>JAVSCE010013708.1:0-223235 GCA_032199065.1 Smutsia gigantea
ACTATCTCCTTCCCCAGATTGGGGAAGTTTTCAGCAATTACCTCCTCAAAGACGCTTTCTATCCCCTTTTCTCTCTCTTCTTCTTCTGGTACCCCTATAATGCGAATATTGTTCCGTTTGGATTGGTCACACAGTTCTCTCAATATTCTTTCATTCTTAGAGATCCTTTTTTCTCTCTATGCCTCAGCTTCTTTATATTCCTCTTCTCTAGTCTATTTCATTTATTGTCTCCTTCACTGTGTCCAGTCTGCTTTTAATACCGTCCATTGTGCTCTTCAACGATTGGATCTCCGACCAGAGTTCATTCCTGAGTTCTTTAATATCTTTCCGTACCTCCATGAGCATGTTAATGATTTTTATTTTGAACTGCCTTTCAGGGAGAGTCCTGAGGTCAATATCATTGAAATATTTCTCAGGAGTTGTATTAATAATTTTACTCTGGACCAGGTTCCTTTGGCATTTCATATTTGTGTATGGCGCCCTCTAGTGCCCAGAAGCTCTACTCTCTGGAGCTGCTTAGCCCCTGAAGCAATGTCGGGGGTTGCAGGGTAGTGGTATTGGTGCCTGGGGGGAGGAAAGAGCTGTTTCCTGCTTCCTGGCTGCTATGCCTCTCTCCACTGTCTGAACCAGTGGGCCGAGCACCCAGGTACAAGCCCTCGTGCTTTGCGTTTTCAGCTGCTGCAGACAGATCCTCCCTCTGGCTGGCTCAACACCAGGGTAGGGTTTCCAGGTTTGGGAGCCCAGTGGAGCAGGCCAGGAGAAAGGCGCAGTAGGCTGCCTATCACGGAAGGGGTTCTTGGAGCTGTGTAGGCAGCCAGGGAGCTGGAGCACCTGAAGATTGTGAAAGCTTCCAACCTGCTGGGCAGAGTGCACCCGAACAATTTTGTCTACCTGTCCTTTCTCCTGAGCAGTAAGCCCTGTGCAATCCTTGCCCCTTTAGTAGCTCTCTTGCTAAGGGCTTCTTTGTTAGGAAGTCTCTCAGACTGCCCGCCCTTCTTCTGTCCCTGAGCAGCTGGGTATGGATCCCTGCTTTCACAAGCAGCTGGATTCTTAGTCTCTCCAGGAATTCTGCCTGTCTTAGCTTTCCAACCCCCTAATTACAAGAGTATCATGCAAGCACCATGTAATGTAGGTTTGTGCTCCCAGAGCAGATCTCCAGAGTTAGGTATTCAGCAGTCCCAGATCTCCACTCCTTCCCTGCTCCGTTCCTCTTACTCCCACCGGTGAGCTGGGGTGGGGGAAGGGCTTGGATCCCCCCAGGCCACAGCTTTAGTACGTTACCTTTTTCCTTGAGGTCTGCTCTTGTCTCCAGGTGTATGCAGTTTGGTGCAGTCCTCTTTCCTGTTGCTCTTTCAAGAGTAGTTGTATTAGTTATATTTTCATATTATATGTGGTTTTAGGAGGAAGCTTCTGTCTCTCCTCTCACGCCGCCATCTTTAATCCTCTCTCGAGTTTCATTTTAACAAATGTGCTTCATTTGGCTTATAGGGTGTGTGTGTGTGTGTGTGTGTGTGTGTGTGTGTGTTTTAAATCAAATGTATTTAGGTATAATGTATTTTGCATTTATAATTCAGTGAGTATAGGTGTGTCAAAAACCCAGAAATAGCAAAATTAGAATCCCCAGATGAGTAAAATAGTACCTAGTAAGAGTTTATTGCACATACAAGAACAGTTTTTGACCTGGAGACCCTCGAAGCACCAGGGGACTGAGGCTCACAGGTACATGTTATAGGACAGTTTATGTAGTGCAGTGACAACACAGAGGCTGTTTATTCTTTACAATGATTCCAGTTTTCCTAGTGATAGGGGATTGCTTCAAAGTAGTTACCTCATGCCTATTTGGGGGCACAGCTTAAATTTCATTTATGATTTTCAGAGGCATTTATAAGCAGCCCAAGTAAGTCTTGCTTATTTTGCAGAATAAGCTAAACTGTTTTACTCATGTGGCTTAAATGGTTTTGTTGGCTTATGGTCTTTCCAAATTTAGCCTCTGTTTTACATTTTACCTTAATTGTATGTATTATACACACACAAATAAACATAATTAAAATGATAAATATAAATACATGTATGCCGATGTGTATCCTTATATCCACGTAACTGCCACCTCAGTCAATATAGAGAACATTTCCATAGTTACGCTCCCCAGTTATACCCAGTTAAACCCCCTTCCTCCGGAGCCAAAGCACTGTTCTGATGTCTGCGGCCAAAGCTTGGTTCTGCCTGCCCTAGAGCCTCATGTGTGAATGGACTATACGGTGTCCTAAGTGCCTGCATCTCTCACCATGTATCTCACATGCACGTTGCTGCATGTATCAGTAATTTGTTTCATTTTCTTGCTGAGTACTATTCCATTGTGTAATATACCACGGTGTGTCTGTTTACCTGATGACAGACATTTGGATTGTTTCCACTTTTTGGCTATTAGGATAAAGCTGGCATAAAAATTCTCATAAAAGTCATTTAATGGAAATATGCTTTCATTTTTCTTGGTTCAATACCTAGAGGTAGAATGCTGGGTTATAGGGAAGGTGTATGTTCAGTTTCCTAGGAAACTGTCAAATGGTTTCTCGAAGTGGTAGTACCATTTGCATTCTCACCACTGGCATGACTGTCTCAATTGATTTCCATCCCCACCAATAGCTGGGATCGTCAGTCTTTTTACTTTTAGCCATTCCAGTGGGTATGTGGTACTATTTCATTGTTTTTTAAATTTGCATTTATTGATGAAAATGTTGAGCATCTTTTCATTTGCTTCTTGGCCATTTATGTATCTTCCTTCATGGAAGATTTGTCTATTCAAATCTTTTGTCCATTTAAAAATTGACAACCATTGTAATTGGGTGGCTTATCTTTTTATAATTGAGTTGTAAGAGTTCTGTATATATTCAGGATATAAGACATTTGCTAGGTATATGTATCAGAAATATTTTCTCCTCATCTATGGCTTTCTCTTTCATTTTATTCATGGTGCTTTTTGGAAAGCCTATGCTTTTAATTTTTATAAATCAATTAAACAAATTTTATCATTAGTGCTTATTGTATTTAAGAAATATTTAATCATCCCAAGGTCATGAAGATTTCCATCAGTGTTTTCTCCTAGAAGTTTTGTAGTTTCATTTTTTTTTAATTTGCAGAACTCAAAATGCACAGTAAGTCAGTAAATTTTTTGCAGTACAGGTCTCTCTGCAATTTTATTTTTTGGCAGATAACATTTCTGTTTAGTTGGGGTTTGAAATTACGTTTAACGTCAAAATCTGTTGCAAATGCTGATTGGTAATTATATTTTATGTATTTCATTTTTGATAATATCTTTTCACATAGATAGGTATTGCCAAAAACTGATACACTCCATGAGCATATGATTTTTTTCTCATTTAATTTGTTTATTGAGATATAATTCACATAACAAAACTCATTATCTTAAAGTGCACAAGTGAGTGGTTTTTAGTATATTCACTATGTAGTGCAAATATCACCATCGTCTAATTTGGAAGACTTCCATCACCCCCAAAGAGAAGTGCTGTGCTTGTCAGCAACCAGTCCTAATTTTCCCATCTACTCATCTCTTGGGAACTATTAATTCACTTTTCTGTCTCTATGGATTTGCCTGTATTGGACATTACATGTAAATGGAATCATACAGTATGTGGCTCTTTATGTCTGGCTCTTTCACTTAACATAATGTTCTCAAAATTCATCCATGTAAAAGTATTCCATTATTTTTTATGCCTGAATCATATTCCATTGAACGGTGATTCCATTCATCGGTTGCTGGATGCTTGGATTGTTAACCCTTTTTTCCTATTATGAATAATGCTGCTGTGAAAATTCATGTACAAGTTTTTGTGTGAACACGTTTTCAGTTTTCTTTGGTACAGTCCTAAGAACGGAATGGGTGAATCAAATGACAACTCTGTTAACTATGTTTAAGAACCACCACACCGTTTTCCACAGCAGTTGAGTCATTACCGTTTTCATTCCTACCAGCAATGCACAGGGTTCCAGTTTTCCTACATCTTCACTGCCATTTGCCATGTCCTTTCTCTCTTCTTCTCTTTATAACCATCTTAGTGGCTGTGACAAGTGGTATCTGGTGGTTTGACTTGCATTTCTCTAATAACTAACGATATTGAACATCTTTTCATGTCCTTACAGCCATTTGTATATTTTCTTATAGTTTTAGTTTTTATGTTTATTTCTGTTATCCATTTCATTAATTTTTGTGTTTTGTATGAGGTAAGAGTTGAGATTCATTTCTCCCTCACTCACCTGTCTAGTTGATCTCACACCCTTTGTTGAAAAGGCTCCCTAAGTTGTTCCCTGGGGGGAGCAGAGTGAGGGTGCCAAAAAAGATGTCCGCATCCGAATCCTGGGGACCTTGACTATCACAGTATGTGGCAAAGAGGAAGTAAGGTAGCAGATGGAATTATGGTTGGGGATCATCTGACTTTACAATAAGGATGTTACCCTGGATTATCTGGCTGAATCCAGTCTGATCACAAAGGTCCTTAAAAGAGAAAGAGGAAGGCAGAAGAGGAGGTCAGAGTGATGTAACTTGCTAAGAAATTATCCTATTGTGGCTGGCTCTAAACGTGAAGGAAGGGCCAAGCACCAAGGAATGTAGGTAGCGTCTGGAAGCTGGAAAAGGCAGGGAAACAGATTGTCCTTAGGGTCTCTAGAAAGGAATGAAGCCCTGCTGACTCCTTGATTTTAGGGCAGTTAGATCCATTAGGACTTCTGAACTAGGAGTAAGATAATACATTTGTATTACTTTAAGGCACTAAGTTTATGATAATTTGTTGTAACGGCTATAGGAAACCAGTATAGTCCCCAAGATTCCTGCCCCCTTGTGTACATGCTCCGTGTAACTTCCTCCCCTTGGATGTGAGGGAGATTTGTGAGTATGACGGGCCACCACAGCTGTGATTATGTAGTGTTATATGGCAGAAGGGATTTTGCAGGTATGTTTAAGGTCTTCCATCAACTGACTTTGGGTTAATGAAAAGGAATATTATCTTCCATTGGCCTGAACTTAAAAGAGGTAAAAGGTTCAAATGAAAAGAGATGCTCTTGTTGGCTTGAAGGAGCAAACGGTCATGTTGTGGAGAGGGCCACATGGCAGAGAAAAGCAAGTGACTTCTAGGGACTAAGGGCTTCAGCCCCACCACTGCAATGAACTGAATTCTTTCAACAATCTGAAGGAGCTTGGAAGAGGGGTCCAAGTTCCAAATGAGAATGAAGCCTGGTGGACACCTTCATTTTAGCCTTTTGACAACCTATAAGCAGAGAACCCAGGTACACCATGCTAGGGCTCCTGACCTATGGAAATATGTGAAATATATAATTATATGTGAAACAATAAATCAGCATTGGATTAAGCTGCTCGATTTGTGCTAATTAATTATGCAGCAATAGAAAAACATTTAATTTCCCCATTGAATTGTCTTAGCCCCTTTGTTGAAAATCAGCTGAACATATATGTCTGGGTCTATTTCTGAACACTATTCTTTCTGTTGATCTGTTTGTCTTTCTTTTTAGCCAAATGATTATCATTTATGATACATAGCTTTATAGTAAGGCTTGAAAATTAGATACTAAGAGTCCTCATTTAATAATAATAATAAGAGTTATTCTTTTTCAGAATTTCTTTGGCTATTTTAGTTCCTGTACATTTTCATATAAATGTTAGAATAAGCTTTTCATTTCAACAAAAAACACTTGCTGGAATTTTGATTGGTATTATGTTGAATCTGAAGATGAATTTGGAGAGATTTGGCAGCTTAACAATATTGAATCTTCTGATTCATGAACATGGTATACATTTCCATTAATTTAAGTATCTTAATCTCTTTCAACAATGTTTTGCAGTTTTCAGTGTGGAGCTCTTAGGCACCGTTTGTTAAATGTGTTTCTCTATGTATTAAATTTTTTTATGCTATTGTAAATAAAAAAACAAATTTTTATTCCAATTTTTTATTGGTGGTGTATGGAAATACAATTATGTTTGTCTTTAACCTTGTACCTGTGACTTTGCTAAATTTACTAATTCCAGTAATTTTTCATAGATTTTTTAGGATTACCTACTTAATCATGCTTTGTATAAATGAAAGCAGTTTTAATGACTTCCTTACAATCTTTTTGCCTTTTACTTATTTTTCATGATTTATTGAAGTATGCAGGACCTCCAGCATAATGTTCAATAGAAGTTATGAGAGTGGATGGCATTCAGTATATCATCACTTAGTATGATACTAATTTTAGTTTTTTCATAAATGTCCTTTATCAAACTGAGGAACCTCATTTCTATCTCTAGTCTGCTGAGAATTTTTGTCACGAATTGGTATTTGTCAGATTATTTTCCTGTATCTATTAAAATGATTTTTCTTATTAATTTCATTAATGGTATTAATTATAGGTTTATTTTTGAATGTTAAGCTTCCATTTCTTAGATAGAATCTACTTGGCCGTGATTTATTATGATTTTTACATATAGCAGGATTCTATTTATTAATATTCTGTTCAGGAGTTTTGCATCTATATGTGTAACATTGGTAATTTTTCTTACTTAAATATTTGGTAAGACTCACCAGTGAAATTATCTATGCCTAGAGTTTTCTTTTGTGGAAAGTTTTTGGTTGTGGTTATTTAATAGATTTGTTTTGTGGTAGATGGTGTCCAAAGCTGGATGCCACCCATTACTTTTCTTCTTGTGTGCATACCTCTACATGTACTCCCTCTCTTGAAGCTGGGGCAACCTTGAGATTTGCTTTGACAAATGAAATATGGGAGAGTGATACATGTGTTCATTCTAGATCTAGCCCTTAAGAACCTTGGAAGCTCCTGTTTTTCTTCTCTAAGCCAGCTACTATGTAAAAAATATGACTGCTCTGAAAACACATTGCTAAGAGGAAGCTCAAGGGAAGAGATCATCTGGAGGTGCACTGAGGTACCAGACATGTGAGTAATGTGCTGTTGGACCTTCCAGCCTGACCCAGCTTTCAGATGAAAGCAGCAGACTGAGTCATCCTAGCCAACACCATTTGGAGAAGAACCACCCAGCTGAAGTCATTTAAGGTAGCAACAAAAAATGGTTGTTGTTTTGGTTAAGTTACTAATTTTGGTATTGGTTATGAAGCAATAGGATACCGAAAAGCAGGGCTACACGTGTTTTCTCTTTTTTCTTGTGTCACATTGGTAAACTTAGTGTTTCAAGGACTTTGTCCATTTCATCTAAGTTACTGAGTTTGTTGTCTTAATAAACAAAATATGGTTTGTAATATTTCCTTATTCTTTTAATATCCATAGGATCTATAGGATATTCTCTTCTATTTCAGATATTTTGTGATTTGTACTCCTTTTCTTGATCAATCTTGCTGGGGTTTTTACAACTTTATTAATCACATCAAAGAGCTATCTTTTGGCTTTGTTATTTTTCTCTATTTTGCTTGTTTTATATTTAATTGATTTGGGGTCCTTAGTATTTCTTTCCTTTTACCTACTGTGGGATTAATAGTCTCTTCTTTTTGAGATTGGTAAGGTGTAAATTTGAACTACTGATTTTTAATCTTCACTTTTTTTCTATTAGGGACATGTAAAAATTTAAATTTCCTTCTAGGCTCTGCTTTAACTGCATTCCATAAAATTTGTAATTTTTTGTTTTTATTATCATTCAGTTAAAATGTTTTCTAATTTCCCTATTGATTTCTTGCCATATGCATTATTAAAGAAGTATATTGTTTAGGTTCCAAATATTTGGGAGAGATTTTCTAGATATTTATTGTTCTTAATTTGTAACCTGATTCCATTGTGCTCAGGAAACATACTCTAATATTTCAATCTTTTTCAATTTGCTGAGACTTATTTTATGGCCCAGAATATAGTCTATTTTGGTGAACATTCATGTGCATTTGAAAAATATATGTATTTTGAAGTTGTTTAGTGAGATATTCTGAAAATGTCAATTAGATGAAGATTGTTAATAGTATTGTTCTGAACTTTTATATCCTTACTGACCTTTTTTTTGGTCTCATTGTTTTGTAAATCACTGAGGTAGAGAGGTTAAATCTCTAGTTATGTGGGGAATTATCTATTTGTCTTTCTTTTAGTCAATTTTTGCTTTGTGGCTATTTTTCCTTACAGTTATTAGGGGCAAGAAAAGTTAAGACTAATGATTTCCTGTTGGGTTAATCCTTTGGTAATTTTGAAATGTCCCTCTTTATCTCTGGAATTACTCTTTGTCTTGAAGTCTACTTTGTCTCAATTTAATATAACCATACCAGCTTTCTTATTTTCACCATTTTCATCTTTTTACTTTCAATTTATCTGTGTCTTTATGCTTCACATTCATATAGTTTGGCTTTGCTTTTTAAAAATCTATTCTGATAATCATCTCCTTTTAGTTAGAGCGTTCAGCTCATTTATGCTAAATTGTTGATATAGCAAGTTTTAGGGATTATTTTAATATCTAGTTATTTATTTTATATTTGTTCCATCTGCCTCATGTTCCTCGTTATCTTTTGTAGCTATCTTTTGGATTAACTGAATATTGTGTTGATTTTTTTTATCTTCTCTGATAGCATCCAAGTTATTCCTCTTATTTATTTTCATTTTTTAGTAGTTGTTTAAGGGATTAAAATATGCATTCTTAATTTATCCTAGCCTACTTATAATTAATATTGTCTCACTTCACACATTCCTATTTACACTTCACAAATACAAGAAGCTAATAACAGTATGACTTCATTTTCCTCTCCATACTTTGTACTATTGCCATAATTTTAATTATACATATGCTATAAACCCTAAGTTATAATGCCACTCTATTTGTTTTAAATGGACATTTGCCCTTTAAGGAAATTAAGGGAAAAGCTCATGTTCTAAGTTTACATATTTGTCATTTTTAGTGCTTTCCATTCCTTCCTGTAGGTCTGTGTTTCCATGTAGTGTCATTTATCTTCAGCCTAAGAATTCTCTTCAGTATTTTATTTTCTTACTTTAAAAAAATTTTTGGTATCATTAATTTACAATCACTTGAACAATGTTATGATTACTAGACCCCCTATCATCAAGTCCCCCCGACATACCCCACTACAGTCAGTGTCCATCAGCGTAGTGAGATGCTATAGAATCATTACTTATCTTCTCTATAAATACTTCCTTTCCCGTGTCCCCCGCTCTTCAGTATTTTTAATGCAAGTCTGCTGGCAACCAATTCTTTCAGATTTTGTTAATCAGGAATGTCTTTATTTCACCCTCATTTTTTGAGGATATTTTTGTTGCTCACAGAATTCTTCGATCACAGTCTTTTTCTTTCTTCATTCCAGTGTTTTCCTATGATCTTCTCACCTCCATTGTTTCTAATGAGAAAGCAGCCATCATCTGTCATTGTTCCTCTGTATTTGTCATGTTGCTCTTGTAGCTTTCAAAGTTTTCTCTTCATCTTTGGTTTCCTGCAATATGATTATAATGTGCTTACTTTGGGTTTCATTGTATTTATCCTGTTTGGGGGCTCATTTAGTTTCTTGGATTGGCAGATTTATTTTTTCACTACATGTGGGAAAATTTCAACCATTATTTTTCAAAAAAATTGTTTACTTTCCACTCTCTGCTTTTCTCAGATACTTGAATTAGACTTACATTAGACAACTTAATGTTGTCCCACAGGCCACTGAGACTTTTGAAAACGCTGTCTTAAAAACATTATTCATATTTTAAAAATTATTTTTATCTATTTTCTTCAGAGTGGAAATTATTATGAATCTGTCTCGAGCTCTTTGGCTCTTCCTCTTGCTATTTTATATTTGCTTTTAAGCCAAGATAGTAAAATTTTGATTTCTGAAATTTTCTTTTCATTTATAGAATTTCCACTTGTTTCTTTTTCATAATTTCTATTTCTCTGATGATATTTTTCATCTTTAGGACCATATTTTTCTTTGAGTTTTAAATATATTTCTAATAGCTCTTTTAAAGTCTTTGTATGCTAATTTTAACATCTGGGGCATATCAGGACCTGTTTCTATCAACTACTCTTTTTCTTGATTATAAGTTGCATTATCTTGCTTATTTGCATGTCTAGTAATTGCTTTCTGTATCCTTGACACTGTATGCTATAAATTTTAAGGAATCTGTCTAATTTTTCTCCCTTTAAAGTTTTGAGTTTTGTTCTGGAAGACAGTTAATTTACTGGTGTGTCTTTTTGATCCTGTCAAAGCTTCTTTTAGGCTTTGCTAGGGCAGGGTTGTTGTAGTTATTCATTGCTGCGTAACAAATTACACAAAAACATGGCACTTTAAAACACCAAAATTTTGATCACACCGTTTCTGAGGATCATGTATCAGGAAGTGACTTGGCTTGGTGATTTTGGCTCAGGGTCTCTCATGAGGTTATAGGCAAACATTTGGGGCTGTAGTCATCTCGGGCTCCACTGTGGTTGCAAAATATGTGTTCAAGCTCATATGCTTGTGGTGGACTCTGATCATCACTGGCTATGACAGAGGCCTCTGTCCCTCTTCACTTCAGCTTCTTCAAGGGGGGACTGTACAAGGCATGAATAATAGCAGGTGAGGATTATTGGGGACCACCTGGGAGGCTGGCTACCAGCTGCTGTAGGGTTACAGAGTAGCCCTTACTCTAAGGCCGGATTTCTCAACCTTGACACTACAGACATTTTGGGCTGGAAAATTCTTTGTTGCGGGGGATTATCTTGTGTACCGTAGGGTGTTTAGCAGCATCCCTGGTCTGTACCCACTAGATGGCAGTAGTGCTTGCCAACATGTCAGCAAAAAAAGACTCCAGACTTTGCCAAAGGTCGTCTGGGGGAGGGGCAAAATCCTTCCCCCCTCCTTCCTCTCCTCCCAATTAAAAACCACTTCTGTAGGACATGGTCCTTCTTCATATGATGTGGCATATGTATCGTGTCTCAGAAGAACATCTTAATGAGGCAACTTTCATTGGGCTGGACTTCTAATGACTCTGCAAGGTATGAACTTTGATATCTCAGTTCTGTTTCCAACCATGTGTCAACTGCTTTCTGCTGGGCTTTCCTTCTCTGTCCACGTGCAGCCCAGCTCTCGGCCAGAAGTATGCCATGCCCCTCCTCATAGTTTCTTCCTCTATGATCCCAGCTCTTTATGTGGAGGAGCTTCAACAGCTCCCAGCTCTACTCTCTGCCTCCTTGACTCGGCATCTGTACTCTCTCTCCTGCAGATTCCGGGGCTCTACCTTCCTTGCAGTGGTCAGGACACTGTCCTAGGTCAGGAGCCGGGGGTGGGGGACACCAAGCTCACCTGGGGTGCTTCCTTCTCTCAGGGGTTGCCGTCCTCAGCTGCCTGTTGTCCAGTGCCTGACATCTGCCTTTTCGTGTTTTGTCCCATTGTGCCTGTTTAAGGTGCAAGGGCAAGGGTGACGTCAATTACTGCATCATGACAGGAGGTAGGCATTCCCAGCAGAGTGTTCTGTTCCTTTAAAGGAAACATTAACCAACACTTAAAAAATCAGATTTCATTTCAAAACAAATCTCTCCACCGCTCTTGAAAATCTTATCTGTCAGTGTGGGATTGACAAGTGATAGCATTTGTCCAGATTGATGGCTGCCATTCATCTTCACATCGATGCTGTGAATTTTCACCTCTCTGTGAATCCAGGTCTTGATACATGTCTCCTACAAAAATGGGGAGATGTACTGCGTGGACAGCATGTGGTTTTTCTCACCATGGCTGACCTCTTTGTTCGTGTCACTCACATTTGAGAGTTGGTCCCCCCTTTTTCCTGAAACTCTGGGGCTGTGGGAGCAGATGAGATTCAGGGAGAGAAAACATTCTGGCGCCATTTTTCTTGTCCATAAGTAAATCTTGGAGACTGTTCGATTCGAGCAGTGCATCACCCACGGGTTCACAGGGCCAGGGTCAGCCACACGGCCACCACCAAGCACTTAAATAAGCAGCGTCCCTGAGGGGTTGGCTCTGATATGGCTGTCTGGGTCCAGTCAGGAGCTGTTCGTTTTCCCGAGGGCTCCGGCAGGAGCAAGAGAGGGACCCTGCTTCACAGCCGTCAGGGCCATCATCTGAGTCAGCTCTGTTCCACCCTGTCCAGGGGCTCTGAAGGAGAAGGAACGGCCTCTTTCCTAAGCAGAGATCACGTGGCTAGGGATCCCTGTGCACAAAAACGGACCAACCATCATTGGATTCAAAAAGGCAGGAAGAGCCTTAAACTGTACTTTTCTGGGGTTTGCACACTCATTGCCCAGAGGGGCCAGATATGTAACATACATGAATCAGGCTAGATGTCTAATAAAGGGAGTGGTGGGTCTGTGGCCACTGGAGAGCACAAACCCTGCTTGGGCAATCTGTTTCCAGAAGTTTAAACCGCGGAGCCACGCCCGCGTCTGCCTGCGGACTGCCAGCTTACAGAAGCTGCTTCTCGCTCCGTATTTGTTCCCTGGAAGACCCATCGCCAGTTTTCCTGGGGAATCAGTTATCTTGCTGGGGGTGCACAGTGTGGAGGGGCCTAGTCTCAGTAGCTTGGGCCATACGTGGGGGACATGGGGGTTATGTCCCAGGGCCAAGGGGTCAGAGTGAGCTCCAGGGGCTGGGCTTGCTGGCTCTGAGCTGCCCCTGGCCACTTGGCCCTGTGCCTCGGGGATGGTCTGCATCCTGAGGCCTGGGATGGAGCTCTTCTGAGCAGTTTTCTCTTCGGGGTAGGGTGTCTGGCAGTCAGTGAGTGCAGGCGCACTGAGGGAGGGGGAGGGGGCAGCGGGGCCCCCCAGACCATCTTGCTGCACCGACCTTTCCTGCATCCCACCCCCGCAGGGCTGCTCCTAGCCTGCCCCCTGTGGTGCACACTGATCTGGGTACTCCAGAAGGAGGGGTGGGAACAGGCAGTGGCCCACCTGAGCCCAGGGGGCCAGAGGAGATCATACTGAAACCCCCCACCCCATTCCTTGACCACAGCAAACAGCCCTCCTCTGCCCTGGCAGCATCTACCCTTGGCTAGCAGTTATATATGCCCTCTCTTCCTGCCGTTTTGGGTGAATTCTTTACATTCAGAGGCATCACCATGTCTTCAGCTGTGGGTTCCAGTGTGACAGAGGAGGAGCCAGTGGCCCAGGCTAGTTTGTTATCCCGTCCCCAGTGCCCCCAGTTGGTTATCTTTATGGCTTCTTAGTTCTCTTATATTCTTCTAGGTGTTCATGAGAAAAGTGTGTACTCTTGGTTTTATTAAATATTGTATTTTTAAGAACGCTGATTCTAATAATCTTACTAAATTCAGAAAAACACAACTCAATACCTACATACAATTTTTAAAAACTATTAGAAAACTAGTAATAAAGACTTCCCTAACTTCATAACAGCTACTTTATTACAAAAACCTGCAGCACGCAGGATCCTCGGTGAAGACATTTCCGGCATCTTCACACTGTGAGCTGGACTGGGCGATAAGGCTTATACCAATCCCATTTTCTCACTGTCTTTGGGGTCTCCACTAATGCTCTAAGAGATGAAAATGGCGTAAGACCTGTCAGGATAGGAAGGAAAAAGAGTAACTCTTCATTATGAGCAGATCACACATGCATTAAACTCAACTGAGTCAATAGGCGAAATACTAGAACTAACAAGGAGCTCAAGCAAGGTTTCTGGATACGTGATCAGCTTAAGGACACCAATAGCTTACATTAGCAGCAACCAACAGGAAATAAGTCCTGGTGTTCTTGGTCTGGTGCTGAAAGGGCGGCGAACTCAGAGAGCGCCGGGGAAGCCCCGCGTGTCTCCCCACGCCTCGCCCCTGGCATTTCTTCCATCTGGCTGTTCTGAGCTGTGCCCTTCATAATAAACTAGTACATGGATCGAAGGCAAAGCCTCTAAATGCCTTTTCTAAAACTGGGGCTCTGTTTAATCGATTCAATTAAGGAGTGGAGAATACAGAAAATTCCATGGTTTATCCATGGTTTTTAAGAGAATCAGTACTTACAGGGCTGTTGAGATTCCAGGTATTGAAGCAACTGACAACTTATCCTTGGACGACAAATTTACAGTTTCTCTTTAAATAAACCCTTTGCTGGTCTTATCTAATGATGAGACATTGACAACCAAATAAATGACTTTTACCGAAGAATGAAGCGAAGAACCATATATGCAGCAAAGGTCCTGTAGGAATGGTAATTGTCAAAAGATACCATAAAATGCTTTATGGAAACAAATTCTTAATGAAAAGTGACCAAGATATTAAAGAAAGAGTCACCTTTTGCAACAGCAAAAAAATACTCCAAAGTCAACCTAACAAAGAACGCATAGGATCATCCTGCAGAAAAATGGAAGCCTCTAGTTCGGGACATAAAAGGAGATATTACTAAATGGGGAGATGATTGCATGGAGAGAAGCCTTGATGATACAAAGCTCCCACGTCTTCCAGGTTCATCTAGGCATTAAATGCAATCTGGATCAAAATTTCAGCTGGAGTTGTTGAGGAAATCAACAAACTCATTGAGAAATGGCCACAGAAGAATCAGGGTCTAAGAAGAGGTAAGTCAGTCTTCAAAACTGCCCTGGACCAGGTACCATGGTATATCGCAGAGGCTGTGATCCTGGTTGCGGGATAAACTGGGATGTCAATAGCATGGCAGAGAGCGCTCATAACAGACCCAGTATATATGGGAACTCGGTACACGACACAGAGGCACCAGTGCAAAAGGGGGAAAGGACAATCAGTCAGTGGGTGAGGCTGGGAAGACTGGTTCACTTTAGAACTGGACCTCTCTGTCACCTCAGTATCCAGGTGGCTTCTGGCTGGATGAAAGGCTGACAGGTGGAAGGGCAGGCTTTAAAGTTGGCAGAAGGACATTCAGGGGAGAGACTTCTTAAACAAGCTCCCGCATTGCAAATCAGAGGTGAAAAATGGATGGATTAGGCTAAATCAGAATTAAGAATATCTGTTCCGTAAAGACCTCCACAGCCCAAGTCAACAGAGGGCAGCCTGGGAGGAGACATTGGCAACGCAGGCAACTGTTAAAGAATTACTATTTAGACTAGAGGAAGGTCTCCTGCCAATTAGTAAGAGAAAGGCAAGCAAATCCAATCAAAAAATGGGGAAGGAGAGGAGGGGGCAGTTCTCCAAAGGAGATGATGCCCAAATGGCCAGAGAGTGTCTGAAGAGATTCAAACACACCAGCAGTCAGAGAGGCACAAATTGAAGCAATAGGGAGATGCCACTGTCCATCCGGCAGAGTGGTGACGCTGAGGAGGTAGATGATAGCAAATGTCATAGGGGTGTGTGCTAGAACTTTCAGGCACGGCTGGCGGGGGTATGGTTAGGTCCCGTCAATCTGGTGGGCAAGGTACAGTCAGACGGAGTACGCACGTGCCAGCCTGTGACCCAGGAATCTAGGAGGCCTTCACTGGGGTGCCTGAGGGCACATGCATAGCTATGCTCCTTATGGCATTGTTTCCGAGGGCAGAATGCAGGAGACTGGCTCTGGGTTCATGGCCATAGGAATGTTACAGGTTCAATGTGGCAGGTGCAAACTGCAGTGTATGACGGGCAGGGAGAAACATTGGATGAGTTGTTCATACAGTTCCAAGGATGGAGCTCAAAAACAGCATCCAGAGAGGGAAACAGGAACAGAATGGAGTTTGTAGCCCAACACTGTTTGTGAAAGCACCTACATGTGCTCAGTGCAGCCTGCACGTCTCACAGAGAAGCATGCATCTTTAAGGCCGGAATGGACATGTCCGAGAATGCGCCTACAGAGGGGGCCGACAGGAGCTGGGAGATGGAAGGAAGGGGGAAAAATGAAGGGGCAGAAAATAAGTCAGGGGCTGGCATGCATCTGTGTTAGCAAAGCTGTGATCTGTGGAGCATGGTTTTAGCAGAGATCTCTGCAGCTGAGGTCCAAATAAATAAAGAAATGAATAGTCAAGCAAGTTCCAGATTTTCAAAGAGATTCATAAAAATCATTTGTTCCTAAATGGAAGAACCATTAAATAAGTGTAGATGGATGAATTGGATTTTAATCTAGGGAAGGGACATCTTAATCCACTCATATCCCGGCCATCATGATGCATTCCTCATGATTTAAAAGGTAATTAAAAAATGAAATGGAAATGTAGTTGCATGTTGTCTCAACTCTGGAAGGAAAAAAAATGATAAGTGACAGTGGTGATAATACAGGAATATGAATTTCAAAAAAATGCTCACTATGCATTAGGAGTCAGGCACTTATGCAATAGATTTTACATCGGGGCTTCTTTTTATTGTTCACGGCAACCATCTTCTATTTCCATTTTACATGTGATGCTCTTGACTCTTACGAGAGGGAGGTGAAGACCTTGCTGGAAATTGTGGAACAAGGAGTCGCCCAGCTTGGAACTCAGGCCACCAGCTTCACGGCCTGTGCTTGACCCAGTGATAGGGGTGGAATGACAGCCAGACAGAGGCAGCTCTGCACAACAGAATGGGGTGCAGCCGATGTGAGAAGCAGCAACAAATGGGGACTAATGGGTTCCATGAAGGGGATGGGGAAATTCATATAAATACAAGGGCTTGCTACAACTCTAATCCTCCAGGATTAGATTAGACTAGTGTCCAAAGGGAGTGAAAAATGAATTTATTTAAAAGAAAACCAAAGCAGTAAACCAGGGTCTCAAGCAGGATTTCACTTTGGAAGCCCTTGAAGATATGCCAACCAACAACGCATTATCAGCCATATGTAGTTATTAAGTTATAACAAAATAAACGTACGCCCTAAAGCTCCATGCTGGTGGGGGTGTGGGTCCTTCACACATAGCCGGTGGAAGCCAAACATATAAAAACCAGTATAAAACTGGTTTGGGGAACCGACACCCCTCCGAATGGAACCAAAATGCAACCGTGTTTTTCTGCTCCTGTCCCCTTATTTGGCTGAAGGAGGTCTTGGTCTCTCCAGACACAAATGTGGGCAGGTCTCGCCCTCTCAGCTCTCAGGTCACAGGCCTGGCACAGACCCCATCCTGAAATTAGCATGCCCCATTCAAGGCAGTGGCTATGCTGGAAATGTGGTGCGATGTCCCTTCTTGTGCTTGGTGCAGACCTACTTTTGGCTGGAGCCCTGCCAAGGGAACCCGGGGTGGGGGGTCGCCTTCTTCTCTGTTTCTCACTGGGAGCGTTCCCTGCAACCCCAGCCCGACCTTGCCCTCCAGGGTGGGCTGGCTTCCGGGTCTTGGCCTGGGTGTTGGCTGTCTCTCTCACAGGGACCATTTGATGGTTGCTGGAAGGTTTCCTGCTAGACTCTTCGCAGCCCCTGTGACCTCAGGGTTCCTGGGATGGAAAACGCCTCTGTCCCATGGGTGCCTCAGGAGGGGGTGTGGAAGGGGGGTGCTCAGGAGCTGCCTCAGCTCTCTGGCAGGTGAGCCATGTGCCTCCTTCGCGGCCAGCTGCCCCCTCCCCCACCCACAGCGTCCTCTGCTTCTCCTCCTCTGCAGGGCCAGTGCAGGCAGCTTCCCCCTGAGCGCCTCGTCCTTTCAGACTGGGACGTCCGGGCGCCGGTACATCTGGCCCCCAGGGGCATCCCTTGCCCTCGGCCCTGAGGGACTTGGGAGGCAGCGTCTCCCCGGGGCAACGGCCCCCTCTGGAGTGCGCTTCCACGGGTGCTCGGCTGGCTCGGGCTCCCACGTGGGGGTCAGACCCCAGTCCTGGGAGTCCGAGGCCTCCAGGTAACCCCATGGATGTGCCCTCTGGAGGTGACGGAGGTGGTGCCCCGCATCCACACCCTTGGAGGCACCATTCATACATGACAGTGACCCTTTCGAAACAGAGGCACCCCCAACTCTCCTTCGAAATCCTTCCTGGCACTTTTATCTTCTAGTTGGAGAGGGATTCAGCAGGACCTGATGCTCGGGCTGAACTCTAGGGCTGCCAACTTCTGAATTCCCTACCAGTTCCGCCTGGGGGGGGACCGTTCATGTGGCTTTCAGGTTTGAGCACCAGTGTGTGTCGGGTGTGCCGCAAGGAGGCTCTGAGGAGGCAAGCGTGCCTCTGAGACAGTCTCTATCTTGAGCTTCAAGGGAGCAGTTGGGATGGGGAGCAAAGAAGGCATTTTCCTGGTGACCCCAGGGCCAACATCACCGAGTAGATGCCTGTGGACGGCGTGTGTACCGGGCCCGCGCCCAGGGGTTGGGCAGTGGGGCCCTGCCAGACTTCGCATCACAGTGGCAGACAACCCTGCTGAAACTGGCTTAAAGTCTAAAAGGCATTTATTGGCTCAAGTTACTGACAAGTCCAGAGATAATTGAGTGCAGGTGAAGTCTGATCCAGCCATTTCAATGACGTCACTAAGGATCGGCTCCAGTTCTCTGGTATTCTCTTGGCTGTGCTACCTCTGAATGCCGGATTCATCCTCAGCCTGGCTCCTGCCACAGAAATAAAGATAAAGAGCCACGGCAGCTCCTGTACTGCCCGCCCCTGGACAAGAGCCCCATCTTTTCCTGGGGCCTGTTGGGTCGAGGGACTTTCCAGCCCCGGGACCGCATGGATGCACCAAGGTTGTGGGGCCCATTGCTGGGGCCAAGGACGTGCAATATGTTCCTGCTTTCTTCTGACTGAGGGGACCTGCGGGAAGCTGACAGAGCCGTGAAGGGCTGAGGGAGCAACGGGAATCCCACTCATGCTGTGGAAGCATGACCTTATACAGCATCACATTACCTCCCTGTCTCACAGCCAGGTCACTGCTTTGCCTGAGGCATTAGTGAGTACGGACCCATCCCCACAGAGCCTGGAGCCCGAGCTCCCGCCACAGCTCTGCCTCCTGATGGGCACGCAAGGGTCCACCGGCCTGGTCAGGTGCATGGCGGTTGGCAGACCAGGGCATGAGGCTTCTAGTCTTGGAGAACAGCTTGTGGGTCTGGGGCTGGCGGTGAGCCCCGGAAGGGTGGATCAGGCTGGATAACAGGCCTTGAAGGTCGGGCTAAAGTGGTTGCCCTTCATCTTGCAGGACACGGGGAGAGATGGGCAGGCCTTCGGTGAAGGGAAGGGATCGGTTCTAGGTTCTGGAACGAGCACTGCGGGTCTGGGCAGATGGATGGGAGCAGGGCAGGTACTAACAGTGCACCTGGGAGTGTGTATGTTCCTGGTGTTGCCTCCACAGTCAGCGCCTCCTGCTCAGTTTGGTGGCAGAGTCTCTGGCCAGCTGGACTTGACACTGAGCTTGGGGGGACCATTCACCGTCCAGGCCCTGACACCTTACTGCCTGTTGATGCCTGAAGGCGTGCACATCCCCTGTTACTCATCAGAGGCATTCTGTGTCCGTGTCTCATGTCCTGTGTCCTGCGTCCTGCGTCCTGTCCCCTGTGTCCTGGTCTGTCATTCTCCTCTGCACCAGTCTGCTAAGTGGAGGAGAATTTTTCCCTGAGACATGTAGTCAAATTTATGACATCTAATCCCTTTTCTGAATTCCTGACAAAAATCCTGGCAGGGCTGCATCCAAATGCCTTGGACTGTCACCTCTTTTCTGCTTCAGCCCCTGCCCTGGGCAGCTCCTTGTCCAAGGCCTTCGAAAGTCGGCTCCCCTCCCTTAGATGGTCATGTGCTTGGACACCTGCCTGCCCCACCAGAGAGGGACCCTGAAGGGACCGACCAGGCTCTCTGACAGGGCCTCCCTGAGTTATGTAAGTGGGAGGCGAGGTAATTTGGTGATTCTGGGACAGAAGTATGAAGATGGCTTTTCTGAGTCGCTTTGAAAACCACCTCAGCCCTGGTGGATACAGCCGGCTCTGGGGAGGACAAGGGTATATTGGGCTAAATGAAAATAGTCATGGGGATCCTCGTCCTGCCATGAGCCTGCTTCTAGAAGACCCCTCTGCAGCCCCTGAGGAGGAGCCCTGGCTGTCAGTTCTCGAGCTGGCCTGTGGGGTCTCTTGTGCCCTAGTGAAGAGATGCTGCATTCTAGAGACCCCCCAACTCACCCCAGCTGGGGTGGAGAGGGGGGTGGCCTGTGTGGCTGTGGGGCTGAAGCAGTGATCAGTCCCTGGGCTGGAATCAGAACACACAGAGCGGGGCTGGCTGTGACTCAGGGCTGCCCCTGAGGGCTGTTGAGGTGGCGCGAGGAAGGCCAGGTTCCGGGACCCCTGCACGGACCTCTGGGAGCCGCTGCCTGGCCCTGTCTCAGTCTATTTCCTAGGGTGCCTCCCTCTCCCTGCAGCCCTGGGCCTTGTCCATTGCCCTGCTTCAGGTCAAAAAGGGACAGGCCCCTGTCTGAAAGGCGTTAGCCCTTAGGAAGACCCTGGTGTTGGGGGCTTGGCAGAGCCATAGGTTGAGTTAGGATTCTTGGTTGCAAGTATCAGAAGCCAGATGAAACCAGCGCAGATGTTCTCAGAACCAAATTGTTGCTGCTCCCTTGGGGTCCTGGCAAATTTAGGCTCCTGACACCTGCAGACACCTTCATGGCTTGTCCACCAGGAACAAATGACCTCTTGCCTTAGGCCCAGTTAAAAAGCACTGGGGAAGGATGCTGATTGGTCCAGTTCGGGCCACATGTCCAATACTGCATCAGGGGGGGGACACTGTTTGATGGACAGCCCACCTCCCAGCCAGAGCCAGGCAGTTTCCCAGAGGGCAAGGGGTGGGCTGGGCAGAGGAGGATTGCACACTGCAGACCTCCACCCCTGCATCCAGTTTCCTTGACCCTCCTCACAGCTGCCCAGGTGAAGACAGATAAAGAAAGCCATCCACCCCATACCTGTGGAGGACAGAGAGGAGTCCCAGATTCCTGGCACCAGTATTGACAGCCATGGACAATGATCGGGCACCCGTGTGGGCCGGCCCTAGGCCAGGTGCTCTTAGTTAGTTGTCATTCTTGTAACACCCCTGCACAGGTATGAATCTTCCCGTAGGCATGACCGTCCCCATTTTTCATATGAGCAAACCGAGGCTCAGAGACCTAAAGTGAGTTGACAGCCTAAACAGAGTCACATCTGGGTCAGGGTCTGCCAGGCTCCCACACCTGGGCTCTTCCCTCCCAAGACGCCACTATGACCCATGGACAAGGCCAAACCGAGGAAAGAAGATTCTTGGAAATCAAAACAATAAATCATGAAGAAAAAAGGAAAACAAATAAGCTAGATGAGCTGAGCTGACGGCGTCCACAGTAAAAGGCTGAGGTAAAACAGGAAAAGACTACAGAGATTTTTTAAAGTTTCAAGTATGGGAGCAAATAGCATCCGCTAACGGAACAAACAAGAAAGAAGAGGTAGTAACACAGGGTAATTGAAAATGTGTGGCTTCAGAAGGGAAGGGTGGGGAGGAGTGGCAGCACAGACCGGGTGAGCCCAGGCTGGGCTCCTGGCCCCCACCTCCCTGCACCAGGGCCAGCGCCTGGCAGCCCCTCCTCGTAGAGAGCCAGGGGAAGGTCTCGCTGCCAGTCTGGCTCCCTGAGCTCCAGAATAGGGTGTGCTGACCACACAAGCTGGTGCCTCACAGCGGCTCCGGCCAGGCAGGGAGAGGGCGGGCCCTCAATCTCCTCTGGGTCTGGTCAGCACCTAGTTTTGCAGCTGACCTCTGAGAGTGAGAATAATACCTTCCTGATTCAAGCAGCCACTCTAGAAAACATCCTGCACATGCTTTTATTTACAGACTCTTGCCAAATCTCAGACAGGCCTCCCTGCAGGAAATCTAAGAGGATCAAGCAGCCACTGGGGGAGACAGTATGCCGCAGGCGCCCTGCTTGGTGGGATCTTTGACTTGGACACCTTTCTCAGCCGTGCCCACTGGGGATGGGTGTCTGGCACAGAATGCGAGCCCACGGGAGCCCTGGGTGGAAGCTGCAGGCTCAGAGGCTTGAGCCGGCACCGGCTGGGCCCTGGCATCTGAAAGCAGCTTGTTCTCCGGAGCCTGCAGACAAGGGGAGGCGCGTGATGTTGCTGGGATACGGTGGAGCCCTGGAAAGCAAGGGCCAGCTGCTCGCAGGCTGTGGCATTGATTTTTTACCAAAGGGCTCTGCAGTCTCCGTGTCTGGGCAGGCCTGGGGCTGGGAAGGCTGAGGCTGGCTGCCAGGGGACTCGGCTCTGAGCAGAGCTTTGGAAGACAAGCCCCTTGGGGGCTGCAGTCCTTGAAGGGCAGGGACCGTGTTAGCCTGAACATGCACCTCTGTGGTCCTCACTGCTTCATCCAGCACCTTCTCCATGCCAGGCATCAGGGAGGGAACAGTCCACTCCTACGGTCACAGACCCCCTTTAGCAGGGGACAGACAAGGTACACACAGCATGGGGCTGAGGAGGTGGTAGAGAAAAGGCAGCAGCTTCAGTGATGAGAGGCTGACAGAACTATGGCTGGGTGACCTTGGACAATCGTCCTAACCTCTCTGAGCCAGTTTTCTCATCTGTAACATGAGGATGATAAAAACAGTGTGCACCTCAGAAGGAACCAACCCTGCCAATACCTTGATCTTGGACTTCAGCCTCCAGGACTGTGAGGAAGTAAGTATTCATGGTATAAGCCACCAGGCTTGGCATTCTCTATGGCAGCCCTGGTAAACTAACATCAATGTTTAACTATCGTTATTTTCATGCCCGGCACTCAGCCCGGGGCACACGGCCAGCGCTGTGAGTTTGTGGATGGGACCCTCAGGAGCAGATGACCCTGGAAAGTGGCAGGCTGCAGCAAGAATGCACAGCATCCCAGCCGGTGAGCCAGGGGCCCTCTGCGTCATGCTCCCCGGGGCTGTTTTTGCTGTCTGTAAATGGCATCGGATGTGCCTCAGCTCTGCCACCTGCATTCTTCACAGGATAGCATGAATGGGAATCCTTGCCAGGGGTCTGCAGGGTCTCCCTCTGTGCTGGGGGGCCGCTTATTCAGCAGGTCGGCTTTTCCTTGGGAATGTTCATCGTTTGTCTATTTTGTTATTACACACCACACTGAAGGGACCAAACTTGTAAAGCCTCCTTGGGCACATCGGTAAGCTTTTTCTTGCTAAGGTGGATATCAGGAACTGCTGCCCATTGGGTTACATAGATTGCTAGTTTTTTTTATTATTAAAGATCACTGATATACAATCTTATGATGGTTTCATATAAACAACACAGTGGTTTCAACATTCACCCATATTGTCAAGTCCTCACCCCCCTATTGCAGTCGCTGTCCATCAGCGTAGTAAGATGCTATAGAGTCACTACTTGTCTTCTCCGTGCTGTACTGCCTTCCCCGGGACCTACTTATATTGTGAGTGCAAATTATAGTGCCCCTTAAACCCCTTCTCCATCCCTCCCACCACCCTCCCACACCCCTCCCTTTGGTAACCGCTAGTCCCTTCTCGGAATCTATGTCTGCTGCTGTTTTGTTCCTTCAGTTCTGCTTTGTTGTTATACTCCACAAATGAGTGAAATCATTTGGTACTTGTCTTTCTCTGCCTGGCTCATTTCACTGAGCATAATACTCTCTAGCTTTATCCATTTGTTGCAAATGGTAGGATTTGTTTTCTTTTTATGGCTGAGTAATATTCCATTGTGTATATGTACAGATCACTTTTTAATCTTAATACATTTTTCTTTGAGACCCATCTTCTTAATGACATCCTGAGACAGAGAGGTGGCCAGTAGGCCCTCTGGGCCCAGCAGCTGTGGTAGGAGGGACCCTAACATCCCCAGCTCAGGTCATTCGCTGCCAGAGGAAGGACAAGGGGGCTAGAGACCCTCCGCCACTTCTTCCTATAATATGGGTGGGGGAGTGAGGGAGGCAGGAGGCCTGTGGATGAAAGAGGAAGGGAGGGGGCTGGTGCTGAGACCTGGGAGAGAGAAACTGCTGAGTCATCACTCACTCCTCCCCTCTGAAATCTGCAGCTGGAGCCTGGGGAGAGGGCGGTCTCCGTCCCATCCGAGCCCCCACCTCCTCTCCCCTGTGGGTGGCACCACGCTGATAATCACCACTCTGGTGACAAACAACCCAGGGCAGGGCCTGCTAACAGCTTTCCTCGGTGACATTGTCTATCAGACTGGCTCCTGAGACCGTGAAAGAGGGACTCTCAAACTTGACCCCGAGGGGGGTGTGGCTCTTCACCTCTTCCCTCTCCATCATAGGGAGGCCAAAGTGGTGCACCAGGTACTGTGTGACCCTGGAAAAGACCTCAGTTTCCAGATAGGTGTAATAGGCCAGCCAGAGCTGATCACACCCTGCCAGGAACTTGGGAGAGGACCTGTTTCCCCAGGCATGGCAAGGCCCTTCCCATCCGAGGAGACGAATGCTGGCTGGTGGCCTGTCCACACATCCTTGGCCCTTGGTGAGGCCTGTGTTTTTGCCTAGGTTGGTGGCTGTGGGCCTTTTTTTCCAGTTGAATGGGTGGGATTGGGGCAGAAGCTAGAGGGGCAATTCCGCATGGAAGAAGCCTGGTAGAGAGGCAGGGACGCCTGAGGTGTCTTCCAGGAACAGGGACCATGCCGAGGGCTGGAAGGTGGGAACTGGGGGAGGCACAGAGGGAAGGATGGGGCGGTATCCTGAAGGCCGGGCAGTTCAGGGAAGGGCCTGGGCTGAACCCTGAGGGCAGAGAGAGCTGGGGGTGGGACGGTGTAGGGTAGACTTGCGGACAGGCTGTGGCATCGTGGCTGGTGGCTCAGGAGCTGGCGGAGGTGAGAAGGGGCCTGAGAGGCTGCCTGGAGGCAAGCGCACGGACTAGGCGACTGGCTGGAGGTCGGAGGGGGAGGTGAGGGTGCCGGGCTCGGGTTGTGATGTGACAGAGCACTGTGCATGCTGGCAGGAGACACTGTGCTTCCTGGGCAGCAGGTCTGCTGGTTCGCCACTCACACTGGCCCCATTGTGGCCTGATGCTGGTGGCCAGCAACTCCTGCAGCAGCTGGCATCTACCCCCAGCCGGAGGGGTGTCCCTGCGGATGAGGCGGGCCCCAAAGGAGGGAGTGGTTCCCCTCCAAGGCACCTCAGGCCTTCGGTTTGTCCAGCGGTGAGAGCAGGCCTGGGCCTGCGCTGGCTCTGGCTCTTAAGTTTGCCTAACCTGCAGCAGGAGGCCTTGTGGAACCAGCCCTGAGCTATCGCAGGAGCAGCTGGTCTCTGTGGGGTCACTGGAGCCCCCGATGAGACAAGAGGAGTGGGAGGAGAAGCTGTTTGGGGTGGTAAATGTGCCTTGAGAGCCTGTCGGTCCTTGGCGGCAGACCTGGGAATTCTGCATAGGGGAATTCACCACGACCAGCTTGGAGGTGAGTGTTGCATTGGGGGCCAGCTGCCTGGCTGAGTCCCACCCCTTACACGTGTGACAAGCCAGCAGGGCGAGAAGGTCAGTGGGAAGGTTTCCTGCTGGCTCTCCATGCTGTCATTCCATCCCATGCTGCCCCTTCACTGGGTGCTGGGGTCACAAGTTCAAAACTCCCTGGAGCCAAGTGGACCAAGAGGGCAGAGGCTTACTACTTCTCAGTAAGCTTCACGGCTCTCACGCACACTGCATGGTGCTGCCACAGGTGTGTGTGTGTGTGTGTGTGGTGTGTGGGGGGTGTGTGTGTGTGTGTGTGTGTGTGTGTGGTGTGTGTGTGTGTGGTGTGTGGTGTGTGTGTGTGTGTGTGTGTGTGTGGTGTGTGTGTGTGTGTGTGTGTGTGTGTGTGTGTGTGTGTGTGTGTGTGTGTTTACTATGAGTCTGCGTCCATATCCATAGAGAGTGACTGGGGACAGCTGCCCCAGGCCCTCCCTTCTCAGGGGCTTGCACAGGCTTCCGTCCCCAGAGTCCTGACCTGAGGGGCTGCCCTTGGGCCCTTGCCTGCTGAGCAGGGCTCCGGGATGGACACCAGGCTTTTCCAGTCCCCTGTGGCCCTCACCATCCCTTCATGTCAGCCTGCATCCACATGAGGCCCATTTGTCAGAGGGAAAGCAAGGCACAGAGGTATGGTGATGAGACAGGCACAGCCCACCTCATGAAAGACAAAGGTGGAGTGGCCTGGGACACCAGCCCAGAGAGGGCATAATGGGGGACCGTGGGTAAAGAAAAGAGAGGCCCAGGTCCCACCACTCAGGTTGAGAAGATGCCCTGGAGGTGGCCTGAGGCCCAGCTGAGTTCCAATCCCTGCACACCCTGGAATGGCGCTGCTGGTGGTCCCCACCCAGCCCTCCATCGTCTGCACACATGGGGCCCCCGGACACCTCAGCCTCTCTCCTGGAAGGAGGTGCTGGGTCTGTATCTCCTGAGGAGTGAGGCTGGGGTGTGTGGGCAGAGGATAGCCAGGGCCCTGAAATCCCAGGCTGCTGGCCCAGTGGGGGATCCATTAACCCTTCCACTAATCTGGGCAGGGAGGACGAGGACATCTCCATTAGTGCCCAAATTAGCCCACTGGGGGTTGTTCCGAGCATCTCATCAGTGAAGAAGTGCCAGCAGGTGCTAAGTCTGCAAGAGGCAGCATGGAGGTTTGAGGGTAGGAGCTGAAAGGCCTCCTTTCTGGAGAACTTGGCTTCTCCATCAGCCTGGAGGAGCGAGGGAAGAGGACAGGGGCCTGTCCAGCTGTGACCTCCTCCATGTCCTTACCCAAGCCGGCCCGTGGTAATGTCTCATGGTCATTTGACATCTCAACTGCAGTGTTTTTTTTCAGTGCCTTTAGATGTCCCATCTAGCACCTCAGTTAGCATTTCAATCATTTCCAATAATAAGGCGCCTTCCTCCCTGGCTCAGGGCTGTCTGCCTGGGGAAGGGGCGGGGGTGTCTCCTTGTCTCTGTTGCTCACTTTCTGTCTCTTGCAGGTGGGAAGAAGTGGGTGGTGCAGCTGGGGAGCAGGGCTAGCCGGGAGGGTTCCCAGGCCAGGGCCACTGCAGGGACGTAGGTGGCTCTGCAGTCTACAGATTCTTGGAGCCTCTTCCCAGTGCCCCTCAGGCCCTGAGCCCTTTCGTGTGGGCAAGGAGTCTCCAGCTGGCTGCTTCTGACCCCCTCCCACAGGCAGGCAGCCCTCTGGGGCAGGACCCTATGGAAAGGTCCCCATTGGGGTGAAGCCATGCCTTTCCCAGCCACTCCCTGGGAGATGGTGGGGGGGGTGGGGGGTGGGTGGGAGGGATCCCACGGTGACCAAAACTGGCCCTAGGGAATTCCCTCTGACAACCTGCTCTGCTGCCTGGCTGTCTTGGAGCTCCCTTGGCCTTCAAAAACATTTTCTAACTAATGTTTATCTGATGGGGCTGCTTGTTCAAGCTTTCACTGGACAACTTAGACTATTTTAGAGCTGAAAGGAGTAAGATAGACTGGGCCAGCTCTATGAATTTACAGATAGGTAAAGTGAGGCCCAGAGGGGAAGGGGCATGCATAAGGTGATGGTTAACTGATGACAGCTGGGTCGGAATGGGAGCTGGGAGCCCTGAAGAGTTACTGACATAAGCTCAGGGATCCCCTTTAAAGGCATTGACTCGGAGGGTCTAGGCTACAACCCTGGCTCTGTCCACAGCCCCTGGCCACTGCTCTGCCCTCCACACCCCATTCCTCTGGCCACTCCACACGCTGCTCTCCTGGAACCAACATATTGAGTCCTCCGAGCCTCCATTCTGCTCTTTCCCCCTCTCCTGTCCCCTCCTTCTTCTCTAGCCTAAGTCAGTTAACCATACCAGGAGGTCCTGGCCTCAGGAAAGCCATCTCTGACCCCTCAGCCCAGATCGACCATGCCCAGCCTCCCCTCGGGTGGTCAGGAGGTGCAGACAGGCTGGAGACACCATGTTACATGTCAGGCTAGAAAAAGCCCAAAAGCACAGTGACACCCTGAGCTGCAGGGATGTGGGTGAAGGGCCCTCGCACAGACTGCTGATGGAAGTGGGGATTGCTAGTTCTTTTGGAAAGGGCTGGTGATGTCTGTTACATTTAAAATATGCATTAACCTGGCAATCCCACCCTGGGGATTTTATCCTAAAGGAAAAAAGCACCAGTATACAATAAACAGGGAAGCAAGGATGTTTACTATAGGACTACTGGTAGTAACACACACACACACACACACACACACACACCCTGCGAACAACCTAAAGATGTCAATAAATACAGGAGTGTTTGAACAAATGGCGGCAGCTATGGGCTTTTTAGCAGCTATAAGGAGAAGGCAGTAGGTACCTGTAACTACCTTCCAGGACTGGGGCCCACGATGTGTTAGCAAGTGAGATTTGTTAGTGGTTGATGTGCATGCTGTAACTCTATTTTTGACAAGCACACCCCCAAAGACATTCTCATATCCAAGAGGTGGGGCTGGGCCTGAGCCTGGGGCCACCAGGGGCGAGGTTAGATCACATGGCCCAGGCCTGGCCCCTCAGTGAATTTCATCATCTTGACCATGGAATGGGTTCAGGTATGGGCACCTGACCCCTTTTGGGTCCTTAAGATACCTGGGACTCTGCCTGAGTTTTGGGGAAGCAGTCTGTTTCCCTCCAGGGTATGAGGTTATGAGAATGTGAAGCTGGAGTTGCAGCAGCCCTCTTGGCACCACTAGGAGACTTCTTATCTGAGAAAGCAGTGAACCAAAGGAAGGGGGAAGAAATTTGGAAGGAAAGAAACTGGGTTCTGGGGCATCATTTCAGATGTCCAAGGCCAAACGATCCCTGGATTTTTAATCTTGTGAAGAAAATTCTGTTTTTGTCCAAGTCAGACCAAGTCAGTTTCTGTCACTTGTCATATAATCATGACTGATCCACCAGTTCCTGTGGATATGACTCTGTGTGGCTGGACAGCGCCCCTCTGGGTATCCTGGGACAGGGTCTGATCCGGTGGGCTCCCCATTTACCTGAATAGCTCTGGTCCCCCAGGTGTCTTCCTGACTTCCAGCCCCAGAGCTGAAACAGGCCTACAGGTAAGAATTACATCCAACCTCCGAGAGATTTTCAGAGGAAGATGTGGCAGGGGAGGTCTTATCAGAGCATTTCCCTCCAGGAAGGCAAGCTGAGTGTTGAGTCTCCATGGCCCAACTTTAATTTAACTGACAATTTAAAAAATCAAAACCAGCATCTGGGGCATTTAGAATGTCTGCCTTCCTGGTTTAATTTCATGGGGATCATGGTATGGCTTTTGATAAAATGTTTCATTTTAAAGGACTGGTTTCATCAAAGCAGGGCTTTCCTTTTACAGGGTGAGCTTCACAGATAAAAGACATTTTCATTAGGGAAACGCTGGCTCCTGGCTTGGACTTAATTGTAGGTTCAGAGAACAGAGACAAGTGCCTGTGCCCTTGGGCGATCCCTTGTGGCCCCTGTGGAGACAATGTAGCTGAATCGAGAGTGATTTCTTGAGCACACATGCGTGTTCATGCCTCCAGCCTTTACCTATGCTGCTGTCTCTCTTGGGTGCCCTCTGCTCTGGGTAGACAAGACCCCATGCTCGCTGACTGGCCTCTCCCATGCTGGGTGTGGTCTCGGCCAACTCCCATGTCCTTGCCAGGGATGGGTGGTTGCAAGGAAAGTGTAAATGTGACCTTATTTGGCAAAAGGGCCTTTGCAGATATGGTTAAACTGAAGACTCTGAGATGAGGAGACTATCCTGGTTTATCCATGTGGGCCCTAAATGCAACCTCAAGTGGCCTTATAAGAGGAAGGCAGAGGGAGATTTGACATAAACGTACACAGAAGAGAAGACGGTGATGTGGCCAGTGAGGCAGAGATTGGAGAGATGTGGCCATGAGCCAAGGGATGCTGGCAGCCACCAGAAGCTGGGAGAAGCAAGGAACGGATTCTCCCTGGACCCTCCAGAGGGAGTGCGGCCCTGCCAGCACCTTGATTTCTGCCTCCAGAACTGGGAGAGAGGACATTTCTGTCGTGATTTGTTGTAGCGGCCACGTGATCCTAACACAGAAGGGAAACTTGTCTGAACTGTTGTGAGCCAACTAGGGACTTGGTGTGGAGGATGAGGGTGGGAATGATTCATGAGACCTGGGATGGAAAGAGCCTTCTGGCCTCCCTTGGGCTGCAAGCAGGGCCAGAGAGATTCCAGCCAGTGGGCGGCCCTGTCTCTGCTCCCTTCCTGCTCCCTCTTCCCTCCTTGGCTTCCTCACATGCCACGTGGCCCATCCTTCTCTGTCCACAGGAGAGGGAAGTGGGAAGGAAGGGGTACTTGCTTTTTCTTCATGTGACTTGGAATCGTTTCACCTGCTACGGCCACTAGTGCTTTCATGGCATGAAAAATATCAAATAAAGAAAATGGGCTCCAGGGTGTGTTGGAGCGTATCATCATTCCCAGGTTTTCTTCCAACCCTGTGTCCGTGCCTTGGGCCAGGTGACTTCGCAGCTCTCCCTCTAGAATGGAGTGGATGTCCCACCTGTGCCTGTGGCTCACCTGCCCATGCAGTGTGAGTGGGAGAGACAGGGTGCTGGTTTGGAATCTAGGCCTTAAGGGGCATGGTGTTTTAATGCTCTCCCTTCTAGAAGCTTCTGACATCCTCCATGAGATGAGATTCTCCTGGGAGCTGTATGAAGCTGCCTCACCTGAGCCCCTGGATGCATACTCTGGAGCGGAGCTGTGGGCCTGAGCATACGTTATTGTTGTTCTAAGTTGCCAGGTTCGAGGGTAGTTTAGTCTGCAGTGTTATTAAGGCAGTGGGCAAGTGCTACAGAAATTGGTACCTAGAACAGAAACTGCAATATGTGCCCCTGACTTTGGAACCAGACACTGTTATAGGAAGCTGGAAGGATGGTAGCCTGTGTTAGGGAGTGGTGGCACACTTACTAAAACCGTTGCCTGCAATAACTTGCAAGTTGGAAAGGACACTCTTGGGATGGGGTGTCCAGGCAGAATGTTGCAGGCCTGAGAGATCCTGCTGCCTGCACTGCATGTGGTTCTACAAAGAAAAGACTGATCAGGGACAACCTGGCCAGATCCCAGAAAAAATTGACAGGAAAGGGAGAGAGTCTGGAAAACATGGGACTTGCTGGGTTGAAAAATAAAACTATTTCTTACCTTCAGCTTTTCCATACAATCAAAGATTCTCAAATTAAGATAGAGCTTGGGAGAAAAATCAAATCAAGGGCATGGCTGTTAACATATAGCTTGGGGGCATCGAGTGAATCAAAGGCACAGCTCTTACACCCCATGAGGCCTCTAGAAAAATTAAATGGTGCCTAGTGTCTAGAAAAATTACTGGGGTGGTCCTGCAGAAGTGTGAGCTGCCCGCAGTACCTGTAATTAGGTACAGAGAGGCATGTCTTGAAATGAATTGTAAATATGGCTTTAGGCACATGTGATCAGATACATAGGAAACCAACAGTTTTTCCTGTATTGTGAGCTATATTGGCAAAAACCCACCAGTCTGGACTAAAAAAGACTAAGACTATTCAAAATGGAAGAAAAAAATTTTTAGGCCACTAATTTTTAATGAGCAGGATGCAAACTGAGAAAACCTTCAGCTGCCATAAAGGGCCTATTTTCCTATAATTCTCAGAAGTAACTAAGGAGACTGACAGAGAAGGAATGATCCCTTAGAGAGTAGAGCCAAGAGCCACTGACAGCAAAGAATTGAGGCTCCAGTTCCAGGGAGTGGACCTGGAGCCTAATTATAGAACATCCCTTACCAGGTGGTGCCTGACAGTGTTTGTCCAATAGGACTTAAGAATTGGTATGGACCAGATGTGGTTTGGGGCCTCCTGCCAGCCTTTTGAATGGGAGTGTGTATTGTGTGAGCCTGTCCCTGCTCTAACTTGGCATGTTGGGAGGCCGTGTGAGGGGGTGGATGGGAGAAGGGGCCCAGACAGCTCCTTTTGTTCTGTATCTCTCTGGAACAAGAGGAGCTGCATCCAGATCTGACTTAGAAAATGAAATTCTGGACTTCATGTCTTGGATGGGAGAGCATGTATTTTGCGGGTGGGAGGGTCTTGAGTAATTGTGTCCAAGAGGACAGTGCTGTGGACAGTATCATTATTGCCAGTTCCTCACCCATCCTGTAGTTTCTTAGGCTTGCTGTGACAAATGACCCCAAAGTTGCCTGGCTTAGAACAACAGAAACGTATTGTCTCATGGTTCTGGGAGCCAGGAATCCAAAATCAAGGTGTCCACAGGGTTACCTTCTTTCCTGAGGGAGAATCCATTCTGTGCCTCTCTCCTGCCTTCCCATGGTCGCTGGCTATCCTCAGTGTTTGTTGACTTGTCAACACCTCCCTCCTATGCCTGTCTTTCTCATCACCTGGCAATGCATCTCTGTCTCTCTGTCTCCACTTCTCTTATCACAAGGACATCAGTCATGTGGGGTTAGAGGCCTGCTGGAAGTCCGTCTGACCTCATCTTAACTAATTACACCTGCAAAGACCCTGACTGCAGATAAGATTCGTTTCTGAGGTTCTGGGCAGATGCATTCCTTGGGAAGATACTATCCAATCCTTACACACCCCTGCTCATGACCGTGCAGCTTCCCTCCAGGATGGGTAGTACTTCGGCCCCATTCGTGCACACTGGCCCATGTTGTCTTGCCTGACGGAGGGAATGTGGCTGGAGTTTGGAGCCCAGGTTTCAGAGGCATTGCGCTTTCATGCTCTTCCTTCTAGAAGCTTCTGACCTCCTCTATGAAGTGACCTGCCCCTGGGAGCCGCTGTCCCTGCCCCCTGGGCCCAATATAAGCCCCTGTGGAGCAGAGGTGGCACAGCTGTCCCCAGACCTGCCATGTCAGGGGAGCTGTTTCAGCCTGCCTGCAGAGCTGTGAGCACCAGGATAACACCCCAGGCTCTGGGGCCGAGTTATCTGATACCCGTGGGGAAGGGGGCAGAGAGCGGGCAGCCTCCTTACTCCGTCCGAGCTGCCACGCTGTAGCACGAGCCCAGTGTTTCCAGGGATCTTGATGTTGTCACAAGGAGCCTAGAATCTAATTTCTAATCCTAAGTCTCCAAATTTTTTATAAGTATGTATCTTATCCAACTTTTAAAAAGAAAATCACTGTGCTGCCCCAGCTGAACACACCTGTGGACAGGATTCTGACTGCAAGCTTCCAGCCTGTGGCCTGGGGTGCAGACTGGGCGGCGCTGGGGTGTCCCTCTACGCAGGGGCTTCCTGGGCAGGCCCTGTTCTGGGCAGATCCCGGTGCCAGGAAGAGAGGATCCTCCCATGTGACATGGAACCCCCAGCAGGCCCAGCAGCAGCCCCGGATTCCCACCTGGAGGCAGTGCCGAGCTTGTCTCTGTATAGATGACAAGATGCTGTAGGGCTTTGTTGCCTCAGTGCCTTCTGCCCCTTACAAGGGCATTTTGGGTTATGCTCTTAAGAAGTACTTGGCAAGAAGATGCCCACAGAGTTTATTTTACAAAATGGTGGGGTTTTAGGGATTGCTTAAAAAAAAAAAACTACTGGAGAAGAGGGAGATTAAAAACACTACCGAACTGAAATAAATTCTACTGGACGAATGTCTCAGTTTAAGTTTAAATCGAGTCCAAGTTCGTTTTCTCTCCCAGACTTCTAGAAGGTGGCATTCAAAATGTTTACACTTGTTTCATCTGCCTTTTGGCTAAGTCCTGGCCCACCCTCCTCCTCTTGCTTCACACTTGTTGTTGCATTGCACACATATGCTCAACTTTATATTTACATATATCTCATTTTTATATATGGCTTGTGAAATATGCCAGACGAAGAATGAAATAGTCCTGGAAACAGCTGGAAAATTATGCAACAGTGGGGAGATTGGGCACATGCACATTCTGTACTGCACAGTTGCACAACAGACCAAGTTGGTTTAAGTGAGGCTGGGAGGTTTTTATTTTTTCTCCAGGATGACAGCTTGCTTGGTAGAGTAGGCCTTCTGCAGAAGGCGTTTCCTCAGGAGCCTCAGCTTCCCGGGGAAAGGAGGGCGAGGCTGGAGTTGCAGTGGTCACACAGAGGCTGCAGCCCGGGGAGGCTACGAGACAGTGGGAAGCAACACCTGGCAATGGTGAGACCAAGGCCAAGGGTCCAGTGGGGCTGAGGTCCAGGGTCCAGCAAGGTGGAGGCCCCAGGTCCAGGGAGGCCAAGGTCCAGGGTCCTGCAAGGTGGAGGCCCCAGGTCCAGGGAGGCCAAGGTCCAGGGTCCAGCAAGGTGGAGGCCCAGGGTCCAGGGAGGCCAAGGTCCAGTTTCTAGTGAGAGGCTATCCAGCCATTTGGAGGCATCCATTTCCCTGCTGCCATGTGTCAGTGGAGAGCCTCTGAAGGACCTTGAGCCAAGTTGCCCTCATTGCCTGCAGCTCCCAGAGCTCAGGATCTTTGTCCAGGACCACCCTGGCTCTGAAATTCTCAGGTCTCTCCTGTGTCCTGGAAGGATTCAGGAGAGTAGGGCCTTGGTCCCTCAGGCCAAGCCTGGGTCATCCCTGGAGCTGTCCAGCCTTGGGACCCTGCTCGTGCTCAGCTGGGCTCCTCATTGTCTCAAAGGTTAGAGCCAGTGAAAGGAGACCATGAAGCCTGCAACTGGGTTCAAAATCTTCATCGCCAACATCCAGGGGGTGGGGGAAGGTTTTACTCTGTTTATATAAAGAAGATCTGAGTGTCTCAGTTGACCTCAGGGATAACAGTGTGGCTGATAATGTGCTTTGCTGCTTAAAAATTGAAGACGAAGTTATGGCCAACAGTGACCTGTGTAGGTTCTGTCTGAGATGCTGTGTGGAATGGTGGAGAGGCGTCCCTGTCTCAGGGCCTGCAGAGTGGGTCAGGAGGACAGACATCATTGCGCAGACTCACTGGGGAGGGATCCTCTGTGAGGCTGCAGCCCAGTCATGGCTTGGAGGCCTGGGGCAATAATGATTCCATAATGAGCTTAGTAATGGTGGTGAAAAGCAGGAGTTTTGGCTCAGGGGAGGGGGCAGGAGAGAGGAAAGTCTGTTGGGAGCCTCCGCTGCCCCAGCAAGCAGTCCAGAGCCTCCTACCATCCCCGCACCCCTGGGTGAGGTGGCAGCTCGTGTCCACAGCCTTCACGGCAGGGCAGGTGAGGGCGTGCAGAGCCCGCAGGCCTGGGGAGGCTGGGGACCAGGTTGCAATGCAGACCCCACCAGGGTTGCTAAGGAGTCTGGGGCTCCACTGAGAGCTCACGCTGCCCTGCTGCCACGCGGAGAGGGGAAATCGCCGTAGGGGAACAGCCGCTGCCTGACTCATTCGATTTCCTTCTTCTCATTTTCAGAAATGCAGTTAAGGAGGTCGGGCCCCTGCGTGGGCTCTGGAATGTGTGTCTGTGTGTCTTGGTCCGTGGCATTCGTGGGCAGGGGGTCAGCGTGTGTCTGCACACCTGTTTGTGCACACGCACCAACACAGGTGGGGGCACGGTGTGTGTATGTGTGTGGGTGCACACACATGCAAATGAATGCTCTGGCTTCCTGTCTCTAGAGCCACTTGCCTGTCAGGTGGCCTGAACTGGTTTCTGCCTTCCATTCATTTGAACTTGTTGGCGAGCTCCCAGGCCTTGGAAAGGGAGCCCTGTGGGTCCCCCCACCCGCCACCCTGCACCTCTGTCTTCCCAGCCCCACTTCCAGCAGCCTGGGCTTTCAGACTCATGTCTGGAGGGGCCTGTATCCTCGGCAGGCAGGGACAATCTCTTGGTGGGCTGCAGGGGCTACTAGTACCATGGGGGGGGACCATGAAAAGGAGCCTCTTAGAAAGTTCCAGCAACCTAAGGCCATGGTGGAGGTCCGTCAGTGACAGAGCAGAGAAACCTGGGGTTGGCTGGAGGGATGCTGAGGCAGGCTGACTGGAGAGCTGCTGCCCACCTGGGGCTGCCAGTGTCTAAGGGGCCTGCCCGGGCTGCTTAGGGCCAGAGGCCCAAGTCCCAGCCTCCCCATATGAAGAAGGCAGAGGTGGGCTCTGCATGTAGGAGGTGGAGGCCATGAGGTCCCCAAGGGTCAGCAAAGCCTCTGTACGCTGTGGTACCACTCTGCTCCAGCTGGTGGCTGCCCCATGGCCCAGCAGGCCCAGAGTGGCCAGGTATGCTTTAAAAATTTTTTTTCCCAAGAGAAGCAAGAGATGCATATTTTCATGAGAACTCTGTTGAGCTTTAAAAATCTTAGCAAATAATTCAAGTTAAAAAACAAAGCCCTGTGGGCTACCAGTCAGCAGCCCCTTATGCACCAGTTACAATACTTGAGTTTATAAGCAAAAGCTAATGACTCTGCTACTGTAGGCAAAGAGAGGGATTATAGGAAGGGTGCTTGGTCTGAACCCCAGACAGCCAGGGGTCTCAGAGAAACACCCTCGTGGGCAGTGAGCCCTTGAGTTCTGGAGGGAGTCGGTGGGGTCCCATCAGTGCCGTCCCCCTAGGGACTACCATCCACCAGCTTCTGCTTCTTCATCTGAAAGTGGCAATGTTGCCCTGGCACCTTGATGGATGCCATGAGGATCAAGGGAGATAGTTTGCCTAAGAGCTTTGCTAATTCACCAGCAGATGCCCTTGTGTCACACTGACCCCAGTGTCTTCATCTTTCCACTCAAGAAAAGGGGAGGGAAAACTGTGGGGCCCCACCTGGCCGGTCACCTCTGCCAGGGCAGATGGGGATGGTCACAGAGCATGACATGTGTGATCCTACTCCTGAGAAGGGAGCCGGGAAGCCCCAGCTCCTAGAGCGTTTTGAGATGAACACGATCTTTCTTCATTCTCTTCTTTAAATCCTCCACTTAGAACAAAATGCAACCTCCTGGCTGAGACCTTGAAGGCTCTGCTTCATCTGTGAGCCCCTGGGTGCCTTTCTCACCTCATCTTTTCCTTCTTTCACCACCCTCCAGCTTCACCACTCTTCTGTCCCTGGAGCAGAGAAAGCTCTTCCCCGCCTCAGGGACTTTGCATGTGCTGGTCTTTCTGCTTGAGTTGCCCATCTCTTAGACTGCCCATTCCCGCTAACTTCTCTCTGATCTGCTTTTAGCCTAAACCTTCGCCCATCTTCTGCATTCTGTATCATGGGCCTCTCTTTATTTCTTCATAGCATCTATCTTTGGAATTATCTTGTTTTGTTGATTCATTCTGCAAATATTTACTGAGCACCTACTATGCACCAGGCTGTGTTTTGTCAATCACAGTCTTTCCTCCAAGCCTCCAGCAAGGTTGTTTATCAGGCCAAAACCAACCCTGGTATCCCAGCCGTCCATGTCCTGCAGTACAGCCAGGCTTTGGTTCTAAAGTCAGTGATGATGTGACAAAACATGTGGTCAAAATACTCTGGAAAATTTCCTATGAACACAGTGTGGTGTCTGCAGCCCAGGGCTGTACTATGTGTACAGGTGGGTACAGGGAGAGATGAAGAACAAGAGCAGGTAAGGGATGGAGGGCCTTGCTCTGCTTGTAGCAGCTGAGCCCTTCCTATGGGTTACATCATTTAAATCTCAAACACCACCCTGTGAAGTGGGTGAGATTATTATGTCCATTACACAGTTTAAGAAACTGAGGCACATGAAGGTTAAGGTTCCCAAGGTCACAAGACTGGAAAGTGGCTGACAGAGCGCAAGCAGCCTCAGAACCACTTCGAGGAGTTGAAATCATCTACGCTGGTGAGCCGTGATCTGATGTAATTCTGCTCTCGGCAACCTCAGGGAACCAGGGCCCCACCCTGGACAGGCGACAGGAACAGGGTAGAGAATTCAGAGATCTGCTTCATTATTCCAAAGGCACACTTGTATTTGCAGCCTCCAGCCTGCATTAGGGGCTGCTCACAGCCCCTCTGCACTGAAACAGGCCATGTGCTGGGCTCTGCTCGAGATTGGAGGGAGGATGCGATACCAGGCTTACAGATGAGAAATGGGGTGTGGGGAGGCTGAGAGCTGAGGGCAAGTCGCTGAGATGGAGACACCCCATCAGGCTAGCAGGAGAGAAAGCCACTCTTGTCAACAGGCTCAACTTCAGGTGCCCTGTGCCCGACAGGATGGTCCCGTGGGTGCGGCAGCCATGCCCAGGAGAAGTGGTGGGCCTGGGGTGGAGGGAGTGGCAGGGAAGAGAGGGAAGATTCCAGAGCTAATGAGAGGGTAGATGGAGCTGTGACCCTTTTGATGTGGGGGTAATGAAAAGGGGAGCCCCAGAGGTAGTCAAGTCACCAGAGGTGAGTCCAGGAGGACTGGAGCAGGGGCTGGGGCTGGGTGGAGATGGGGGCTGTGAATAGCTGTGGCCAAGGCATGTGATGGAGAGGCCTGGGTGTTACTGCATTTACAGGGGTGGGCCTGGCTGGGGTGGCTGGTGGAGCAAAGACCCTTGAACTGGTGGGAAAGACTGAGATTACCCAGGAGGGGAGGGGCCAAGTATGTGGAGACGAGGTGGCCCCGAGGAGCCGCCGAAGGCCTTGGGGACAATGTGGAGAGAAACTCCTCTCCTGTGGTGCTGCCTGCAGCCAGCTCTGGAGGGCGCCTGCAAGAGCAGTCGGGCACAGGGAGGACTTATTCCACCAAAAACAAAAGCTTTATAGCTTGCACAGAAGATACAGGTATATCTCCCCACCCCGTTCCCCGCACTTTTTGGTGGAATGATTAGAAGGGACACTGTTTTGCAGAGAGCAGAGGTGATCAATTTCTCATGAGCTCCACTTTACATGTTCCAGGGACTTTATGTCCAGTTTTGGTGTTTCTGCAGAGGAGAAGGGAGCATTCGGAGCTGCTGGGAGGGAACCAGCCAAGAGGGACCTTCCTACTAGTGATGGGGCCTTGGCAGGGAACAGGTCTCCGGCTCCCCTTGCAGGAGCAGTGGGGCCCCCAGGGAGTCCCTACTGGCAGCAGTCACGGCCAGAGACCCTCAACTCTGCATCTAGATCCCAGTGTTCCACTGCCGGTGCCACTACCAGTCCCAGATGGAAGCCTCTGTCGTTTAAGGCCCTCACTTCAGATGCCATGTAGTGTTGGGCTGACTGGACAGGAGGAGCTTGACACAAAGGGAGGGCGGGAAGAAGAAAGCCCTGGGGGCTAGGGATCCTGGGGTCTAGCAAGGTATTGGCTTCTAGATGGTCCCTGGATTTTAAGTGAGGAAATGCCCAATGAGCCTTACAAAGATTTTGAACAGAAAACCCCACAATGTAACAGGATTGTGCCCTTCGAAAGTTACATATTGCCATTTAGATGTAAAGAAATTCATCCTCCATGCTCTACAGATATTGTTGTATCTGGTGAGGAATATCTTCTTTCCCCAGGCAGGGCTAAACCTGGACTGTGCCATGCTCTCATGTGGACATAAAGGCAAGTGGGGTGCTGGGGAGCACTGGGGCTGACCCCTAATGTACATTCGGTCCCAGATGGTTAATCCAGGCTTGTCCCAGTAACACCTCCAGCCTCTTGTCAGCTGCTGGCCATCCTTCTACCTGGTTGGGGCAAAGATGATGCCCGGGGGGGCAGGTTGAGCTCTGGAGCTGCCCTACTTGCTGACGTCCTGGTTTGTGAGATACATTTCCTCTTGGTTTAAGCTGGCTGTGTCACATGCAGCCAGGGGCATCTTAAGGGACCTGGAAGTCTTTCTCAGGTGGGAGCGCTGGACCAATATAACCCTTCTGACCTCTGTGAGAGGCCAGACAAGGTGGACCCAGGGGTCTAAGTGGGCCCAGCCTATCCACTACCTGCCACACCCAGGCATCCATCCCCATGAAAATTCTTAGGCCTTGCTGCCTCTCCACCAGGTTGAGCTTATGTGCACGTGGATAGTCACAAGTGGACACAAGTGGACACTGACCTTTTACCTTTCCTTGGGTCATTACTGTTTAGATGGGGTCTGAGACTCCAGCTTGTGTCTCCATGTAGAAGTGTTTACTGAACCTGGATCCCCAAGCATCCAAACTTCATGCACTTTGTCTTTCACTTCCAAGCAGAACTGATCCCAGGAGTGGTGGGGGCGCCTCTGTGTGGAACATGGCGGTGAAAAACATTGCTGCCCAGACACCACCCATGTTTCCTCTTTCGCCTGACCCAGCACCCTGTCAGGGCGTGTGTGTGCACGTGTGTAGGTGGGATGCTCAAGAAGCAGTGAGCACTGCACTCCCTAAAGGCCACCCGGCCTCCACGTTCTGTTCCATCAGCATTCCCCTGACTTCTTGCTTACAAAGGCCGCTCTCGGCCAGAGCTCTGCCTGGGCATCTGACGGGGCCACTGCAGCCGCTGATACCAGAGGGGCATAGAGCTGCTGTCTTCAGAGGCCCCTTGACAAGGTTACTAAGACCTCACGGCTTGTTATGCTCTGCATCAGGTTCCTGGGGGACTTGAAGAGTCTAGGTCCCTTCCCCCCACCCCTGGAAGCTTGCTTGTCTGGAGGGAGGACAGTGAAAGCTCACTGCTTCCATCTGCTTGTAGCCTGCAGTGTGGGCAGGGCTGGCCAAGGACCACGACCTTGTCAAAGAGCAGAAGAACTTTTGGTTTCTGTGTGGCCACCAAGGGACAGGAATGGCTCTGGTGAAGTCTGTGCTGGTACATGTGGCCTGGAAACTAGACGGGAAGCCAAGAGTCCTGCCCTCCTCTTCAGAATAAGGCAGGGCACCACCACCAAGGGCTGGGGCAGGCACAGAGGAAGATGTGCTGCATTCTTAAAGTCCATGCTCCGAGCCGTGTGTGATGATCAGTGACACCTAAGATGACCAGGAAAGGGCCCCATCTCTTTCTGCACCTCCTTCCTTGGGAAAATTTTTAAGGGGGGTGGTGGGCTCAGGTTCACCCTGACTTGTCTTCATACTGCCCCCACAACACAGGGCTGTCCCAGATCAGGGTTGCAACTCCAGTCCTATATATTGATCACAATCTAATATATAGGAAGGTATAGGACGGCAGGGAGTGGTGGGGACTGTATCAAGCAGAAGACTACAAGCCAGACCTAAAGACCTTCAAATTCAACTAAAAACAAACACATATGACACACATTAAACAAGCATTCCAGCTGAGTTAGCCCTGTGGTCCTTAACTGATTCTTTGGGATCTAGACTGAGTAAGTAGACTTGAGCAAAGAACCACAGGGGATTTCTGTGTCCTGCATTTCACCTGAGGAAGGGGGTGCAGAGGGAAAGCAAGCACCAGTGGGTGGGCAGCGTCTCCAGAAAAAGAAGAGGAGTGGTCTGAGGCAAGGAGGTTGGAAGAAATAGGAGGTGACGTTTTTTGTTTGAGCTAAGGACTGGTGACTAGGAAGCCGGCACAAGTCCACAGGGCTCCTGACTTGGAGGATTCAACTGTAAGTTGTGGTGCCTGTGTGCCTGATCCCTTCACTCAGCCTTGAGGGTGTCTTGGTGGGAACTGAAGGATGGGCTGGGCGAGGGTGGTGGTTTGCTCCCCGCTGGACCCAAGGGGGGCTCTATGGGTGGAGCTCCAGGAGGCCAGGGGTGCTGTGGGAAGGAACAGCTGCCAGGGCTTACTCAGGAGTGTCAGGGAGACAAACCTGATTTCTAAAAATTATCCTAGAGCTGGTCTTTCAAAGTGAGCAGATAATTTGGTTATGTAGTCCCATCAGAAAATGTCATTGACTTGCAAAGTGAGAGATCCATTCCTTTTCATTCTCCTTTCAATCTCCTGATTGCACTAAAGGGAAGGTCTCTGCTTCCGCTAGTCTGTTTCACCACTTTTCCAACACTTGCTTATCAGCCTCAACACCTTTTGCAGGCAGTAGTATCTAGAATTTGACAACATTTTTTTTTGTTGTCATTTTTTGTCTTTGAATTATGGTGAAATGTTGGCTTTTCCATTATGGTAGTGATTTAGAGTATCCTTTAAAAACTTAAGTACATGATTAAATACCATATAAAGGCATAACAATGGTGGTGGTAGGATTATGGCGAAACCATCAACCTGGCAGGGAAGTGAATGAGACAGAACATGGCCCTTGAAGAAGGCTGCTGGTTGGGTCTCCTTCATCTTTTGAGGAGGATGAGAGTACAGTCAGCCACAAGAGGAAGGAATGGGAGAATGCTGTGGGTTCCAGGACAGCACCTAGCTGGACCCGACCCCGGGCTGCCTGGTTCCCTCAGCCTTTGGGATTCAACCCATGCCACTTTTTTTGGGAAGTCCTCCAGGATGCCTATCTGTGGAGTCCCTTTCTTCCCAAACACTGATCACTTCCACTTTCTATAAATCAGCTGCATCATCAGAGGTCACAAAAGTGGATGCTTGCTGGGGACCTAGGGCACACTGCAGGGCACATGCCCCATTTAATGGTTGATAAGCAGAAACACTGGCCCAGTGTGGCCATGCTTTCCAATTTCTCAGGATAAGTCAGAATTCTAAATTCTCATGTGAAACTTCACTGTTTTTAAAGTTGACAACAAATGTTCACCATGCCTGGGGCCTGGATCTTGCCTCAGGCACCCTCAAGTGATACAGAGGAAGCTCCCAGTGAAGATGAACATCAAGCAGCTGAGCCCTCACACCCAGGTCCCGAAAATGACGGAACCGAGGATATGAAATCACAGCTAGAGTGAATTGTGTAAGTCATGTGTTTCCCCATAAGACTGGGCCCTCCTGGTGGGCAGGGAGGGGCCTGAGTAACCAGGCCCTGCCTGACCAAAGCCAACCCCAAAGCCCTGGCCTCACAGGCCTGGTGCAGGGTGAATGAGAAGGTCCGAAGGGACAGGAGTCCACCCTCCGAGGAAGTGAGGCAGAAACCTGAGGTCACATAGCAGAGATGTTCCACAGACACATGCCTAGAAGAGGATTTCCTGGAGGCAACTGGGGAGGAAGGTCGTTGTGCAGGGGGACAAAAGGCCAGGCCGGACTGTGACTTTGGGCAGTGGGAGGATCAGGGCCCCGCTAGAGAGGAGGGATTCCAGCTGGGGATGAGCTCTGAAAGCAAACGTGCTCCAGGATGGAGAGGGATGCCTTGGAAAAGGGGGGCAGAGTAGGGAGGCTATAGCAGGCAGGGTCTGGGCAGTGAAGAGGCCGGGAGGCTGGAATCTCCCCGAGGGATTCAGGACAGGTGAGGGCGGAAGCCTGCCTGAGCTCTAGGAGGGCGGGCCCAGGTCTGGGTGGAGGAGGCTGTGCTCAGAAACTGCAATGAAGGGGGACAGGGACTTCAGGCAGACAGGAGTTGGGGGCCGAGGGAACCTTGCCAATCTCTGTAAGGGTATAAGCTGGTCTTTGGGGTGGCCCCGGCAGTGCATGAACTCGCCTGTAAAGGTGCCCTCGGGCCTCTGGGGTCCTATCTCCCCACCCATTCCTGCGCCCGCCCAGTTCTGCCCCAGGGCGCACAGAGAGGGTGAGGCGGCCCCTTCCGCCCCGGGGCTGGCAGTTGGGATACGGGGCGCCGCCAGGACTCCCTGCGTGGGGCTGCTCGCTCTGGAGAGCGCCGCTCCTCCAAGAGGGTGCTCCGTGCGGGCGCGGGGCGCGCGCAAGGCGGCCGGCGATGGGCTTCCCCCGGCCCGGCCCGGGGCGCTTCTCTGCCGCCGCCTCGGGGTGTCTCTGCTTCACTGCGAGCCGGGAACCGCAGCGGCGGCGGCGGCGGCCGCGCCAAGAAGCGCCGGGTCACCGCAGGCTGAGGCGCCCGCCGTCCCCGCCTCCCCCTCGCTCGCCGTCTCCCTCCCGCCCGCCTCCCTCGCTCGCTCGCTCCTTCCCTCTCCCCTCCTCCCCTCCGCGCTCCCCGCCCTCCGCCCCGCGCCTCGCCTCCTCCGCCCCGCGCCCTGCGGTGCTGCAGCTGCGGGCGGCTCCAGCTGCCCCCAGATGTGGGCTGGGCGGCGCGCGGGGAACTTTCGCGCCGGCTGCGAGTGCGGGGCCCCGGCTGCGGCCCGGCTGCCATGGATCCGCCGGCTGGAGCCGCCCGCCGCCTGCTCTGCCCCGCACTGCTGCTCTTGCTCTCGCCGCTCCTGCCGCCGCCGCCCGCCGCCCGGCTCGCAGCCGCCGCCGACCCCCCAGGTAGGTGCGGCCCGGCCCTGCCCCGCGACCCCGGTCACCGACCCCGCCCAGCGTGCCCGCATGCCCCGCCGCCCCCTCCCCTGGCGGCGTCCGGTCGGACTTGGGCAAACTCCGCGCGCCCCGCCCGGGGCCAAGTTGGCCAACTTCGGGGCCGCGTAGGTCTCACAGGGGGCGCCCCGCGGCGCACCCGGGCGCCTCGGGCTGGGGGAGCCTCGGAGCACTCGCGGCTCCCGGGATGCGGAGCGTGGAGATGGAGGGCTGGGCAAGCCCCGTGGCGGAGAGCGCAGCGCCAGCCCCGGCGGGTCCTGGGGAGCCAGGGCGAGGCGGCGCCCGGGCTCGCGTCCGGGGACGCTCGGGAGGAGCCGGGTGCCTAGTGCGCCGCCTTGGGCTCTGAGGACCGGTTGGGGCTCCCCGGAGGGGATCCCCAGAGGTTCGAAGGACCTTGTTCCACCCCTCCCTGCCCTCGGGCGTGCAGGCAGGGGGCCGGCAGCGGGCTAACTGAGAACCGGACACGGAGGACAGGCCGCCCGTGCCCGGGGGAGCCGAGCCCTTGCCGCTCCGGAGGAGAGTGGCGAGGCCGGGCAGCGGGGACCAACAAGGGGTAGAGGCGCATGGGTAGGAGGCCAACCCGGAATGGCTTCGGAGCGGCCCCATGTCCTGCCAAGGACGGTAGGTTCAAGGGGCAGGGGACCCTCTGACGGGGCCTTCCCTGGGGGAACTGTGAGGAGCCCGCAGAGCCCCAAGCCGGAACGGGGCAGGGGTCAGAGCTCTTGGCTAGCAGGGTCCGAGACCGGGACGGCCCGGGAGGCAGCGGGGCCCCGAGTGATGGCCCTGTTAACGCCCCTTCGCGGTCGGAAGACAGCCGGGGAGGTGCAGGCTAGTTTCTAGGGACTGCCTGGGAGAATGCCCTTGCCTTCGCAGTGGGAGCGGGGGCTTGGGGGCGTGTGGCGCTCGGCGGCGGGGCTCCCGGGCTCTGGGGCTCCGAGGTCTCAGCGGGTCTAACGCCCCTTTCCGTTGCAGGCGGGCCCCTGGGGCACGGAGCGGAGCGCATCCTGGCGGTGCCGGTGCGCACTGACGCCCAGGGCCGCTTGGTGTCCCACGTGGTGTCGGCGGCGACGGCCCAGGCGGGGGTACGGGCCCGCAGGGCCGCCCCAACCCAGACCCCGGGCTTCCTGGGAGGCAGCGAGGAGGACCCTGGCGGCCGCCTCTTCTACAATGTCACGGTCTTCGGCCGAGACTTGCACCTGCGGCTGCGGCCCAATGCTCGCCTCGTGGCGCCTGGGGCCACCATGGAGTGGCAAGGCGAGTCGGGCGTCACCCGCGTGGAGCCCCTGCTTGGGACCTGCCTTTACGTCGGAGACGTGGCCGGCCTGGCTGAAGCCTCCTCCGTGGCGCTCAGCAACTGCGACGGGCTGGTGAGTTCACAATTCCCTAGCGTCTGCCTGTCCACTGGCTTTGCCTGGGCTCCAGAAGTCTTCCTGTCCACTGCCCTTACCCGGGAGTGCCCTGGGAGGAAAGGCCTGCATGGAGGACCTTTTCTGCACCCCTGTGCTTAGGGACCGTGGGGCACCGGCTGAAGGGACTGATTGGCAGGAAGGCAAGTTATTTTGATTGATCTGAGAGGGGTGATTTGTGCAGGGGGAGGCCAGGGTCTCCAAGCCCTTTTCGAATAGCAGAGTGTGGTCTCCCTCTTGCCTGCTGGCACAGGTCTTGTCTTGCATCCAGGTGTGTGTATATCCCTGTGAGTGTGCCCATTTGCACATGTGTTTTGGAATGTCGGCATGTACTGGTGTCTGGGTACCCATGCACCTGTGTGAACATGAACATGCCATTGTATGTCTTATGCATGTGTGTATCTGTAGGTTTCTGCTCATTTGTGTGTTGGACTGTCTGTTGAGTGTGACCCTGTGCATTTGAGCAAGGGTGATGTGCGTGTGGCCATGCCGGGGCGGGGGTGGGGGCACGAGTGCTGGAAGCCTGTCTTCTTGTTTTTGTGTGTGCAGGTGGCACCAGCCCAGGTTATGGCCAGTGGTGCTGAAATGCCCAGTTATCCCTCTGCCCCCTGGCTGACCGGGAGCCACTGATTTTTATACTGTGGTTTCCTGTGGAACTCCAGCTGGTTATTTGAAAAGTCGGTTTTCTCTATTTTGAGCCAAGGGAAGCATTTGGAAAGGCAGGCTCTGGTGCCCATGGGCAGACCTGAGAGGGCAGGAGAGACACTGAGTTCCTTCCTGGGACTGCCTGGGCCACCCAGTGTGACTGGAGCCCTGGGAAATTCTCCTGTTCCCAGTGGCCCAGAGGGACCATGGCTTGACCTAAGGGGGCCTTGAAGGAAGCCTGGGTCAATGCTCAGGGAAGAGGCTGACATTGGCAGTGTTCTGTCTGGCTGCCCGGGGGCCTGGCACGTGGCAAAAGCCACTGCAGTTTTCTATTTTGGATCGGGTGTGTGGTGGTCAGGCCGGCTGTGCTGGCTAGACATCTGAAGCCGCCCACCGTGGGTTCCGCTCTAATTGCGGTTTAGGGCACTCCTGCTCTGCGCGAGTGGCTGCTCTCCCAGCCCTGCTGGTCCTGAGCCCCCCGTCCTCAGACTCGTCCTGCCAGATGCAGAGCCAGCAATTACACCAGAGCTCCACAACCGCTGGTGTTCTTTTTATGGAGACACAGGAAATGTCACTTGTTGCTTCGGAAAATCACTGCCTTTGGCTCGATTTAGTTAGAACCTGGGCGTATTGCAAACAACTAAGTGTCCTTGGAGGAGGCGGGATGACATGGTACAGCCCTTTATATCCTCGTTGTCTCCAAGGGGGTCCTGGACCTCATAGGTGTGTCTCACTTTGCGCTGGGGGCGAATTTCCTAAATGAAAGGCAATGAGTGCTGGGGACTTGCTCTGGGGCAGAGTGGGATGGGGGAGTTGACACGAATGTCCTCTATTGGTGGGCCAACTCCTGTGCAGGGAGACTTCGTTGCTGTGTTTTTCATCCATTTGTTCATTTGGCAGTTCATTTGTTCAGCTGGCACCTCCTGGCGCGTTTGTCTGCCGGGCTTGTCAGAGAGGTGGCTGGCCCAATGCCCACCTGGGGCTCACATGCTCAGGGCAATGACAGGGCTGAGGGGCTCTGTGGCCAGGGCTTTGAGAGCATGCTTCTGCGGGCTGTCTGGAGAATGAGTTGCAGGCTGGCAATGCTAGCAGAGGGAAGAGCATGTGCACAGGTGCCAGATGTGCATCAGCCTGGTTGGGACAGGCATGGTGATATGTCATGTGTACTGGACATATATGGGTAGAGATGTGGGACCAGAGCCGGAGAGAAGGCTGAAGCTGGGAGAGGGGATGGGGCTGCATGAGCGGCCTTGAATGCTGTCAGTGAGAAATGGCCTTGAAACAGTAGGGCAGCACATGGGTCTCCACTCTCCCTCCCTCCCTCCCTCCCTCCCTTCCTTCCTTCCTCCCTCCTTTCCTTCCTTCCTCCCTCCCTCCTTTCCTTCCTCCCTCCCTCCTTCCCTCCCTCCTTCCCTTCCTCCCTCCCTCCCTCCCTCCCTCACTTCCTTCCTTCCTCCCTTCCCTCTCCCTCTCTTTCTTTCCTTTTTCTGTTCTCATATTACATTAATTCTTTAACCCTTTGAGTCCCTCTGTGCTTCAGTCATAGGGCCACTTGCTAAGGTCCTGGGGCTTTCTTTACACACTATGCCTCTCACAGAGACCCTGCAGGGGAGGGATCCTCCCCCCTGCTTTACAGATGGGCAGCTGAGGCTCTGGGAGGCTGAGTGGCTCACTCAAGACCATATGGCCTATGATGGCAGGAGTCTGGCCTGGTTCTGTCCAGCCTCTTCTGCCGTGGGGCTCCCAAGTCTGGGTGGTGGACACTGAGATGTGAGAGCTGGAGCCATGATTCCTGTGCACTCCCTCTCAGCAGGCCTTACATGGATAAATGCATCTCCTCCTTCTAGCAAGCCAGGCCCTCAGCCACCAGGCCACACAGCACCCTTGCCCTGCACCTCCTGCTCTTTCTTCAGATATGGAAACACACCCAAATAGGTGCATCAGGTTGTGGTGTGTGTGCAAATCTCCAGGGGGCTTGTTAAGGTGCAGATTCTGATTCAGCACATAGAGGCTGTGGCCCAAGGTTCTGCGTTTCCTTGAAGCTCCCAGGCTGCTGCTCCGGGGCCTTGGACTTCTCTTTGGGAAGGAGAGCTCTACCACCCCATTTGTGCAAGAGAAACCTGCAGAATTGCACAAGTTGCTCTGAGCCAGTGGGATTCAGTGGACAATGGGGGAACATTGCACTTTGTGCTCAGCCTGGGAGACCCAAGGGGGCCCATTGGGACCTCTGAGAAATTCTGTAATAAAGAAACCTATTGAGCTCTGTGTAACCCAGCACTTCCTGTACAGATGGGCCATGGCACCCCGTCTCTGCAGAACTCTTGGAACCAGCCTTCCTGAAGGATGTGTGGGGAGCAGGAGCACGGCAGGCAGCTGTGGTCTCCCAGCTTATGCTTCGCGGGATATGCCTCTTGCCCCTGGCCTGCCACACACATTTGCTCGTCTACTTGCCAGGCCCCGAGTTTGTTGCTCTACCTTTTTAAAGTAGCTGCTTTGTTTACTGTGGACCGGACTATCCTCATCTATTTAGTACGAGGGGATTCCTATGTCATTGTATTGGTGAGGATCCTTTCAGCTATAAGTGACGGAAAACTGACATTTGTCCAAACAGGAATGGGAAGTTATTAGCTCATGTCATGGTAATGGCTGGACCCCATGCTCTACGGGGTCATTTGGACCCCTGCTGTCTCTTGCTTCCATCTTCCCAGGTGTTGGCTTTGTTATAAGGTGCAGTCCCTCTGTGGTGAGTCAAGGGACCCCAGCAGTGCCAGGCTGACATCTTCTTCTGACAATTCCAGCTGCTTCCTGGTTATCACTCGGGTCAGGCTGAGGTTGGGTGCTCCCATGAGAATCAGGACGTGGGGTTTGCTGACCCCCGCAGATGGAGAGTGTTAAGAGGAGAAGTGCTGTCCCTCCCTTAACATGACACTGGGACCATGGGCCTGCCAGGGTGTACATTCTACAGAGTCAGGTGGAGGTGGGGACTCAAGAAATGCCACCTGAAGACATGCTTCATGAGACATGCTGTATACTTTATCACCACACTGGCTGCTACATGTAGAGTTTCCAGGATCTTCTAGAGCCACTAGACAGAAGTGGTTCATAATATTCACAGGGAAAGGTTCAAGTTTGCTTTGTCACGATTCCTGAGAAAATAATGCTTAACGAACAATTCTTGTATATCATGTTGCTATGGAGTTTTCTAGTACCTCTAGGGCTACATGATAGGTGTGCTAATTTCACATCATTCTTATATGTTCATGAAAAACCCAATCAATGAGAAGCCTGTTGCCATAAAAAGTAATAATAGTAAGACATAGTTTACTGTGCCCCTGCTACGTGCTGGGTGATGGCCGTGGGGGCCCGACTCTGGGAGGCAGGGCCCCCATTGTAGGGCTGAGTTTCAGAGGGACCCAAGGGCTGCTGCTCTGTGGGCTGGGCTCCCCTGCTGGGGGCCATCCTTGCCGGGCACCTGCTCTGTCCAGTCTTGATGGGAATGAAGAGTCACTAAGGGCTACAGAGAGAAGTCATTTGCTGACCCAAGGGACTGAAATGAGTTCCATTTTTCCTAAGAAGGCTGCTCCTTCAAGGCTGCACATGGGACTCCACCTGGCTCAGGTGCCAGAGTGGGTAGGCAGGGATGGTGGGCTTGGGCTCGGGGCTGGGGGCCAGGGGGTGCTTAGGCCTTGCAACTGCCCCTTGTACGGTCTCCCGTCCTCCCACCCCGCCTGGCGCAGTGAAAGGGTCTGATGAGCACTGAAGAGGGGGCTCTGGGAACTTGTGGGCTCCTTGGCTGCAGGGGCTTCTCTCAGCTCAGGGGCGGCTGCTGGCCCTGCTCTTGGCACCCTACACAGCTGCCTGGGGCGGTCTCAGCTTCTGCCTTACTATTCTTCTTGTTCTTTAAGACTCATTGAGTGTAAGTGGCAGAAAACCAGCTTACAGTGGAAGAGACAAACAAGGGTTGTCATGGGCCCGGTTATCTTGGTGTCCCAAGGAGTTCCACTCAGCTTCAAGGCATTGCTGGCTCCAGGGGCTCTTGATTGGTTTTATAACATGCTCTCTGCCTTTCAGCTGTGGCACTGTCTGTGTCCGTCTTAGGGTGGCCCTCCCGTGTGGGGGCCACTGGCAGCTCCTGGCTTGGCTTGCACGGTAGCAATCTCTCAGAAATGGAGAGCATTCCTTTCTGGATGGTTCCTGCCAAAGTCCTGGAGAAGGTGCCGATGGGCTTTGTGTAGCTTACTGGCCCATTTTAAAACAATCCCTGTGCTATGGGCCTGGCCTGAGTCTCTTGCCCACCCTGTGGTTGAGCGTGATGGTCAAATTTCCAAACTGTGGAATGGGTTGGGGTTTTATCATAAAAGCAAGGGGATTAATAAGTGTGCTGGGCAAATGAAAACAGTAGCCCCCATATTCCATCCAGACTCCAGGCCCCTGTGTCTGGCCCAGAGCTCTTCCTGGGCTCCAGATTTACCTGCCCAGCTGCCTCCAGGGCTCCTTTGCTGGGTGACTTCATGCTTCTTAAATGGCACATGGGTCTTTCCACTTTTACCCTTCAGTCAGGCTAGAATCTCAGGATCACTTGTCCCCTCCCTCCACAGCCTCTATGTCCAGCCAGCCACCGTCTAGACATCTCCAGACTTCATCCCAGTTCCCATCTCACTACCACGCCTGACTCCAATCCCTGTCTTTTACTCCTGTGTTCCTCAGCGGCTCCGATTTGGTCCCTCCCCAGCAACCCTTTCTCTAAACAGCAGCCAGACTGATTCTTGTAAACCACACATTTAATCATGTCACTCCTTTCAATGGTTAAGACCTTTCAATGGTTCTTATTACTCTTAAAAAAAAATCCAAACCCAGAAAAAAAAAGTCCAAACCCACTGGTCAGTCGTTCAAGACCCCCGTGACCTGGTCCAGTGGTCTCAGCCTCATCTGTCCCTATGTCCCCCCACCATGCCTGCGCTCCAGCTACACTGAGCTTTCAGTTCCTCCAATGCTGGACATTCCCAGCTCAGGGCCTTTGCACAGGTTGTGCCCTTGCCTGGACCCTCTTAATCCCTCCCTCTCTGCTGGCTTACTCTGTAGGTCTCAGCTAAATGGCACTTCATCCAGGAAGCCATCTGGATATTCACAGGCCGTGTTGCACCCCACGATTCCTGGTAATTTTTGTCATGAATGGCTTATACTGGGCTCTGTCTTCTGGGCCCAGCTCTGGAGAAGAGTTCTTGGAAGTGGGGGTTGGAAGCCTATGTAGGAAAGGGTCAGGGACTTGCCCCCGAGACCTTGTGTCCCCTGGTGCCCAGGGCCGGCCTGACTGTCCTCACTTGCTCCGTTACTGACTCCCGAAAGTTCACACTCAGTGGGCCAGGCTCCTGGGAGGATGGCTGAAAGCTCTGCCTCCTTTCCCACAGGAAAACACTCGTGCACATGTGGGGTTTTGCACTGTTCTCCTGCCCCCACATTGGGGTTCAGTTTGAAACCCAAGTTCAAAACTCTTGATCTAAATCAAACTAAGGAAGGGATGGAAGTCCCTCTGGGCCTGTACGTGGAAGGGGTGAGGAGACCTTGGCTTAGACTCTGGCAAGTTGATATATGACCCTGGACAAATCTTCCTGCCACCAGCCTCGTTTATCTGGGTGCAAAGTGGGACCCTTCCAGGGCAACTCTAGGTGTCTTAGGAGCTAGATGGGGACCAGACACAAGCAAAGGGACAGGGTTGGTCAAGGGAGAGGTGGGGGGCCTGGCGATGGATCGCTGCTTCTCAGGAGTATGGGCTCCTTGCTGCTGGGCCCTCTGATGCTTCTTCAGAGAAGCTGCATTTCTGAGTCTGTTGACATCATGCAGGCAAAAAAGTCCAGTGTGAAAACCCTGTGTGGGCCCTGAGGTCCCCGGATGGGCCTCCAGAGGTGGGTGTGGAAGCGTTCAGAGCTGCGCTGGCAGCAGGATGGTTAGACTGGCCAGGGCTTCCTGCTGGCAGGTGCTGTCCCGGACCTCGCTGACAGCCTAGTCTTCCTTCGTCACGGCCACCCCATGTCGCCTTCTGGGACATGCACAACCTCCTGGCTGGCCTCGCCACCACTGCTCCTTGGGGGCAACTCGGTGGGAGGAAGGCGCTTCCTAGGGGATTCTCCCCGCCGGCGGCTGCCACGATGAAGGCGCGCTTGGCGGGGGTTTGTGCTGGAGGTAGAACCGCAGTCTGCCCCCACGGTGGCCCCTCAGAATGCGTAGGCACATGCGTGGTCTGAAACACGGGCTCGTCTGGCTTCATTGAGTGAGGCATCTGAGGCCCTGGGAGGAGTCAAATCGCAGAGGCAGGCGGTCAAGGGGGTGCCAGGGGCTGAAGAGGCAGGACTGGGGAGTTAGAGTTCAATGGGGTTGGAGTTTCAGTTTTACAAGATGAATAGTCTTGGAGATGAACGGTTGTACGACAATGTGAATGTAGTTAATGCCACTGAACTGCACACTTAAACATGCTCAGTATAGGAACTTTTATGTTGAGTGTATTTTACCACAGTTAAAAAAAAAAAGGCATCTGAGGACTTCTGGGGTTGGGTGGGTAATTCAGGGGTGAGGTGGAGTCCCTTGAACCCCGCTCGCCCCTTCCCTCCTCCCATGTGGCTCTCTTCCCTGGTGACTAGTGGCGGAAGCTGTCCCACACCCCTCACACTTCCAGGAACAGCTTGTGCAGAATAAAGTCTGCTTTGGAGCTTCTGGCCACAGTCTTGAGCTTCACCCTGATTGGAGGGGTCTATGTCATGGGACCTTTCCACAGCCAATCATTATGTCCCAGGAATGCCACATGCTGATTGGCTTTAGCCTGAGTCATGTGCTCCTGCCCTGGCGTGGGGCCGGGAAGGCCCTGGGCTGGGACTACGGTGGATGGCGGGGTAGCGGGACCGTGGATCTGCCCCAGCCGTGCTGCTCTACTTGCTTAAAAGTCTGATATCTGTGCTCGGGCCCGAGGGCTTCCAGCAGTCGGTGCTGCCCCCCAGAGGAGGCGGTCAGAGGATCAGCGCCTATACCAGCTAGCTCTTTTTCGCATGTGGCCAATCCCTGCAATCGTCATCTGAGCCAGCCATAGTTGTCCCGGTTTTACAGATGAGGAAACCAAGGCTCTGGTGAGTTACTCGGATCTGTGGGGCACTCCCTGCATGGGGTCGCCTCTCCCCGTGGAGCCGTCCCCTAGGGAAAGGCACAGTAGTGGCCAGCTCGGCCCCTGATGAAGGCCGGCACAGCTGGTCACCAATCTGAGCCCGAGCCCATGGAGGCCATCTTTCCTGGGGCCATCCCCTGCCTCCACTGTGTGGCTGTGTGGCTGCCACTGCTTATGGCGTCCACCAATGATGCTCATTCAGTTGTCAGGCTTCAGACTTCCGCCCTATGGCTAGCCTTGGCAGCCTGTTCTCCCATGGCTCCACCGCTTAATGAGCGAGGAGTGACACCGAGGGTCAGCAGAGAGGTGGGGAAGACCCGGTCCTCACGCAGGCCTGCTGTGAAGACCACGAGTGCCACAGCCAGTGTGAACAGAGATGTCACTGAGGGACTCATCTGCCTTCAGCCTCGGGGACACCCCCATGGCCTGGTGCCTCTGCTCATCGTTGAGGCTGGTTTTGCTGTGTGGTGGTCTGAGCTATGGCCTGAGTCTCCCCATTCTGGTTGCTGGGATCCAAAGGGGAAAGTGTGCATGGGGCTCTCCTGGGACCCTGAGTCTGTACTGGCAGGCAGGGACATCCTTCATTACCTCACTGCCCTTCCCTGCCCAGGCAGCCTTGTGGTTCCTGGGGCTGCTGGGTGTATGTGAACCTATGTGCACATTTGTGCGCCTATGCACTGGAACGTGTGTGTATGTAAATGTGTGCATGTGGGTATGCATATATGCGCATGCATATTTGAGCGTGACACATGTATGTGCTTGTATGAGCACATGGGAGTGTGTGCGCTTGAGTGAGTGTGTGAGCGTGCATGTATGTCAGTGTGCATGTGTGGTTGTGTGTTCTTGGCCAGGGTTTCCTGAAGGGGAGGGGACTGAGGTCTGATGGACTCACAGAGGAGAGAGGAAGACCCCACCTCCTGGAATCTTGGTGTCACCTTGCACTCCCCACACAGCAGGCATGCTGAAATGGGAGGGCCCAGGAAGGAGCCTCTCGCTCTGCTGTGTATGTTTCATAGTAAATGTCAACTGTCCACTGGGTCTGCAGTGCTGCCATTAATATGGAGAAAGTATTACCAAGCCTGAGCGGCTCCTCAGCCTTGTGCATGAATTTCAATTACACTGCACGTCTACTCTGGGGCCTGCGGAGTGGTGTGCTCAGTGTCTGCTCAAACGCAGAGGAAACCCTGGTGGCCAGGACTGAGGCCCGGGCAGGGCAGAGAGGCCAGGCAGGCTCTGTGATTCCCCCCCACAACTCCCCTGGCCCCCTAGTGATTTCCACTGTGAACAGTGGACTTCCTGTGGGCTGGAGGCTGCTGTGTCACTCAGTCGCCTCTGCCCTGTGCAGCTGGGCCACCTGCAAAAGGGCCTCAGGAACCTCAGTTCCTTGGCTCGTGAAGGCGGATCTATTCACACCCACCTCAGTGAGCATTGGAAGGATGGGCTCATGACAAGCAGTTAGCCTGGACCTGAGGTTTGGGACATGTTGACATTTCTGCCTTTCATTGGCTCGAAGGTGTCATCAATTATATAGAGAGCACATGGAGAAGGAGGGGACGCCCCCAGGGGAACTGTGCCCGGCCCCTTCACTGCCGTCCCCTGCGGCGTAGGCAGCAGCCACCTGCCCCTAGGCAGTCTGAGCGGTGAGCCAGGCTCCTGCCTTGCTGGCTCTGCTTCCTTGTGTGACCACCTTCATCTGCCGCTGGGTGTCTTCCTCTCTGGCAAAGCTTGGGGTTCTGTCCTTCCTCCAGGCATGTGCCTCACCGATGCCAAAGCTACCTGCTCCTTTGTCTCCGTGCCTTTCTACACACACCACGATTTTTGGCTGTCACAGTGACTTTCTGAAGACATTTTGGGTGGCAAGGGGTCTCAGCCCAGGAAGTGCTGACCCCACAATAGCTCAAACGAAGTCATGGCAACATGAAACGGTACCACCAAGTCAGTACATGCCAGGCAATGCCAGCCAACCCGTGGCTGCTACCCCCAGGTGCAGATAGGACCCATTGGTTTCATCCCGGGTTCAAAGATGGTAAACGTGACACATTTGTGTCTTAGAGTCCTGTACGTGAAGTTTTACGATTATGATGATACTACACGTGATTCAGGGCCCTATCTGAGTGCTCACATGCAGTTCCTGTGCTGGGGAAACAGGGCAGCGGCAGAGACTGGGCTGTTTATACCAGAGGGACTAGCCTTCACTGGCTCTGAGCAGAATGCTCAAGGATTTCTCTTTGAACCTGGACATCGCACCTTCGAAAGCGGGGATTAGAACCACATGGTGACTGAGGTGTTTTTATGTTTCAGGCAAGGTTGGCCTAGGCTCAGTAGTGACCAGTCTGGACAGAGCTTCTCAACGTATGATAAAAAGTGGCTCGGGAGCCGTGAATACGTATATATGTTTACAGGATTATGTCATATACTGTCTCTAATCAGTTGTGAATGAAACCTCGGGGTAACTGAAATCACAGATAAATTCTATTTTTCTGTCAGTCTGTTCTCATACCTAAGCTGTGTTCATTGTTAGAGCCTTAAAAGTCTGATATCTAAATTATTCGCTACTTTATAGCTGTGCCGTTCACTATGATAGCCATGGGCCATGGGAGGCTGTTGACTGTTTGAAATGTGACTGGTCTGGATGACGAGGTGATCTGAATATAAAGTAGTGTGCACACCAGACTCCAGACGCTTAGTACAAAAAAAAAAAAGGAATAGAAAATATCTCATTGATAATTTTAAAGTGTTGATTACAGATTGAAATAATAATATTTTAGATATATTGGGTAAAGTAAAATATATGGCTCAAATTGATTTTGCCATTTTTTTTAACAAGGCTACATGTGCAGCTCTTATGACATGTCTGTTGGATAATGCTGCCTTGAAACATCACAGCTAGATATTTCTTATTTTGCTGTTACTCTTTTGCAAAATTTTCTTGGCTGGTCACATCTGTTTATTCTTTCAATTGAATTGTAGGATTGTTTTGTCAGGTTAAAAACATCCCTTGTGAGCTTGACTGACGTTAAATTAAACTTAGAAGCCAATTAAAGAAGGGAATTGACATTAATTTACAGTATTTACCAGGAACATGGTGTGTGCTTTATGATTGATTTAATTCTGCTTTGATGTTGCTCAGTAAAGTATTATGCATTTTTTATACAGGTCACCCATTGTTTGAAATCAGGGTCATTTCAAGGATTTTTTTCTTTTTGCTGTGTGAATTGAATCGTTTCCGTCTAATGTTTGTATACAGGAAGGTTATTGATTTTTATATAATTATATTTTATCAAGTTGCTTGACTGAACTCATTAATTCAAATATATCTTTGCAGATTCTCTTGTGTTTTCTAGATATACAGTTGTACGGTCTGCAAGCGATGATGATTTTGGAGCCTTATTTCCGGTCTGCACATCTAGAACCTTCAGAGTAATGTTAGGTGACAACAGTGGCTTTGTGCCTCTGTGTCTGTGCCTGACTCTGATGGGAACGCCCCTGGCGTTTCTCTGCTTAATACAATATAATGCTTGCTCGTAGACTAAGATGGATTTCATGTGAAGGCAATATCCTTTGAATTCTAGCTTTCTCAGATCCCATTTTTATCAGCAGAGGAGCTGAAAGCTAGATGAGGTGGGTTTAACACCCTTCCTCCCCACCCCCAAGCCAAAGGTGTTGCCTGCCCCAGGGGCTGTGTCCCTGCTGACCTGGGCCTCGAGGCTGCTGCTGGATCCCCTTGGGTGCCCGCTTGTGGCCCCAAAATGCCAGCCAGCCCACATCTACAGCTGTCAGGTGCAGCCACAGGCAGCATTTGTGGGTCGTGGGAGCTTTGCTGAGGAAGGTCGGGGAGGCTGCACTGCCCAGCCACGCAGGTGCCAGCCAGTAGAGCAGGGGCTGGGTCTTAGCCCAGGTGTAGGGGAATCGCCACCTCAACACACCAGGTTCTCCTCTTCTCCGTGAAGGTCTCTCTCAACTTCCAGTTTCTCTGGGGTGGGCTCCTGAACCCTTCTCCTGAGTCTATAGCAGACTGCCTCCCCCTTGCTGAGTTATTGGTACTTGCCCACACTGGCCTCCTGCACCCACCTGGCTCTCTCATGCCCACAGGCTTCTACAAGGTCTTTTTCCAAACAAAGTCTGTTGCTCCCTTAGAGGAAACCTGTGGCCCCTGGTGCAGAGAACACAGTCATTCTCCACAGTGTTATCTGTCTGCCCGCAGGTGGGCATGGATTCTGGGCGCCTTTGAACAATATCTGTACCTAGGCCCCACTCTGAGAGATTCTGATTTATCTGATGTGGGTGGGACCTGGGGGTTGGTATTTTTCAAGGGCTACATGGGAGAGTCTTATGCACAGCAGATGGGCACTCGCCCATGTAGATGAACGTCAGAAGTGTGAGGTCGGGCAGAACCAGCTTCGCTCTGGGTCTCTACGTCCTGGCCTATGGTCCTCAGTTTCTCCAGCTGCGATGCCATCTGCTTTGGGGGCCTGTGTCCTTGAGGGAGTGAAGGCGAGTAAGGCTGGCCTCTGTCCAAAAGAATGTCATGGGAGGGGTGGGGTAGAAGGAGATAGTGGCCCAGAGGGACGGCCCAGCCTCCAGGCGGCCTGGGACCAGGGAAGCTGCCTCTGGGGTCTGTCTCCTGATCCTCTCTACCCTCAGTCCTTCACCTGGAAATTCAGGGCCAGGCAGAGGGAGGACAGCCCCCTTGCATGGCCATCCCTGAGGCTGGCTGTCCAGGCAGTGGACCCCGATCCTGCAGGCTCTGTTGGGCAGGGTGGAGCAGGGGCGGTGTCTTCTTCCTCCTTGGAGCTCCCTGATGCCCCCAACCTCCCTTCTACTCTCTGCGACACTGGCTGGCTGAGGACTGGCCCTGAGCTGAAGTCTGAGTGGCTTGTCCTAACCTGGAGTGCCTTGTCTGAAACCCACACATGTGGAGTGAGGAGGGCCCCAGCTCAGCTGACAGAGGAAGGCCTGGGTTTAGCCCCCAAATGCAGCCCCAGAGATGGCTGTCACAGGAGCGGATGGGAGGGCATTGGGCCCCCTCCTGTCCCTTTCTTCCTCCCTTCTTCCTTCCCTCCTCCTCTCCCCTCTTCTCCCTTTCTCCTTTTTGCTCTCTTCCCTCCTCCTCCCTTCTCTCTCTTTTCTCTCTTTTCTCTCCCTCCTTCCTCCCCCTCCTGTGCCCTCCCCTTCTTTCACGGGGTGAGAAGCACCCCCCACCCTTTGTCAACCAGAACTCCTGGGTGACACTTCCTGGCTCTTCCTTGGACACAGTCTGCCCCAGGCTGCACCTGCACATTCCTATTTACACATCACCTCTTGTGACACTCCCAAGCCCCCAGTGCCAGCGGGCGCACTCTGTAAGGGGAGGAAGGTGGGTTTCTGAAGGGGAGGGACCTACCCCAGGTCACATGGAGTGCAGAGCCCAGGCTCCTTCCACTGCAGCTGGAGCCCCAGAGGAAATCTTTGTGGTCCTCAGAGGTGCACACCCACCACCCTCGCATGCAGGGTTAACTGCCAGAGAGGGGGAGAGAGTCTCTCCTCTCCTTGGCCGCTGAGTTCTTGGTGTACTTTCCAGTAAAGGAGGTTGAGGCCGTGCCCCTGCTCTGCTGGACAGCCCCCACCTCACAGGGTGACTTGGCCTTCGGGTGCCATCCTTCCTGTCTGCTGTGCGGGCCGGCCCATGTTTTCTGTGTCCTTACTTGGGCGGCTGCTCCAATCAGGCTGTGCTGTGCCCCACGGCTGCCCTGGGAGTATGTGAAGGTGGGGGTCTCACACAAGGACACCTGGACAAGAGGACAAATGAGGCTGGCCTCTGCTCAGCACCTGGGAGTGGATGGAGTGGAGGGCAGAGGGTGGCCAGTGCTGGGTGGAGAACTGCAGATACTGGAGGGCTGGGAAGGGTGTACCAGGCCTCTGTCCCCACTGTCAAGGTCACCAGAGTTGCTGCTTTCTTCTCTTCGAGGATCTCTGGGTCCTCAGGATTTGGCACAAGAACCCGAGCCAGGGGCAGGGAGGCTGCTGGCCACAGAGGCTGGCCTCTGGTGGCCTGGGTGGGTACTCAGGGACTGGGTGCGATGGTGGGGCCAGGCACCGGGCCTGATTGGCTGCTCGGGCGCAGATCCTTGCAGCCTTCGTCCACAGGCCTGCAGGTTTCTCTGCTTCCTGTGCACCTGCCGGCATGCAGAGCTGCCGGGGCTGGGCTGGCCTAGGCCCCCCAGTCCCAGGCATTGCTTTGGGCTAACTATATGGCTGTGGGTGTGACCCTATTGCTGCTGAAAGTTGTATTTCTCTGATAACTGGGGGTTGCTACCCCTCTCCCACCCTTCTCCTCTCCTGAGGCTGACTGGTCCTCCTTGGGGCTAGAATTAACCCTTTGTTGGCTTGGACACATTTCTGTTCACCTTGTTGAATTTCCTTTCCTCTGCTCATCTCTGCCAGGCCTCTCCTATTGATTTCTTCTGCTTACTCAGGCTGTCCAACATACATGGACTTTCAAATAAGTGCTCCATTGTATGTTTTGATTGTTTTAATTTTTGATTTAACTCCTTTAATTCAAGTGAGATGTGTTTCCTGTACTGTCTGAGGTGTTGGTTTTAAGTGTATTTATTTTTCTGAATTGCTACTCTGTGTGTCAGCACTGTTCATTTACCAATTCATCCTTTCCTCATGACTGTGGGATATGTATTCCCTCATTTACCAAGTTCATGGACACGATCTGGTTTATTTCTGGCTTCTGTTCTGTTTGCTCCAGTGCTAGGCTCTTTAACTACTGTTCCTGAAAGATATGGTCTAATATCTGATAAGGAAGCTATCACCATCATGACTTAAAAGAAGATTTGGCTATTTTTGTGATGATCTTAAGTAATATCTTAAGAGGATCTTTATTTTGGGTGATATTGCATGTTTAAATAGTCCAGCATGGAGCAGGGCCTAAGCAAATTCTTGCTGAACAAGCGAATGACATCTTCAAGATGTTTAATCTTCTCAGGGAAATAAGAATATTGATTCCAACCTATTAAAATATATCCCAGTAGGTGTATTACTTAGAGTTTTAGAATTTTATTGCCATCGTGAATAGGATCTTTTCTATTATATTTTATAGTAGGTTATTATAAATATCTAGGAACATTTAACATCTAGAATGCAATAGATGACCCCGTGCTCAGAATACCTGGGACCTACTTGCTCCAAATTATTGATGTTCTCAGAGTTTAGAAGCTTTCATCCCCAAAGAGAAAATGGAGCTACAAATGTTAGTGCAAGTTATGTATGCCCTCTGCACAGCAGCAGCTGAACAACTGACCACCATCCATGACCTGGCAAACCCAAGCCCCACCCAGTTCCACCTGCTCTTCATCATTTGTTCCCAGGGATGGCATCTTCCTCTTGTGCTTCAGCAAAGTCAGTCTTATATTATCACAGCACCGTATACACAGATAATCACACACACAAAAACCCTTAAAATCAAATCTCCTGATTGGATATTTCCCAATCTTGCATTCCAGAAATGCACACTGCTGTATTTATTTCCCATCTAGGTATTTGTATGAACTTCCATATTATTATTTTTTTCTGTTTTTTGTGGATTCTTTTGTGGGTGTGTCTGTGGAGGATTTTCTAAGCATGCAGTTATCTTCTGTAATTCATATTTTTTTCTTCTTTTTCAATTGTTATGCATTTTATGGCTTATCACATTGGTTAGAGTGTAAAACTGAATGTTAGTAACTGTGTGTGGGAGCTACAACCGTGTCTTCAGAGCGTCTCGTCTGCTGCCATCTGAGAGAGACAGGAGCTGTGTCCTGTCGTCCTTCTGTGAATGCTGCTGACAGCAGAGCCCCCGACGGGTTGGTGTGTGTGGGGCCCCCACGTCCCCTCACCCACAGTGGAGCGCCCCTTCTTTCCCCGGTCTGTTGCAGCAAGCGGAGCAGGGAGCACAGGACGTGGCTTCATGGTGGTTTTGTCTGGGACAAGTAGGGGGTGGGCCCCCCATTAGATCAGGGGCCTCTCTCAGCTCTGTGGCCTGTTGGGCATCCCCTCCAGCTGGGGAGCAGTATTGTTCGCAGGGCTGGCAGGAAAATAGCTGTCTTTGGAAGACCATCTGAGTTTCAGCTGGGAATGTGGTTCAGTGAGACATTTTCAAGAAAAGGCTGGCAGGTAGATCCAGTTGTATAACCTGAAACTTGGGATGGATGTGGACATCAGAGCCCCAGCGGAATCCCCGTCTTGCCCCTTACCAGTGAAGTAACTTCTGAACTTCAGTGTTCTCATTGTGCAGGGCGGAGTTTGCAAACTAGCAGGCCGCGTGCCATGTCCACCCACAGATGAGTTTTATTTGGCCTTCCCAGTGTTCAACAAATTTCTCACAAAGCTCCAGATTTCCAGTTTCTCTTGAGAACCTGGGAGAGCTGCGAGGCCCGCATGCCGGCAGGCTGGAGCTGATGGGGGGTGGGGCAGAGCCCCCCAGGGGGTCCTGCAGCTCTGGGTGCCGGGGTCTCCCCTGCTCCCCGACAGACTGCCCACCTCACTCGCTTTCCTCTCTTGCCTGGTCCCTGTGTCGTTTCCTGGGCCTTTGCCTCGTGTTGACGTGGATGCTGCTGGTGCTCTGGGGCCGGTCATTCCTGCTTCCCCTTCCTCCCGCCTTCTCATGATTTGGGTTTATGCTGGTCTTCATGCAAGGCCCTGAAGTCAGACACGGTTCCGCTCCATGGAGTGTTTGATTTGGCCTCCTTCCCTCGCTCGCTCAGCCTCTGGTTTCTCACCTGTGAAAGGTACAAGTTGAGGGCAGTAATTACTCTGGTGGGTTATTAAAAGGATTTGATGAGCGAAGGCCCATGGCTGGCACTTAGTATCCAATAGCCCTTGTTACTACCGGGTAATACTTTCCTCCCGGCGCTGCTGGGAGGATCCAGAGTGTGAACGTACTCGGAGAGGTATGAAGCGCAGTGCAGATATTCATCGATTCTGGGCCTGCTCTGGGGAGTGGGGAAGCTGGGCTGGAGCAGGCCCGCCGGAGGGTAGGATGTTCTTCCCACCCCAGGCCAGAAGCAGCCTGGGACATGTTGCCAGATGAGGCCATGACTGCTCTGAAATGGAATTCCTAGGTCAGAATAAGGAGAACAGATGTTTACTGAATGAGGCCAAGAGCCGCTGACATCACTGAGAGCCCATCAGGACAAGGGCTGAGGCCGAGGAGCCTCTTCTCTTCCTGCCAATGCAGCATTCCTGGGGCAGCTGCCAGGGCTGGAGGATCCACACGTGCATACATACATACACAGACGCATGCACACGTGCGTGTGCACACGCACACGCACACATGTGCATGCACACATCCAAGAGCATGTGCATGAACAGGTGAGTGCAGTTTCTTCCACTGAATCCTCCTGCCCTGAACGCAGTAGCCAGGATGTGGATGATATTTCCAGCCTGGAAGGAGAGAAGAGAGTCTTGACGGTGGGCAGGCTGGGGAGGGGAAACGCAAGCCTGGGAGGCAGGTGGACTCTACGAGATGTAGGAGCAGCCTTTGTGGGTGGAGAGTTATCCGGAGCCACAGGCCTGGTGGGGGAGCACGTGTCCCACTGGCCCCAGAGGCTGGAGGGTGTGACTGAGAGGCTGCTGGGGCCTTGGCTCTGTCCTTTCCCCAACACCAGTGCAGCTGGTGCCTGCAGCCCTGTCTCTTCTGGAAGGTCACCCGCAGGTCCAGACGCCTGCCTCTGTGACGACGGAAACCCGGGGCACACCTGCTTGGGCCCAAAGGGGATGCTCAGACCTCTTGCCCTGTTTGTGCTCCACCTCCCTCCTCCTCAGCGTGGCCTCAGCAGGCTCTCTCCAGCGAGGGGCTTCAGGCTCCCCTGGCCCCAGCTCCCTGCCCAGCAGGAGACCTTCCTTTTTCCTGGGGTGTTGGCCAGAGCCCTGAGGCTGGTCTTGAGGGCCCAGGCTGAGTCCTGTGCCCAGCTTCAGTGAATCACTCTGGTCAGGGCAGGAAGCAGGGCTCTCACTGACCAGGCCTGGCCTCAAGACTGCCACCTGGCTCCAGGGGGTCATGTGCCAAGCTTTGAGTGAATCACTGTGGCCAGGGCAGAGAGCAGAGCTTTGATTGGCTGGGTTCAGTCACATGGCCACTGGCTCTGGGATAGAGTCTGTAGTCTGAAGCCTTAGGACCGGGGCAGGGAGGGCTGGGTGCCCAGAGTGAAGCCTGTTGGTGTTGGCTGGGGAGCAGTGGGCCCCCGCTGCCTTCACTGTCTCTCAGACGGCTGCCTATCTCCTCCGTGCTCCTGCCTCCGATTTCCGCAGCCCTGACCACCAGTCATGCCCTCCCTACCCCTGAGTGCGTCCAGGGACTCTCCTTTACCCGCTGGGTAAAGGAATGGCCCCCAGAGACCAGTATTTATGCTCTCTTGTGACCCATCAGCCTTTCGGGCTTATTCTCCTCATCTTTTCCTCCCTCCCTTCCATCCTGTGGGCCTGGGACAAGCACAGGACAGGAGGGGATTGATTGTCTTGCCTGCAGTCGCACCTAAAAACCATCTGAGGGTATGAGGGACGTGGATGAGTCAAAGGTGTGATTGGGCAAGGAAGCTGGGGCTCTGTGGCCCACCTGGGGTGGCATTAGCAGAGCAGACAGAGTGGGGGTCTCTGAGGACCTCAGGGCCTTCGTCTGAAGTGCTGGGGACCCCATGTGTTCAGGGGACTTTTCTCCCCATGCCTCTTCCAGGAGGCCTTCCCTGCTGCTGTCGTGAGAGGTAACACAACTGCTGGCCTGCCTCCTCCTCACCCCTTCTGAGTCATGAACCGTCTTCTGAGGCCCATTGACACTTTATCAGAATAATGTTTTTTAATGCATATCTTAAAATACAAAGATACAAATTCTATTGAAATTAAACTTAACATTGAAAAAAATTTATACATAAAGCTGAGTTTTTAATTTTTTATCATCATGTCTTTTTCTGTAATAGCTTTACATATGCCATACATTTTACCCATTTGAAATAAAATTCAGTGGCTTTAGTATGTTTACCAAGTTGTGCCACCATCATCTGGTTTTAGAAGAACTTCATCACCCTGAAAACAAACCCCCGCTTGCCCCAGCCCCCCATTCCCTGGGAACCCCTAATCCACTTTCTGTCTCTGTAGATTTGCCTATTCTGGACTCTTCATATAAATGGAATCATACAATATTTGTCCTTTCGTGTCTGACTTCTTTAGTCAGTGTAATGTTTTCAAGGTTCCTCTGTGATGTAGCACTTATCAGAACTTCACTACTTTTCACGGATGAATAATACTCCATTGCTTGGATATACCGCCGTTTAAAAGGGCCATTCATCAGTTGACTGACATTTGGGTTGGTTCCACCTTGTGGCTCTTATAAATAATGCTGCTGTGAACATTGGTGAACAAGTGTTTCCTGTGCTTTTCAAGTAATGCGTGAGATAACAAGACCTGGCAGTGCGTGTCACACCTCCGTCATCTGAGTGGCGCTGAGGGTCAGCGCCCCTTGGTTTCATCTGCACCGGCAGTAGTGCGGGATGCAGATGCCTGGAGTGTCTGTCGTCACTGGCGCAGGTGAGGCTAATTCTGCTGAGCACGCTGCCTCCATCCAGAGAGGGGGAAATGCCAGCTGCCAGTGGTTAGTGAGGACGGAGTGTTGTCCCCCAGTTTACAGGGAGCTCCCTGAGGGCAGGGCAGGCTCCTCACTGTGGGTGCCCAGTGCCTGGCACCCAGTCTGGCGGCCCCATGAGACCCTTGCAAGTGCTGTGGCCTGTGGCAGGATGATACCCTTTCCTCCCCAGTGTTCTCTGTGTCCAGCTTGGGAGGGTGGGTGGCCCAGGCCCTCCTAGGCTGCTGGGCCCCTCCCATTGTCTCCCCTCCTGCCAGGCCATTTTCCTTCACGGCTGCTTAGGAGGGACTGCAGCCAGAGGCCTGTCAGCAGGGGACCGCCTGTGGACTTTAGGGCGGACACACAGACCCGGCTCCGTGCCACCAGCCTGCCTCTGGGGGGCTCTGGGCCTCCGTCACGTCCCAGGCAGTCCCTGCCGGCCATGGGGCTGCTGCGAGGTCCCCGACTGCGTGGAACTGTGGATGCTGGTTCCAGAGGGTTCAGCCTGGGAAGGCTTGGCTTCCGTTCATGCCGGTCCCTGTCTGTAGGCAGGATCCAGTCCTCCTGGCCCCAGGTGGACACGCAGGGGGGAGAGAGCCCACAGCTGGGAGGTGCCTTGTCAGCTGCCCTTCCTTAGGACGCGTGCAGTTGGGGACCGGGCTCCAGCTTGCGTATTAGAGGCCAGCTCTTCCCCTAGTGGCCCTTCTCCGGCTCCCACTGTGGCCTCTCCAGCTCTGTCATCTGCCACACTCGGCTACTGCCTCGCCTGGCCTGGCCCACCTGCCCGTGGAGCTGCCAAGGTCCCCGTCTGGTGCCCTCCCAGTGGGGCCTCCTGTCTTGCTTCTTGTATTTCAGAGGCAGCCAGAGGCTTCCCTGCCTCCTCGGCTGGCAGCGGCCTTGCCGAGCCATCGAGAATTGGCTCCCGGCCTCCTCGTGTCTCCTGGGTGTCTTCTGTGGCAATGCGACTCTATTTCAGGGCCTGCGGGAGCACCTGGCTTGCTTGGGGCCTGCCCCCAGTCAGGGAGTCAGGGTGTGGGTAGCAGCCTGCAGAGGGGAGCCGGGCAGTGGGGGGAGCCCTGGCTCTGTGCACGTGCCCGTGTGCTTGGGGCAGGTCCCTTCACTTCTCCGAGCCTCCAGGGCCTCAGCCCTGAGGTTGTGAGGACTTATCCAAGGAAGGACTGGGTGGGCGCCCAGTGCCAAGTCCTCTCCCTACCTGGGCTGCATCCCGTCAGATCCTGGGATTCCTGGCACCAGCAGTCCTGGGTTTACAGTGTCTCATTCTGTCATAAATCCAGGAGTGCCTATGCATTGAATCAAACAATGCATAAATCAACCACAGGAAGAAAATTGAAATCCTCTGGCATCCCATCAATGCTTTTGTGCGTGCCTTTCACATATATGTGTGTGTGTACAGCATACTTATGAAAAGGGGCCACACCGTACATTTTCTGACCTGCTTTTGTTCACTCTATATCGAAAACAGACATATTTATGGATCGTTTAATGTTCTATCTTAACATCTTTAACCAGAGTTGGTATAATCTGCTCAGGCAATGGGAAGAGGCCAGGATCTGCAGGCTCTAGGAGTCACTGGGCCTGCGGGCGAGGGAGAGGCTGCGCAGGAACACCCCCTGACTTGGGTGGGCAGAGGTGTGCGGGCCTGGAAGGAGGAGCAGCTTGGAGCGAGGGCGTGTCGCTGGGGCAGTTTCAGGGGAGGATTCCGAGGCAGTCGGCAGCCCAGGTTCCTGTGCAGGAGTGGGGGCCTCTGCTGAGGGCTGGGGGTGCCACTGCTTAGGGAGGCGGGTGCCAAAGGAAGAGGGAGGCAGAGGGAGACGGTGCTCCTTGGCCCCCCCATCGTGTACGGCACAAACGGAGGTGGGGCCCGTAACCGGAGGAGATCTCCTGTTGAAGAGGATTTCCTCCTGGGTTAGACTCGAGTATACATATATCCATGTAGTATTTACATGTGCACATATTTATATATGTGTTGGATTCCTACCTCTTTGCACAGAGGATTTTAGGTGGCTTGAATTTGTTCATAGACTGGGAACAAGGACCTTGGAGAGAGGGAAAGTTTGAAGATACGGAAGAGAAAGAGTGAACTAGGTCAGGAGTTATTCTGCAAGTGTCAGAATCCCAAATGAAACTGGCTTAAGGACTGGTTAATAAATCTGAAAAAAATTTCAGGGCTTTGGGTATGGCTGGATCCAGGTGCCCAGATGGATTTTCAGTCTCTCTTCCGTTTTCTCCTACTCTTGGCTCTCCTCTCCTCTGTGTTGATTTCATTTACACTCCTCATATGAGGAAGAAAAATAGTAGCAGGCAGCTGCCTCCTCCCATTCTCATAGGAAACAGCTTTTCTAATAGTTCCAGCAACAGTTTCTGGACTTAATCAGATGAACTAACTTGGGACAAGCTCTCATCCCTGGGCTGGTTCACTGTGGTCCAGCTGGCCTGGCTTGGGTCATGTGCCCCTTTTCTCACTGCGTGACTGGACTGGAGGAGGGGTGGGATGTGAGGAACATGGGCTGTGTAGTCAGAAGAAGGGGGATGGCCTTCAGGCAGCTCCGAGGTCCCCATGGCCCCCTGGGCAGGGATTGGGAGCCCTGGTGGCTAGAGGAGTTGCCACGCAGGATGGAAGGAAAGAGAAGGATGTGGAGGCAGATACGGGGCAGGAGGAGTTTCCTCTGTGGCCTCTCTGCCCCCATGGGGCAGGGCAGGGACATCAACATTGCCAAGCAGGCCCTGCAGCTCTCATGGGATTGGCCAGCCAGAAAGGAGGGATCAGGCCCTGGGAAGCAGGCCACTGGCTGCCCTGCAGCAGGAGTGGCCTGAGGACAGACAAGCAAGTCCCTGGCGGGGCAGTGCCGCTGCCTCGGAAGCTGGAGGGTGGGCATCACCAGGGCCAGCAGAGGGGCTGCCACTGGGGAGGAACGTGCTGGCCAAGGGGGCCTTGGGCGAGAGTGGTGGGGAGCCTGGTATATGCCTGCTCGCTCATGAGAGGCTCATGGGGCTAAATCCAGTCTGCAGGCATGCTCTGTGTGGCTCAGGAATGTGTGAGGCCTCTAGGTCATAAGAGGGTCACTGCTCTGCCCCAACAGAGGGTGGGGTGTTCTATTTGGATGGAGGTGGGCAGGGTGAGGTGGGGCAGACAGAAATCAACATCATTTCAGATAGTGGTAAGAATTGTGAAAACAAGTAAGAGATAATGCCAAGAGCAGTAACGGTGAGTGCACACATGTGAGAGTGCGTGTGCGGGGCCTGTGTGTGAATGATGCATGCATGTGGGCTCACGTAGGACACACACACATGATGGATATGTGCACACGTGGTGCTGTGTGAGTTGAATGCGTGTGTGTGGGTTCACATAGGACACACACAACACATACACATGTGGTGCTATGTGAGTTGCGTGTGTGATGCATGTGGGTGAGCCATGCTTGTGCATATGCATGTGTGTAGGTGCGTAGGTGATACATGTGTGTAAGTGCATGTGTGGTGCATATGGCTACCTCTGATGTGAAGGGAGTGCACGTGTGTGTGTCAAGGGCATAGCTACAGGCCACCATGGTCAAATCTGGGGACAGCCTGTAATCTTTCACAAGACCTCACTGGGGGCTGGAGGAAACCGAAGAGAAATCATACGCAGGAGGAAGGCAGAGTCACCATGGCAAGTGGCACCCTTTCCCCAAGTACATGCTGAGGGGGCTTCCTGCCCAGTGTCTGGCTCTGTCTATGGCCTAGGCCTCTGCTTTGGGCTGGGGCCTGGCCTTCCTGGACAGCCCTTCAGACCTCCTCCATCCACGAGAGGCCAGAGCTCAGCGTCTCAGTACCCAGAAAGTGACACCACTGGTCCCCTGGGATCGGCCCCTGGAGCCTCAGCCCTCCAAGCCAAGGGGACCTTGGTACTGTCCCCTGACCTGGGCTCAGGGCAGGAGCTGTCCTCTGCCATATGGGGGTGAATGCTGGCCACTGGCCTGCACCACTTGTCCCTCACCATCCAGGTTTCACAAAGAGGGGCCCGGTGTCTGCTGGAGCACCTATCGCATGCACCTGGTTTGTTTGCCCCTCCCAGCCTGGGTGGAAAGGGCTTGAAGCAGCTGTGTTGGCCACCTCATCTCCAAGGCACTTGCAGTGGGGCCTGTCCCTGTCCCTGTCTGCCCCTGTCTCTCTCTGACCCACTCATCGTCTCTCCCTAGCTCACGTCTGGCTCCCCCTCTGCTCTGCTCCCTCTCCGGGCCTCAGTCTCATGCCAATTTAATGAGGGCTTGGCCTCCTGTGTGCCGCGGCTCAGCAGCAGTGCATTTAATTAATAATCTTACATTGCAGGTCTTCAGAGGAAACGCTGCCATTTTATTTGTCGCTAATTGGAAGAGGCTAGTTAAGCCCTGAGATGAATGGCTCTTTCTGCCGGGGTGTATTGGCCTGGGATCTCCATCACGGTGGCCATGCTGGGCTGGGCACCTCGGGCCCTGGGAGTGGAGGGGTTGCTGGGCTGGAAGAGCAGAAGGCTGGCCTGCCCCGCCTGCCTGGTTCAGAGAACCCTTTTGCTAGTGGCCAGGGCAGCCATCTGGCCCAGGATAACCCTGCCCCGACTTGGGGAGGGCTTGCAGGTGGGAATCCTGCTGACAGGCAGGGACTTGGACTTGCCATTACCCATGCTTCGTGTCTGAGCTCTGTGCCAGCCCTTGGTGAGAGCCCCTGGGACCCCAGTCTGGGTTCCAGAGCCTTTCCTCAGCCCAGTCTACATCTCTCACTCAGCTGCCTCTGCACCCAGCCTGCCTGTACCACTCTTCTCACCTGGAGCAGTGCTGGCTGCCCAGTAGGTCCTCAGCTAGTTGCATGCTGCAGTGGATGTCTCCCAGCAAAGGTAGTCGTACGCTCTGCCCGGCACTGGCGGGGGAAGCACTGATTACCCCAGTGCTGCGACGCTGTTGGTCACCGTAGGTGCACAGGAGGCGAGAGGCAAGGCTGCCACGTGTTGGGGGAGAGGAGCACCTGCCAGGCCAGTGCTGACGGAAGTCTGACCTGTGTGCCCACCCCACCACTCCAGGCTTGGGCCCTCCCGAGATGTGGATGCACAGGCCACCGGCTTGTGAGATAAGGTATCTGAAAGCACCCGTGTCTGTTCAGAGTGGAAAGGCTAAATGAACTGCATGCCCCAAGGTGAGCAGAGAAGTTTCAAGGGGCAGGGCAGAACGGCGGGCATGGCGGACGAGGGTGAGCGGGTAGAAGCGGAGGGGACAGCGGGTGGCAGGTGGCACGCAGGCGCCCTTATCTGCACGTGTGCACACAGGTGGGGTGCAGCCACCACAGCACACAGCACCCTGCCCGTGGTTTGCGGCAGCACCGTGTGCAGATTGGGTTGGGGATGGTGACCTGCTGAGATTTCTTTTGAGGACAATATGTTTATGTAATAATTGTGTAATGAAGACAAGAAAGTAAGTGCAGTTTCCCTGTAATTCTTGGGGCACGTGTGGGGTTGAATGCCGACCGCACTCCGGGTAAGTCCCCAGCGTGTGTGTCCAGCCTGTGACCCCAGTGGTCTTCATAGATGGAAGAGCTCTTGACTCCGGTCCAGGGCATGAGATCCTGCTCCTGAGATCCTCAGTTGGGCTGAGAAATGTCTGTGGTGTCCCCTCTGGACCCTTGAGCTGGCAGCAGGGCCATGTGAGAACACGGAGGAGGGATGCTGGCTCGGCCCCGCTCCTGGGGCCTCCCCTCCCTGTGGAGAAGGTTCTCTGCTGATGGCCCTGCTGCCTCCCTGGACACCCGTGTGTTTGTCCCTCTCCCTCTATGCACAGCTGTGCCTTGCACTTCTGGGGTCTTTGCTTTCCTTCCCTATCATATTGGTGACAGAAATTGAGGTCTAAAGTTCAGCAGCCAAGCTGACTGGCCCTGCGGTGTGATACTGCACTGTGCTATCAGCTGCTCTGCCAGCCAGACCAGTTCAGGCACACAGACAGCTCTAGCCAGAGCCCAAGCATGGACTTACAGGAAATTACTGGGAAGCCATCAGGAGGAAGGAAGCCAAGGTGCTGGGGGAAAGGGCTGCCTGGAGGGGGTGGCGCTGCCTGCAGCTGCAGACTGGCTCTAGGGGCCCACAGGGGGCCTCCGTGCACAGCTGGCAGGAGGGTCGAGTGAGTGGGCGCCAGGAGCCCCAGGGCTGGAGCTCGACCGTGGCCCTTGCCTGCCTGCACTTGTGTGTCGCTGAGAATTAGTAGGAACTTTTTCTTTCCTTCTTTTCTTGGTTTCTTCCTTCTGTCTCCTTCTTGCCTTCCTTTCCCTCCCTTCTTTCTCTTTCCTTCCTTAATCTTGACTCCTTCGTTCAATGAGTTTTCCCTCCCACCGCTGCCCAGGCCCTGTGGATGCACTGTGAAGAGGCAGGCAAGCCTGAGCCCAGCCTGTTTTCTGCAAGCACATAGTTTCTTGGAAGAGTCCTCAGGAGGCTCTGAAATGCCATCCTAGGGAGCAAGGGGTGTTCTGTGGGGAGGAGAGCCCCTAAAGGGCTTAGGCAGGAGCCTGACATGAGCTCTCCGCAGTAGCATGAGCTCTCCGCAGATGTTTAAGTGCCCCTCAAGGTCCTGCTGTGCTGGGTCACTGGGACTCTTCTGCTCTTGTGGCCTTGGTCACCACCCACCCTTTTGAGGGGACTCAGCTGTCTTCTGCTATAGCTGCTGTCACCCTGGCCTTGGGGAATGGGCAGTCTCTTCCTTTCAGGTAAGATCCTTTTCCTGAATTCTTTGCAGACATTCCCTCCTGGTGCTCTCGCTTCTTGTCTGCCTCCCTTGGTGCATGTTCCCCAGTCCTGGCTTTGATGTCTGTCTGATGCTTTCCTCTGTAGGGATCTGCTCTTTCTCTGGGAGCCATCAGATCTTTCTCTTTGTCTTTGATGTTCTTGGGTTTCATTATAATGTGCCTGGGCGTGGGGCGGGGGGGTTTCTTAGATTTGTCTTGATCAGCTAGCTCTCTCTGAATCCATTTAAGTTGAAATCTTTCACCTAATTTTGGGAAATGCATGGCCATTATTTCTTCAAATATTTCTTCTCTCCCCTACCCCCTTTTCTACTTATGGGTTCATCCACATCGCTAACTTTTCTCTCATGCCTTCTCTCCCTTGATCCCTAAGCATCCAAGGTGAGAGCTCCCATCGGATCACTCAGCTTCTGGGCTCGTTGGTTCACTTATCTGTTCTGCTCTTCTAGTCGGGGCCTGGGTCCTTTGTCCAGTTACAAACATTTGTCCTAACCAGTCCTGCTCTGTGGCTGCTCATTCCTGCTGTGTGTTTCTGTCCTGTTATCTCTTTGAGAGGACATGCTGTGTTTATTTCAGTTTTCCCTCCTCTGTGATAGGCTGTTCTGGACATGTTCTTTCTTTCATAGCACCAGTGCTGTTCAGATGTAAGATGTTATTCCCCAGGGATTGTCGGTGCCTGTGGCTGGGTATGTGCAGGGAGGGCTCACGGCCCCTAGGGAGCAGGGCAAGGGAGGTGGGGGGGAAAGTTCCTGGAGCTAGAGCTGACTTTCCTCCCGCCTCTGAGTGTACTTACTGACCACACTAACACTGACTGACCCATGACCGTGGCTGCCCAGTTAATGGTGGTGGGACGTGGTTGCACATTGGGGAGATCCCACTTTATCAACAGGAGTGCAGTTGGCCGTCCTCAGGACTTTGACATGGTTCATACACAGTGATCAGTTTCAGTGTATTCCGGAAGGTGGTGGATTTAGTCTTGTCCTTGGTCACCTTGTGATGCATGTCTTAGGAAGAGCTCTCTGGGGTGGAGTATAGGCTGTGCTGGATGGGGAGGGCCTGAGATGGGGCCTGGAAGGAATAGAAGAGAGAGATGTGAGGCCTGTGCCAAGGCAGGGATGGGAGGGAGAGGCAGTGGGGGTGGGAGGTGGTGAGAGATAATTGGGAAGGGAAAGAGCTGAGGTTTGGGTACGTAGGGTGGGAGGCAGAAGGGATCCAGGACAATCTCCAGGCTCCTGGCTTGAATGATGGGGAGGAGGGCCTGTGGCTGACTGATTAGGCCCCTGGGGAGGAGAGAGAGCAGGGGAGAGGAAGAGGAGATGCCCTGCTGGATAGGCTGGGCCTGTCCCAGGGCCATGCTGAGAGGGTGTCCCTCTGTCCCTTTGACTTTCAGTGGGCCCTGGTGCGGGGACATGTGGAGACCCCTGCCCGTTGAGTGGAGGGTCTGCTGGCGTGGAGGCTGAAGCAGGGCACCCTCCTAGGTGCAGAGGCCATGAGGACTGGGCCAAAGAGGGCAGCCCCCAGAGCCAGGGCACTGGATTCTGGCTGAATCAGCCCCAGTGGGCATTGCAACTTGGCAGGCACCTTGGCCTCTTCAGGCCTCAGTTCCCTCATCTGTAAGATGGGGTCATAGTCCAGTGCAGACGTGGCTCATGAAAGGAGGGATGTGGCTTTGGGGGCTGCAGAGGGGCAAGCAGGCAGGAATAGCAGGCAGGAGGGCTCTGAGTAAAGCATGATAGAGTTACTACTCTTGTTTCCAAAGGAAAGGGGAAAACACTGTTCAGCCACGATGTGGGAGGGGGAGGAGCCCTGCCCCAGCCCAGCTCCTTTCACGCCCCCTCCACCCCCCGCCCCCACTCACTGAGCTCAGAGTTGGCGCCCACCCAGCTCCGAGTGAGACGTGGCAGCCAGGAGGCTGAGGCCCAGCCAAGCCCCAGATGGCTGGCGAAGGGTGCTTCCCGAGAGCCAAGTGAGACAAGAGCGGCGACTGACCTGGTGGGGAGGGGCAGGAAGAGGCCAGGAGCCTAGGAAGTGCCTGCTCCCTGGCCTCGGCACAGCTCTGCCTGCTCCAAGGCTGTATCCTAGCAGAAGCCTCAGAGTGGACACAGGAGTCTGGGCCGTGGGTGGCAGTGTGTGTGCAGGAGTGTGGGGAGCCCCGTCAGGTTCTGTTCGGGAACCCCTGATCCCAGCTCACACCCTGGCTCTCTCCAGACTTCCCTCTGGCTCTGAGTGTGTGCATGCATGTGCATGTGTGTGTGTGAATGGGTGTGAGGATACCTGCAAATGTGAGAATGCACTTTGTGTGTGCATGCACTGAGCATGGGTGTGTGAATGTGCTTATGCACACGAGTGTGCAAGTGTAAAGGTGCACATAATGAGTGCACGAATCTGAGTTTATGTGTGCATTTGTGTATGTGTGCTTGTGTATGAGTGTGTGAGTGCATGTGTACATGAGTGTGAGTGTAAGGATGCATGCCAGTGTGTGTGAGTGTACGTGAGCACATGAGCATGTGCATGAGTTTGTGTGTGTGAGCACATGCACGTGTGTGTGCATGTATGAGTGTGCACATGTGAGCTCATTGTGATGCACACGAGCATGAGAGTAAGGGTGAGTGTGCATTAGAATATACACACAGGCATGTGTATGAGTGTGGTTATGTACGAATGTGTGCATTTGTGTATGCAGGGGTGTGTGGTGTGAATGTGCATGAGTGCATGTGTAAGTGTGTATGAATGTGTGCATGCATATGAGAGCATGTACGTGTACGTGGGTGTGTGTGCATATGTGAGTGTGTGTGCCCCAGATGAGCATGTGTGCGCTTCCTCACCGATCATCCTAAGGAGGGAGCCCTTGGGGGGTTCTGGGCCGTTGGTTGTGGCAGTTACTGTGAGCCTTTATAAACTGTTCTAATGCTGTTTCTTGTTGTGTCAGGTTTTGAGATTATCTCTTGACTTGTGCCTGGGGGAATGAGGATTTAGCTCCCTGACAGCCCAGCTGCCATTACCCTCCTCCATTTTTCTAGAACAGTGGGCTCCACTTTCGTCCATATCATGGTTCCCTGTTTTATCAGATTCCCGTGGCTGATGTAGCAAACCACTCAATTTCCTGGCTGAAGCAACAGAAATGTCCTCTCCCAGTTCTGGAGGTGGAGATGAAGGTGTAGGCAGGGCCGCGCTTCACGGGAGCATCTGATCTTGCCTCTCCTGCTGCTGGTGGCTGCCGGCTTCTCGTGGCTTGTGGCCACATCAGTCCTGTCTTCAAGGCCAGCACCTTCCGTTTCAACCAACAGTCTTTCTGGCGATCCTTAACTTCATCACATCTACGAAGTCTTTCTCTTTTTTCTTTTTGCCATGTAAGGTATCACAGCCCTGGGATTAGGACGAGGGCATATCTTTGGAGGCCATTTCTTAGCTGACCACACCCGATGGGCCTTTGAGTATCCCCTTTGCCGCTGCCCCCATCAGCCCAGGGCAGTGGGGCTGGCCACCTCCCCTAATGTGATGGGGGCCCAGTACCCCTTCTCCCCACTTCCCACTTCCATCATCTCTGCCTTCCCTTCTGCCTGGCAAGGTGGGCACTTCACAGTCTTCCCTGTGGCTGGGCCTCTGTGGAGGGCTTACTCTGATTCCTTGTGTGTGGCTCCCGGCCGGCTGACTGGCCGATCAGTCGCTGTGCCTCTGAACAGTGCTGGCGCTGGAACCCCCTCCCCGCCAGGGTTACCGACGGCAGGGAGAGAGCACCTGGGGAGTGGGGCTCAGTGCAGTGCCGAGCCTGGCCCTTCCGGAGGAGTGTCCGGCCAGAGGCCAGCTCCTCCTGGGCTGGAATGGCCAGGCCCTGAGCAGAGAGGGGCATGGCTTTCCTGCCTGCAGGGGTTGGGGAGACTCAGCATCTGAGCAAACACCTGTTGAATATACACATCTTTTCCTTGTATCACCTGGTTTGGAGAGTGGCTTGGAAAACTTGTTTCCCATTGTTGTTGAGATGGTGGACAGCACGCCCTGGTCCTGCCCTCAGTGGGGTCCTTGGCCCCACCCTGAGGCAGAAGAGGCAGGCTGAAGGCTGGAGGAGGGAGCCAGTGGCCTCAGGTGCTGTGTAGTGGGGGTGGGCAGCCTGCCTGGGACAAGGCCTCCCTGTCCCCACAGTGCGGCCGTGGTGTGGAGCCCCGCTTCCCTGGGCCTTCCCAGCCTCCTCTCCTTGGACATCCCAATGCTTCTGCCAAAATATTCTTCCCAGTTTATAGCTGGGGAAAGTGAGGTTCAGGGAGCAGAAAGAGCTTCACTACCCAGTCCACACAGCTGGCGAGGTTGGTTCAGTGACTTGGGCTCCTTGCTGACCCTCTAGGTGGTCTAGAGCAGCATGTCCCAGACTTATTTTAAATGACATTGTAATTTTTAAAAACAAAAATTGTATGTATTTAAAGTGTACAGCATGATGACTCGATAGGCATGTGCATAGTGAAGTGATTACTTTGGTGTCCATTGGATGGATGAACTGTGGTATGTATGTGTGTGTTTGCACACACACAGGGGAGTATTACTCTGTCTTAGAAAAAGGAGACCCTGCCATTTGCGACAACGTGGATGAACCTGGAGGGTGTTATGCTAAGTGAAACAAGCCAGACTCAGAAAGATAAATACTGCGGATCTCACTGATAACGTGGAGTCTAAGAAAGTCGACTACATAGAAACAGAGAACAGTGGTTGCCGGGGGCAGGGAGGTGGGGGAAAAGATGCTGCTCAAAGTGTACAGAGTTACAGTTCCATAGGGTGAGTCTAGAGAGTAATGTGCAGCATGCATGCCACAGTAATACCATACTGAACACTGCAAATCAGCCACAAGAGTAGATTTTGGATGCTCTCTCCATACACAGAGAGAGACCTCAGAGCATCGGATCACCTGGGAACATGCAAAAATGCAGATTTCTGGTTCAGCAGGTCTAGGGTGGGGCTGGGATGCTAGGGTTCTGCATTCCTCACAGCTTCCCAGGTGACATGTGGTCTGGGGCTGCTCAGGGCTTCACTTCCTCCCCACCGTCTAGGCACACGGATGTCATGTTGGGACAGTTTATTCTATGAATACAGTTAAAAAGAGTTCCTCCCAGTCTATTTGTCTAGAGTAAGAAAATGAGGCGGTATATTGTGTGGGGCCTGAAGGGGTGGTTGCATGTCACAGGGAATCCCCCCAGCCCCTTGCGCACCTGCACCCCTGCTCTGGGAGCGGTGGCTGCAGCCCCGGGCCTGCGTCCGCCTCCCCGGGAGGCTCTGCAGCAAGCCTTCCTGCTGGCATTTGGAGGGCTCTCTCCTGCGGCCTCAGAGTTCTGCGCACCCCTGGGGCGGTCATTTGTCAGAGGGTCTCAGAGCCTCCTGACATCCCTCTGGATTCTCCTGCTTTCCAGACAACCCATGTCAGACAACTCCCGGTCCCTGTCTTCCCACAGCCAAGCAAGCAACCCAAATGTTTTATAAATCAGGGAGAAATCAGAGCAGCAGAAGCCTCAGTATAAGCATTCCTTTTCTATTTCCTCTTATGTGTGCCCCACTCACAGCAGAAGGCAGTGAACTTGGCCCGCTGGGGGCGGCCTTGAGAAGGAAGCCCCGGGTCATCCTGTGGTAGGGGAAATGGGGCCTCCAAGGGCAAAGCGACTTCCCGTATTTATTGAGCACCTGCGAGGTGCCAGACACAGGTCTGGGCTCTGTGGGTCCAGTAAGGAAAACTCTGTTCTTCTGAGATGGTCTGGTTGGAGGGCAGACAGTGATCCCATAAAGAACCCATACATTGATCATTGGAAATGGTGTTATGAAGCAAATAGAGCAGGGTGACAGAGCATGAGGGGGAAGGGGCACTTTTAGCCAAGATCCTAAAGAGGAGACATTTGAGTCAAGACCTGGGCTCCCTGGTAGAAGGAACAGCAGGAGCAAAGGCCTTGGGGCAGAAACTAAGTTGAAGTGTGCCAAGGACAGATAGAAGATCTCTGGGGCAGGAGCTTCGCGGGTTGGAGAAGTCAGGCGAGGGGGCCGTCATATGGAGAGAAGCCACTGGAGGGCTTGGGCAGGTGGGTGGCAGGTCTGATTCACTGTCAGATATTCCTTTGGGCGACTGTGTGGAGAATGGGGGTCACGTGGTGCAGCGGGCTCTGGCTCCCAGCCTGGAGTGCCCCGTGGCACTGTCAGCAAACCGCCCAGCCTCACCTGGGAAGCCCAGCAGAGCAGCAGGCTCCCAGGACTGGGCTCCTCAGGCTGTGGAGTCTTGTGGGCAGAGCTTCCACTGTGCCCTGAAAGCGTCCCCCCATGAAGAGCAGTGTCAACCCTGGCTTGGCCGGGTGCCAGAATCCCTGGGCAGCCGACGTGCTCCGTGAAGGGTAGCGATGCCTTTACAGCATCTGCTGGGGTGGATGGCAGTGCACAGCAGAGACAGATGACCCGGAGACAGGGATGCAGGGTGGGCATTGGTGTTTGCCCCCTGCTGGCAGGGCGGAGGTCTGGGCTGGGCGCCGGCTGCTGGCTGCTAGCGCATCTTAGGATCGCCCCACTTAGCTGCCCTGGTGAGTGCTCACATCTGCTAGGAGGTGGGCTTGCCCCCAGGGACTCCAGCCCAGAGTTGAAGCTTCTGGGGTTATGACAGACAGGACTGATGTCCTCTCAGCTCATCCACCACCCAGCAGGTGGCTGACCCCTGTCTCCCTTGGGGCCTCTCACCCAGGCATTCCCTTCACCAGGGGTGTGGGTGTGTATGTTTATATGTGTGTGTCCATGTGAGTGCATGTGTTTAAGTGGCGAATGTGTGTGTGTGATTATGACGTGTGTGGTGTGTGTGTATGTATGTGCATGTGGACATGTGTGTATCTGTGCATATGTGTATATGAATATGGCTATGTGTGTGTGCACGTGGGACTGTGTATGCCTATGTGTGTTCTAGGCCTCCAAGGCCGGCTTGCTCCTAGACGGATCCAACTGTGCCTGTGGTCTGGGGGGCACAGAGAGGTCTGCTCTGAGCTCTCCTTTCTCCCATACCAGCATGCAGTCTCATTTCAAATGAGGGCAGGGACTGGGAATTCTGTGTGTACACACCAGTCTCACCCTATGCATCCCTGGCCATCAGGGTCAGCCTTGGAGAATTCATCGCAGGGTCTATTCCTCTGAAAAAAATTTGACTTCAGTGAATTCATCTGTTTTCACTATATTTTAATCACCAAGTCATTTGAATACATTCTCCTTGTAAAATCTGCAACCGTGCAGATGAAAGGAAAGCCGTGGGTGGTCTCTCCAGGATCTCTTTGTCCTCACCTCTCTGAGGCAGTAGGGATACTGGAAGAATATCCTAGACCTTTTTCTATGTGTCTGCATGTACCTAAAAGAAAATACATAGAATTGTTTGTATATCTCTCGCCTTTCTTTAGAAACTATCTATACTACATTCTGTAATTGCCATCTTATAATTTGCATTTTTTTTACTCAAAAATATATCTTGGGGACCTAGCCATGTTGGTGTGCAGAGATTGAGCTCATTTTATAAGCCCCCACCCAGTATTGTATTGTGTGGACACCTCCCAGACTATTTAACGGGCCCCTATGTTTGGGTACTTGGGTTGTTTCCAGCTTTTGCCATTAAAAGCAAAGTTCAGTGGACTCATTTCTTGGTGGTCTGAGGTGGTGGTGGTGTTTGTAGGGTGGGTATCATGAGCAAAACTGCTTTAACAGAGCATGTGGGCATTTTTAGTGATCACAGATTTGGGTGGGGGCTTGTTCCGCCAGGTCTGGCTTCCCTGCACATGGGGAGTGGGGCCACTGAGGGGCTGTCCCTAGCCTCTCCCATGGCACATTATTTGCTGACTGAGTTTTCTCATTACTGCCCTCCCTGCCCTGCTCTTCCCACCAGCTTCTGTCTAGGCCCAAGTTTGTGTCTGTGGAAGAAGGAGGAGCATTGGAGTCAGGCCTTGAAGGTTGAGTAGGAGTTTGCCAAGAGAGGAAGAAGTGTTTGAGGAGCTGTGCAGGGGCAGCCAGATTTTAGCTTTCAGGACCCCAGGTGCAAAGGGGTGCAGAGTATGATGGGGCTCAAGAGGCAGAGTCTGGTCATGCAGGCCTTGGGTATGAGCTGAGGGAGACTTGGCCCTGACATGCATTGGGTCTCAACCTCCTGTGCCTCTGCAGAACACTAGTGAAGCTCACAAAGCTCACGCATGGGCATTTGTGGTCACAAGCTGTATTCTACCTGGCCTTATTCAGGACAACTCCTGAGAGAGCCAGTGAGAGAGTGTAGCTGGTTTCCAGGGACACCTTGGGATCTGTCTGGCTTGTTCCAAATCAGAGTCAGCACCACCCTCCTTGTGCCATACCTCTTACTTCCAGCCACACCACCTGGGGGTCATGGCGCAGGGCTGAGATACATGGTTGGAGTTCTCTAGGGAGACACAGCTTGGCCCTGGCCATATTTGCTGTCTGCAGAATCCCCACTAACCTCAGCTCTGTTGACTCATTTGTCTGTCTTGTTGCCAACACAACACTGTCTTGATTATTATATATTAGACTTTGATATTGGGCATAATGATTACTCCCACTTTATTATTCTTTATAAAAACTGTCATAGTTAGTTTTAGTTCCTTTGCCTTTCCATATCAATTTTAGAATAACCTTGTCTGTATCTGTAAAAAATCCTGCTCATATTTTGAGGAATCATATTAAATCTACACACCAAGTTTCGGAGAGTTGACATCTTTACCATGTTGAGTTTTTCAATCCATGAACATAGTATGTCTATTAATTTGGTCTTTTAAAATTTCTTTTTATCACCATTTTTTAGTTTTCAAGAAAAAGATCCAGCATGTTTTCTAGATTTATAACTGAGCATTTTGCTTTTGTTTAATTGTTGCAAATGGCTTACTTTTTTTTCCCGAAGAGTTCATTACTAGAATATAGAAATATGATTGATTATTGTGTTTTGACCTTGTATCCTGTGACCTTACTAAACTCATTTATTATTTCTAGAAGTTCCTTTTATAGATTCCTTGGTAACTTTTTTACCTATACAGTCATGTCTGTGAATAGGGTTAGTTGTATTTCTTTCCAATATATATATGCCTTGTATTTGCTTTTCTTGCTTTATTGCACTGTCTATGACTTCTAGTACAATGTTGAACAAGAGTAGTGAGAATGTTCCTTACTTAGGGTGGAAAACATTCAGTCTTTCAGGATTATCATATTAGCTTTGGTTTTTGTAGATGCTGTTTACTGAGGAAGTTCCTTTCTATATTACCTGAGAGTTTTTTATTTTTACTTGTGAATACATATTGAATTTTATTGAATGCTTTTCCTGCCTCTTTTGATACGATCATGTGTTTCTTCTTCTTTAGTCTGTTAATATGGTAGATTACATTGACTTTTGAATATTGTGCCAGTCTGCATTTTGGGATAAATTTCACTTGTTTGTGATATTATTATATTTTTTATGCATTGCTGGATTTGATTTCCCAATATTTTGTTGAGGATTTTTGCATTTGTGGTCCTGAGGGATATTGGTCTATACTTTTTTACCCTTGGAACTATCTTTGGTTTTAATACCAGGGTAATTTTGGCTCCCTAAAATGAGCTGGGAAGTGTTCTCCCCTCTTCTCTTTTCTAAAAAGGATTGTATAGAATTGGTGTAATTTCTTACTTAAATATTTGATAGAATTTGCCAGTAAAACCATCTGGACCTTGAGATTTCTTTTTTGGAAGCTTTTGAAATACAAATTCAACTTCTTTGATAGTTACAGACTTTTTAGGCTATCTGCTTTATCTTGGGGTGAGTTTTGGTAGTTTTTAGTTTCCAGGGAAATCATGCATTTCATCATAGTTGTATTTTTGTGCATAGATTTGTTTGTAGTGTTCTTTTGTATTTTTAATGCCTTTGAAGTTTCTAGTGATATCCTTTAAAAATTTTTCTGATATTGTTAATTTTAAAATGTCAGTCTTGATAGAGATTTATCAATTTATTTGATCTTCACAAAGAACTAGCTTTTGATTTCATTGGCTTTATTATTTTTCTGTATTCAAGTTCACTTATTTTTATTCTTAATTTTTATCATTTCCTTCATTCTGCTTGTTTTGGGTTTATTTTGCTCTTATACTTTTAACATTTTTTTAGTATTCCCTTTTACTCTATGTGTGTTTGTCTATAACTCTTTTTATAGTTGTTTTAGCTGTTGCTCTAGGGATTAAAGTAAATATATTCAACTTCCCTGTCTACTTAGAATCAATAATTTTATAATTTCAAGTTGAATGTTGAAACCTTAGCATCACACACAAGTTTTATACAGCTACATGCGATGGCAACCCCATCAATGTTATAGTTCCTACTTTAGAGAACAGTCTATTATATTTTTCCAGATACTTACTATTTCTGTTGTTTTTACTTTATTCCTGATATTCAAATTTTCATCCTGGTGTCATTTCCCTTCTGCTTAAAGAACTACCCTTAGCAACTATTTTAGGGTAGTTCTGCTGGCAACAAATTATCTTAGTTTTTCTTCATCTGAGAACATGTCTCCATAATTCTTGAAGGATATTTTTTCTGGAAATAGAATTCTGGGGTGGTAGTTCTTTTCTTTCAGCATATTAAAAATGTTTTTTCACTTCCTTTGGACTACATGGTTGTGATGAGAATTCTGTAGTCATTTAAATCATTTTCCTCCCATCAGTAACATTCGTTTTCTCTGGCTCCTTTCAAGATTTTCCTTTTGTCTGTAGTTTTCAGCAGTTTGATTATAACTTGTGTGGGAGTGGATTTCTTTGGATTTATCCTGTTGGAATTTCATTGTAGTGTTGAATTTGTAAGTTTTTATCTTTCACCAAATTTGAGATGTTTTCAGCCATTATTTCTTCAATTTTTTTTCACTGTACTTTCCTTTCCTGCTGGAACACTGATAATGGCAATGTTAGATCTTTTGGTATTTTCTCACAAGTCCCTAAGGCCCTTTTCATTATAAAATTATTTTTTCTCTCTGCTGTTCAAATTGGATAACTTCTATGGATCTATCTTCAAGTTCACTGCACATTCCCTTATCTTCTTCTCATTCTGCTGTTGAGCCTAGACAGTTATGTTTTTATTTTGGTTATTGTATTTTTCAGTTCTAAATTTTCCATTTCATTCTCTCTTATATCCTCTATTTCTTGATGAGACTATCTTTTCATTTGTTGCATGAGTTTTTGCCCTTGCTTTATAGAGCCTTTTAGTAATAGCTGACTTAAAATCTCTGTCAGATAATTCCAGTGTATATGTTATCACAGTGTTGATACCTGTTGATTGGCTTTACCTATGCAAGTTGAGATTTTTCCTGGTGCTTCAGATGCCAAGAAATTTTGGACTGTATCCTGGACACTTTGATACTATGCTATAAGACCTTGAGTCTTATTGAAACGCTATGGAGAAGGTTGATATTCTTGTTTTATCAGATCTGGTTAGGTTCAGGTTGAAAGTTCCAACCTGCCTACTATGGATTGTGATTTCAGTGTCAGGTCCATTTTCAAAGTCTTTACAGTGCTGTTTGGTTCAGCCCCATTTGTGCCCCACCCGTGGATCAGTCTGGGTCCTGAGCATTGGTTTATCACATAATTCAGTTTCCAAAGCCTGTAGTGTGTTGTTAAGGGTCAGATCCATACAAGCACAGCTCAAGGGTGAGCCCAGGAGATTAAAAGCAACTTTATGCTGTCAGTTTCCCAAGCTCCTCTGTGTCCACCACATCTTTAGTATTTTCCAGTTTCTTGAGGCTCTCTTAAGTCTCTCCGGCCAGAAAGTTGGGACTCTTTTTGCTCTGTCTGTTGCATACTTCCTGCAGCTGCATGAGAGGACACAGAGAGAAAAGAGCAATAGGGGCTTACTTCACCTTCCTGGGACCACAATTCCTCCAATCAGAGAGTAGGCGCCCCTCCTTGAGAGTTTTAGGTGCCTGTGGCTGCCAAGGACTGAAGTGTAAGAGAATGGAGAAAAGAAAGGGAAAATAAGAAAAATGAGGGATTTCCTCCACTCTCTAAGCATTAGGAGATCCTTTCTCTCTCCTTGAGCCACACCTAGAGGGTTTCTCTTTAGCTCTTTCTGCACCCCAGTACCTACCAGAACTGCCTCATATCCAGGATGAGGGATACTGGAAGATAAAACAGTAAACTCACTACTGGTTTGGTAGAACTTCATATTCGGGTCTTCTTCACCAATCTGCATGCTGTTCACTTTTCAGCCTTCAAATAACTGCTTCCTGCATTCAGCCCATGTTGCATAGCTGTATTCAGTGGGAGACAAGGTTTTCACCTTGTGCTCACTCTTTCTTACCTGGAACTGGAACTGGAGCCTCACTTCTAGGGGACCTTTTATGTGTTGGGCAGTTTATAATCTGGGAAGGACCTTCATCCACAGAAACACAGGCATAGCTGGGTACCACTTGAACACAGGCTTTTCACAGACAGAGGGGAGGGAGGCTTTGTGCCACCTCACTGGTCTCTGTTTTCACGCTTGCTGCCCTGCAATTCTTGCAACATGCCCAGAGCAAATGAGATCTCATCAGCTCTTGCCTAACACTTTCCAGGGCCTTCCCATTACAAAGAAAATGTGAACTTCTAACCATAGCTGATGAGGCTGTATACCATCTGTCCTGCCCACCTGTCTGACCTCATGTCCCCCCACCTGCTCACCCTTTGCTTTCCACAGTCCAATCATACTGGCTTTCTTTCCCTTCCTCAAACATGTCAGTTTCATTCTGGCCTCAGGGCCTTTGCATTTGCTGTTCCCTTTGCCTGGATCCTCCTTCCCTACATCCCTGGATAGCTGGCTCCTTCTGGTCATTCAGGCCTCAGCTCTAGCATCACCTCCTCTGGGAAGCCCTCCCTGCTCCCATTCCCACAGCACTGCCCTGCACTGTTGTCCTCATGGTCCTGCCACTCTCTTATAGTGTCCTATTTCCTGCTTACTTGTTTGCTGCCCGTTTATGCCTCTACCTAGTCCCCGTGGTCTGCATCCAGGCTCAGATCACAGATGATGGCCATGTGTGCACGTGTGTCCGGACACATCTACATGATATTGCTGGCAAGGTGGGTTTGGGGAGCTGTACCCCTGGACTCCAGGCCCTCAGGGCTCTTTCCTGCTCCAGAGGACCCTGGTAGGAGGCAGCTCTACTTCTGCTGAGAATTTTGGTGACTTCAGCCTGGGGTGCCCTGATATGACCACCCCATCTATTTTCATATATGTGGCTGAGTGAGATGCAGACATCCCAGCAGCCCAGCCCTGGCTGAGGGCTCTGCTCCAAGTGTTGCCTGCGTGGGCTTCCAGCGTGCTGTATGCTTCCCTTCCTGAAACCAGTCAGAGGCTGGCTGAGGGCCATGCCAGGGTGGGCCTGGCTTCCCAGGTTCCTCACAGTGAGCCCCTGAGCCCGGAACCTGGGCTGCTGTGAAAGGGTGCCCCCAAGCTAGCGTGTAGACCCAATTTCCCCAGAGCTGTGGGAGGCCTGCCCTTTCTCCTCTCCCCAACACCCCCCACCACTGTCCAGCTTTCTGGTTGCTCTTCTCTCCCTCTAAAGCCTTTGCTGGGCGAGAGGACACTGCTGGGGGCTGCAGGGCCGATGGGGTAGGGTCCTGTTTTAATTCGTATTCCTTTCCCCGGGGTTGGGTTGGATCTGAGCCCTCATCAAGTCCAGAATTGAGCACACCCAAACACAGTGCGCTCATGGAGACACTTCAAGCCCTCGTCTGTCCCTCAGTTCCTCGGGCGCTGCCCTGGGGAGGAGGTGTGTGCCTAGCTCTGTGACTGGGTGGCATCTGTGAGCCGCAGGCAGCCCCCGAGGGACTTCCCATCCCCATGCAGGGTGGGGGAGGAGCCAGCTTTGGGGTCAGCAGACCTGGGGTGCCCTGTCATTAGCCATCCGACCCTGAAAGAGTCACATACCCTCTCTAAGCCTCAGATTCCCAATCTGTGAAATGGGAATAACAACACTCAACCAACTAACTTGGTCTTCATCTTCTCATTTTTATCACTCAGCAGCTCTACAAAGTAGGAAATATTGCACCATGTTACAGCTGAAAAACCGAGGCCAGAGGAGGTCCACTAGCCTGAAAGTGACAGGGCAGGGACTTGATCTAGAAGTCTCACAGGTCTCAGCTGGGCCTGATCCTCTCTTTCCATGAGGCTGGAGGACTGAAGGATGGGGCAGCTTGGTCGGGCCTCTGAGCAGTGCTCTCTGCTTTCTGGGGTGTCTCCCTGAGGGGTAAGGGCAGGGGCAGGGGCACGTGAGCCTCTGCCCAGGTTGTAGTGGGGCATTCTCGCCTTTCTGGCCGGGGTGAGGAGTTGGGTGTTTGCTGAGGCAGGGAGGTCTTGGCCCGCAGTCTGGGGGGCTCCTGTGTTGAGGGCTTGTGCTGTGTGGGACCTTTCTGTCTTTTAGCATCTCTCTTTTGGCTCTGTACAGAGGAAGGGTTTTCTCCAGAGCCCAGGCAGTAACACTTTATCTGTCTGCTGGCTTGCCTTTCCCAGACTGTTTCTGAATTAAGTTTTATGTGTGGGGACTTTTCAATAATATCATTGTGTTTATTTGGATCTCAGCTTTGAAGTACATTTTTGAATGTGCTCATCATTCCCCAGAACCAAGACCTCCTTTACAAAGTGATTTATCCAATATTTGAGAAACATTTGCTTAAGCCTGCTATGCCAAAAAGCTTGTGCTCATGCTAGGGACACAGAAAGGAAAGTGTCTGTCCTGTCTTCAGGCAGGTCACAGTCAAGCGAGAAGGACAAAAGACCTGCCAGAAATGGTGTTGCAAAGGCAATATCAATCGGACCAGTTAGAGGATGTTATTATTTCTTCTTTTTCTTTTCTTTTTTTATATTCACAATTAAAAATTATTTCTGAGCATATAAAATGTATGCTTGTTGTAAACCCAAAGCATCAAACGGTGTAGAAAAGTGTAAGGAAGAAAAGGTAAGACGTGAAGTCCCACCATTTTGACATAGCCATTGTAAGAGGCAGAGTGATGGGCCCCCAAAGGTGCCATGTCCACATCTCTAGGACCTGTTCTGTCACAAGGCAAGGGAGACTAAGGATGCAGTAGAAGTAAGGTTCTAATCAGCTGAGTTTACAATAAGGAGACTCTCCTGGATTCTCCCATATCCCAGTATAATCACAGGGCATGTTAAACTTGGAAGAGGGAGGCAGAAGAGGATGTCAGAGTGAGTGAGAGGTTGGAAGACATTATGCTGCTGGTGTGAAGATGGAGGAGGGGGCCACAAGCCAAGGAACGTGGAGACTTGTAGGAGCTGGAAAAGGCAAGCATAACATTCTCTCCTAGAGCTTCTGGATGGAATTTAGCTCTGCTAACACCTTGATTTGTGCCCAGTGAGACCTGCATTGGCCTTCTGAACTCTAGAACTGTAAAATGGTAAGTGTGTGTTTATGGTAATTTTGTTACCAGCAGCCAGGGAAATAAACATAGCCATCACTGGTATTTTGGGGACTGTTTTCTATATTTTTACCCATTACATATTATTTCATAAATGAGATCATATATATTTGCTATTTTTATTATTTAGGTTCATTTTTGGTCTCTCTTCTGCTTTTCTGAGTGTGTACTTTGTTTTCATTCTGTTCTGTAATTGCAGAGCATTTAAGGCTGTGAATTTGCCCTTGGAGGCAGCTTTGGTCTTATCCACAATTATGAAACACTGAATTTTTGTTGTCATTTTTAAAAGTATCTGTGCTTTTGAGTCCAATAACCTGAGTTATTTCGGGAAAAGCTGAAAATGCATTCAGTTGGTCCTTTGGTGTTAATCCCTAGTGCAACCCAAATGTTTCCAGACCTCAGTACCTGTGAGTTTAGATCAAGTTTCCTTCCCCTGTGCAGTGATGCCCACCTCTAACCAGCCCAGACTTATTTCCTGCAGGTGCCTGCATCCTCTGCCTCCATTGCCAACCCCTCAAACATTTCCAGGAGTCTCTGGGTTCTGTGTCAGTTCCAGAGAGTATGTCTGCACCCTCTAAGCAGGTGTCTGGGCACCTATAGTTGCCCAGCTAGTATCCTGGGCTCTGCAGTGCTTCAGGCACCTTCCACAGCTGCCATACTCCAGGGAAAGGAGAAGAGCCGGTCTCCATGGAGACTTGGCAGGGATGCCCTGCTCCAGGCCGGCCTTACTGAGTTATGAGCATGGCAGACGACCTGGGTGCTCTGAGCCTTGGTGAATTTCTGAAATTGCCTTTGTCTCTCAGTGTTTGCTCAGCTCTGTAAATGTTAGGGGGCTTTTGTTGGACACGCGTGTTCTGTGTTATAGGGCCCACGTAGTACCAGGGGACCTGTAGCCTCTGGTGCCATGGAAACCAGAGGGGGCCCAAGAGAAGCTGAAAGAGGACAGTGTGAAGGTCCCTGGTGGCTTTGGGGAGGTGGGATAGAGACCATGGGTGCTGGATGTGCAGGACAAGAGACAGAGATCAGGGGCCAGTGCAGGCTGCTGAAAGGGGTGGGTGTGAAGGAAAGAGAGTTTTGGGTGGTGACTTGAGGGAGAAGCAGGGTCTTCTTGCTTAGAATTGGCGTGTTGCTGGGTGTAGATAAAAAGGACCCCTGGAGAGGAGGTGGCTGGGGACCCAGTCAGGGGAAGGGGCAAGGGACTCGATGGGCCGCTTGAGCATGTTGGCGTGGTAGGAGGTCGTTGCTGGGTTTGGCTCAGAGCAGCAGCACCTTCTCTGAGATTGCAGAAAAGGCGGGCGATGGGGTGGGGGCAGTCACACCAACAGTGGTGCCATCAGCTGCGGGATGAAGAGTTGGGTGTTGTGTCTTCATGGTGCCAGAGCCTAAGTGGAGGTGGGGAGCCCCCCTTGCCTCTTGAGAAGCAAGGATTGAGGCTGTGGCTTTTCTGTGCAGGGGGCGGGAGGGTGGGGGGTGTGGGGGCCATGGTGACAGATCACCACACTGAGGCTGGGCTGCCAGGGGAGGCTGGGACAATTTCTGTAAGTGTCCCTGTGTGCTTTCAGTTATGAGGTGTCACGTCCCACTGTAAATCAGCCTTGCTCATTCCGTTATTAAAACAACCTATGCCCTCTGCTCCTATCAGCCCTGTCAGTGGCTGAGGGAGGCCGCTAAGGTTTTCCCTCCAACACTGCCTTTCGGTCCCTCTCTCCTCGTATCTCTCATGGTGCCAGGTGCCTGTTACTTGGTTTGCAAACTCGATGCCTGAGTATTTTCACCATGAACTGTCAGTAAAACAGGGGCCTCGCAGAGTCACTTCATGCTTCGTGATGTCTTCCCTTTTTATGTCCAGACTCCCTGCTCCTGTGAGAGAGTTTTTCTCTGCCATCACTGCCTCTCTTTTAAACAGCATGCTGCCTGTTTTTTAAAACTCAAACTGATTTCATCACAAGGAAAAAAATATTTTGTAACTGTGAGTTGATGGACATTCACTAAGCTCACTGTGGTGATCATGTCATACGTGTAAGCCGAGTCATCCTGCTGGCCGCCTTGAACTTACACTGCACGTCAACTGTATCTCAATAAAACAGAACAATCCCCCCAACTGAGTGGTTAACCCCATTGCCAGTTATTAGTGAGACGTGTGGTCGTGATGTTGTCATTGTCATTGTTTCTGGTTTGCACCTGTGTGTGTGACTTGTCTGCCCCGCCCAGTGGTCCACCTTCGGAGACACACAGGGATGCTGATCTCACTGGCTTACCCTCGCCATGAAGCCAGCCCCTCTCTCTTTCCGTCCGATCCCCTAGCTCAGGCTGCCCCTGAGGACCCTGCCCACCCAGCCCCATCTCCGCCTGCCCTGCCTCTTGTCCTTCCTCATCCAGCCCAGACGCCGTAGCCCCTCTTTGTGCTCACGGCACCCTGACTCCTGCCTCCTCTGATGACCCGCTGGGCCAAGCGCCATCCCTCCTCCTCACTTTCTTGCCACCAAGCAGGAGATGGTCCCCAGCCTAGCTGAAGGATCTACCTTTAAATTCCTGAGCGCACAGACCCTCTGTGCTCCATGCCCCTGTCAACCCACCTGCGCAGACACTTCTCCCTGCCTCTCCCACACTCACCATCACCCATGGCTCCTGGCTTTCTCCCACTCCCTGGGTCCTCTTCTCCCCACCTGGACATGGGGGGAGTCTTGGGGGCTTGACCCCATCCTTTCGCTGCACCTCCTCCAGAGCCGTTGCCACCCTCCTCCAGCATTTGATGGCGTGGCTGGCCTTTCCCTGGGATCCGGTCTCTTCTCTCCACGCACCTGCCTGGAGGCCAACAGCTCCCAAGTGGAGGTCTTAGCTCCTCAGCTCCCAAATCAAACAAAACAAGGCCTAATCCCTGCCTCTGTCCCCTGAGCTCTCACCCTCTGGGTAAAGAGTGTCCTCTGCACAGGGGACTCTTCTGGGGAGCTTGGCTGCCCCGCCCCTGCCCTGCCTCTGGGCCTTAGTGGGTCTCCTTGAAGCCGAGGCCCTGGGGCTGCCCTGCACTCAGAGGAAAGCCCCTGCTGGGCCCCTGCCCCTTCATCCCCGCCTGCCTCTCACCCAGGTGGCCTCCCTCTCCCCCTTTCTGAGGACTTCAAACCTCGGCTGCCAACTTCCTTCTCACCCAGGCCTCAGTTGCAACTTCTCTTCCTTCACAAAGATTTGCTTATTAGTGATTTTTTAAAAATTATTTCTTGTCTTTTGCTATGTAGACTGTGCTTTCTACATTTTTTTTGGTGTTCTGCAGGGACTTAGAAGATGCATATCCTATCTTTGTCCTGCTGGCCATTACCTTTCAGTTTTTAAAACGTAACTTCTCAAATGTAAGTTCTCCTGAGAATCACCACCAGAAACTCCTTTCATTCACAAGTACTGGAGCATCTCACTCGAACCATACCCAAACCGAACTGATTTTATTGTGGGCAGATTTAAGCTTCTTAAACTTACTACTGCTGGTTTTTAAAAAAACATGTGTCTTCTGTTTCAAGAGCTGTCTTTGATTTCTGTATTCAGCTCATACGCATACTCAGGGTGGTTTAGACCTAACTGGCCCTGGGAGGTTGTTTGCTCTTGTTGCTTCTGGCCTGAGCCTTCCCAGGCTTCGTGTTCTTATCGTCTTCCTTCCCCGGCTGGCGCGGGGCCTTCCTGGCGCTGAAGCATCCCTTGTGTAGCCAGGACAGTGGCCTTCCGTGCAGGGTGTGATACTCTGGGCAGGGGGCACTCGGCAGGCCTGTGGGCTGTGTGCATGGTGCATGGCCCAGAAGGGTGTCTCCCCCCAGGATGGGGTGTCTGGGTTGGAGGGTCCTTTCCTCTTCCTGGGCAGCCTCCGCCCAGGGCCTGTGGTCCGCACTCTCCCTCGTTCCCAGCACAGCCTCAGGGAGCTGTTACAGTTGGAAGGATGTTGAGGGTGTGTGTGCAGAGGGCGGCCTCCATGGGCCATTCCTAAATTCCTTCTAGAGAATCCAGCATCCTACCCTGATTCTTCCCTCCTATAGGGGACTGCCCACTGCAGCGGTGGGAGGGGCTCACCTGCTGTGCTCAGAATGTTCTGGGCCGGCCTTGGGTTCCATCGGCCTGAATTTGCCCTGTGCAGGGAGCAGGCTCAGCCTGAGAGCTTCTGGGCGGGTGCAGGGTCCCATCCTGAACTCGAGAGATGGATCCAGCACCCCAGCCATGAGAGTGAGCGCTGCTCCGTGTGCAATGCCCATCAGTCAGGGTCCTGGAGGACTTGGGGGGCCACTCCGAAGCTCCACTGGGAGGGAGTGGGGTGAAGGCATCTTCATGGCACCTTGCCAGGCCCGGGGAGCCCCCACCTGGACGTGGGGTGAGTCCTGGGGGTCTGGAGGATGGAACTCAGGGACCATTGGCAATGGGAGCTGAGACGTCCCCAGACGTGTAGGGCTGAGCAGAGAGAAGGCCTCCCTCTCCACCCTCTGGCTTCCAAGTGGTGCTTCCCTTTACCAAGAGAGCCAGGAGAGGCTCCTCACCCGGTGACTCCCTGGAGCAGGGCAAGGAGGAGGGCGCCTGGGTGGCAGACAGCATGAGCACCGCGTCAACCACATTCTCCTCTGTGTCTTGGAAGCCAGCTCTCCTTCCCAATCCAGACCTCAATCCTTCAGTGCCTGTAAGTGCCAGGTCTTGTGCTGGATACTGTCACCCCGTGTGGGTGACAGACAAGCCAGCAGCTCCGGGAGGTGCCAGCGGACTGGTTTCAGAGCAGAAACCAACAGCCTGCGGAGCAGGCGCCCTCCAGGCTCTCCACCTGCCTCTGTTTACCCCGAGGGTGGTCGTGATGTGCACACAGAAAGGGTCTCTGTGCCAGACGTCTGCACGTGCACTTTCTTTTCTTCCTTCTTTAGGCTACTGTGGTGGGATTTCCTCATTTGATGTCCACAAAACGTGTATCTACTCAACTTTACAGGAGTTGAGGTATTTTCAAAGATAACCTTGAATTTCCTGCTCATTCTAGAAGCTGGTCCCTCTCCATTCAACCAGCAAGCCTACCCCTGGTTGTTGGGGACACTGTGCCAAGGCCACCCAGCAAGTCCAGTGGGCCTTCCAGTGATGCTGTGGGTGGGGATGGGGCCAGGGCCAGGGCATCCTGGCTGCTTCCTCAACCTGGGCTTCCGAGGTGTGGGGTCTCAGGGCCACCACCCCTGAGTGCCACAAGCTGCCTGCCTGAGGCCACGCCCGACGGGTCAGACCAGCTGGGGCTGCTTGGTGTCCCTGGGCCAGGCCAGGCGCAGCACCCCCAGCGTGGTCCTGCCAGGGCAGTGCTCTGAGCCTTGGTGGAGCTTCTAAACAGGTGCGTGTCGTCCCTCTTCATGGGATCTAGTGCTGAGAAAGGGCAGCCATTCAAAGTAATAGCTGGCTAGCTGCGCTTCTGGGCAGTCAGCTCTGGCCAGACACGTTTCATCAGTACCGCACACCAGGTCCCAGGCATTAAGCGGAGTGTTTGGGAGGTGCCAACACCTCAAAAAACAAATAACAAGACATAACAAAGACCCCCCCCTGGAAGGCAAAATCCAGTGCCTGTCCGGCCTGGGTCCTCTCAGGCCAGTGGTGTCTCCTGGTCCACAGGGATGGAAATGGACGCCCTGCGTGCCCAGGCTGTGGGCTGTCAGCCACAGTTGGTGAGTCTTGTCCACGGTGAGGGGCGGTGGTGATGCTCCACATACATCTGAGTCACTGTCGTTAAACGGGAAAACTCTACACATTGAGATGTCAGCTTTTGCTTCAAGTCTAATTTCTGACCTGTAAACAAAGCCTGCAAGAATAAGAGGCCCTCGTGTGACTCGGCTAATGAAAGTGACTCACTGAGAGGGAGGCATGGCGCCCGGCCTCCTCGGTGGTGTTGGCACTTTCTGAGCAAGTGCGAGTCTGTTGGGACAAAGCAACACGACACTGTGCCCCTTATTTTGGGAGAGCAGGCCAGCTTGCCTTCCCATGTCCACAAGGAAGGAGGCTGTGGGTTAGCCAGTACATGGAGAGTGCAATTGATCTAGAAGCCACGGGCCCTCACGGGTGAGGTCAGGGTGCCTGGGACTGCAGGAAGATGGCCCGGGGGGGTCCTCAGGTGAGTCTCTAGGAAGAGAGGGAAGGATGTCCGGCAGCTTTCAGCTTCTCTTTCAGTGGTGACCCACAGAAACTGACCCTAACTCACTGAAGCAGAATTAAAGGCTGGGGAACTGGGAATGGGGCTTGGAAGTGGGGTGCCTTGGAGGACCTCAGCCAGGGCCTCAGGAAACTTCGTGGGCAGTGGTCAGGACTCTGGGGCCAGAGCTTGGGTTGGCCACGTTGTGGTTCTGTTTCACATGTACATTCCAGAAAGAGGGCCTCACATTGGGTGAGCTGACCCCCATCCCTCCCCATCTAGGCTGCTCATTAACAGTCTTTCTAGATGTTTCCAGAGGCACTGCTGTCCCTAGGGTGTGCATGGGTTCTTGGCAAACGTATTTTGCAGGGCCCGTCTATATAAACAATTTGATTAAAAATGGAAGATCCATGAGCCAGCATGGAGTACTGTGATGTATTGAAGCAGATCTAGAGGGCTGGGGAGAAGGGAAGCTAACCTGCTTGCTACCTTCCAATCAATGCATGCAAAGATCCCTCTTCATGAGTGCACCAGCTCTTCCTTTCAGGTCCAGAAATCATCTCTTTGGGTTCCTTATTGTCGGGTGTGCTGTTCCTGGCTAATTTCATATTTATATCTCTCACAGTGGGGAAAAGGATAGCAATGCAGTTAATTAATCACAGTGCGTGGCTCTCTGGAACCAGCTTATGTAGAGATGCTATAGATCACTTGCCTCTGCATTCCCGAATCAGTGTATTTAGTGCTGGCTGCGGTATTTCTCCCGACATGGCTTTGCCCACCAACTGGGAATGCTGGCTTCTGTGGCTCTCTGGGAGACTGTCACTGTGCTCCACGGATGAGAACCACCAGTGCAGATCTGCCCCAGGGCACGCAGGAAAATGTGAACTGCATGACTAAAACCTGGTCTTGTCTGATGCGCAGCCCAGCCCTGCCTTCTAGTGCTGCCACCAGCAGGCAGAGGGAGAAGAATGGCCCATTTGTGTGAGGTGTGCCATCCCTCGGCTGACCAGCCTGGAGGAGCATGACAGCCAGCGTCCCTTGGAGGCAAGAGAGGACGCAGAGCAACAACTCCAAGGCCCTCCTAAGCCGATGGGTGCAGGCACCCCTGGGGACGTTCCCCAGGTGACCTGGAGCCCACAAGGGTCCGGGGTCGCCGCCCTGGGCGCACAGGGCAAGACACCTGCTGCTCTCTGCTGGGGGCTGGGGATCAGGGGTGGCCTGTTGCTGGAGCGTGGGTGGACAGGAACTCACGCAGGAACCTGCGTGTGCAGCTCAAGCTCAGGGCTGGGTCATGAGTATCGGAACCCAGAGCCCCGGACTCATTCTGCATCTGATGTGAGTGAGAGTCACCAAAATGAAGGTGTCAGTACCTCTCTGGGGACTCAGTCCCGCACACATCCATGAAGGAAATACTCCTTGGGCTAGCTGGACTGGCTCGCTCACCCAGGACCCTGGGACAACCTCACAGGCAAAAATCCTGGAGCTCCTGGGGCATCTGCTGGGCCCCACACACCAGGAGAGTGCCCCCAGGGCCTGCATGGGTGCAGGTCCAGCACGGCCTCTGCCCTAGAGTACTTCGGCCACGCTGTTTTCCTTGGCGTTTCTGACACATGCAAGCTCCCTTCCTCCTCAGGGCCTCTGCACTTGCTGCTCCTGCAAGGTCTGGCCCTGGACTCCTGGTGCCTCCAGGGGAGGCAGCCAGCATACGCCCAGTGTGAAGAACGAGCTTGCCACAAAGTGCCAAGAGAGGCCTGGGGTGCAATTTTTTGTCTATGTGTTTAAATTTTTTATTTTAAAGTGAATTTAGACCTGGAGCAGAAACAGCATTGAGCTCCCCTGTCTTCCCTTGCCTTTCTGATGGCGCCATGTGTGACAGGAGACGGAGCAGTGACGGGAACCAGGAGACCGCACGGCTACGGTGTTATACCACCTCTTAGATTCAGCCGGCCTGTGGCTGAATCCTGCCTGTTTGCTGACTCCCGTCGTCCTTTGGGCTCAGGGGCCCACACAGTGTTCCAGGGGGCATTCTTTGTTACTGTGTCTCTTTGGTGTCCTCCAGTCTGGGGTAGTTCCTCAGTCTGTCTGTCCAGCCTCGGGTACTTTTAAAGAGAACTCAGGTGTTTTGTACAGCGGACCTCCATGTAGGGTGTCTGCTGTTTCCTCAGGTCAGATTTGAGTCGATGCGTTTGGAAAACCACAGAAGTGCCGTGGGCCCCGCCGTGGGCCACCGCAGCACCTGGATGCGCAGTTGTCCTGCCGTTGGCCACGACGGTCTTCCTCACTTTGAGAACACTGCCCTCATCTGCTGGGCTCTCCCTGGCGAACTTACTGCTTTTCCCTTTCTGATTTGTAAGTCTCTCCTGGGAGAGACTTTGAGATTATGCAAACATCCTGTTCCTCGTTGCACTTCTGTCCATTGATTTTAACATTTGGGATGATGCTTACCTGGGACAGCCCTTCCTGTGGCATTTATGTGGGGCTTTCCTGTCGCCATGATTTCTTCTGTGTTGATTAATTGAATCCACTATGAGGAGGAGCTGATCCTCCTGCCTCATTTATTTATTTTTCAGTTTATTTATACCAGTATGGACTTGTAGATATATATTTTCTATGGGTTATAGTTCATTCCTATATCATTATTTATTTATTTTTGTTCAAATTATCCCCAATTTGTCAAATGAAATTGGATCCTCTGTCCTTTGGCCATGCTTGGGTGTGATTAAAAAAATTTGTTTTCCATTGTGGTAAAATACATTTAATATAAAATGTACCATTTTAACCATTTTTAAGTGTACCATTCAGTGGCATTAAGTATATTCACACTGTCATGCAACCATCCCCGCCATCCACCTCTAGAATTCTTCGTCTTCTGACAAAAGGGCCTTGGAGTTGTTGCTCTGCGTCCTCTCTTGCCTCCAAGGGACGCTGGCTGTCATGCTCCTCCAGGCTGGTCAGCCGAGGGATGGCACACCTCACACAAATGGGCCATTCTTCTCCCTCTGCCTGCTGGTGGCAGCACTAGAAGGCAGGGCTGGGCTGCGCATCAGACAAGACCAGGTTTTAGTCATGCAGTTCACATTTTCCTGCGTGCCCTGGGGCAGATCTGCACTGGTGGTTCTCATCCGTGGAGCACAGTGACAGTCTCCCAGAGAGCCACAGAAGCCAGCATTCCCAGTTGGTGGCGTTTCTGACACATGCAAGCTCCCTTCCTCCTCAGGGCCTCTGCACTTGCTGCTCCTGCAAGGTCTGGCCCTGGACTCCTGGTGCCTCCAGGGGAGGCAGCCAGCATACGCCCAGTGTGAAGAACGAGCTTGCCACAAAGTGCCAAGAGAGGCCTGGGGTGCAATTTTTTGTCTATGTGTTTAAATTTTTTATTTTAAAGTGAATTTAGACCTGGAGCAGAAACAGCATTGAGCTCCCCTGTCTTCCCTTGCCTTTCTGATGGCGCCATGTGTGACAGGAGACGGAGCAGTGACGGGAACCAGGAGACCGCATGGCTACGGTGTTATACCACCTCTTAGATTCAGACTCCAACGCCACAAAAACATGTCCCCGTTAAACACTAACTCCCCTTCCCCTTCCGCACCTTGCCCCTGGCGGCCCCATTACACTTTGTGTCTCCGTGAGCCTGACTGCTCTAGGTACCTGACACAAGTGGGATCAGACAAAATGAGTTTTCCTCCGACAGGTTTATGTCACTCATAATACCCTCCAGGTTCATCCACGTTGGGGCATGTGTTTGAATTTCCTTCCTTGTTAAGGTTGAATAGTATTCCACTGTATGGACGGACCACAGTTTGCCCATCCGTCCGTCTGTGGACATTTGGGTTGTTCCCACGCCTGAGCTCTGGTGAACGCCACCTGCGGGTGCCTGGATGCCTGTTTGCGTGCATGCTTGCGTCTTCCAGGTGTGCACCCAGGAGTGGAATTGCCAGGCCACCTGGTAGTTCCATCTGCGATTTGTTGAGGAACTGCCATGCTCATGTCCACAGTGGCCACACCATGTCATGCACGTGGGGAGGCAAGCTGCCCCTGAGGAGCGAGCGCTGCTGTGAGTGGAGCCCTGAGGGGGCGTGGCAGCAGTCTTCTGTTGGGGACAGCTTGGGGGGCATGGTCTGCACCTGTCTAGAGCTGCCATTAGCTCACCTGCCCGGCTTCCGGTGGAGCTCTGGGAGCCGAGGCTCAGTACCACTGGCGGGCAGGCTGGCTGTGTTGCTATGCGTGGATGCCATGCTGAGCCAGGGGTGTCTGTCCGGGGGACTTGGAGTAGGCACATCTGTCTCGTGTCACTGTTCTTACTCTGGGACTCTGCCATTGTCTCCCAGTGCGATGCTCGGTGGCCTGGTCCTCTGTGGGGAGCAGGATCCCATGGGGCCCCGATCCCATGTGTCGGCCTGCCTGGACCCCTGAATGCAGCGTCCGGTGATGGTGGGCCCACTGAGCCTGCCTTTATTCTGGATGTGGCACTTGGGTCATTGCTGGTCTTGCGCTCCAACTCCCTGTCTAGGCCCGAGTGGCCCACAGAGGGGCCCAGGGCTGGGTGGGCTGCTGCCCTGGCTCTAGGACTAATAAACATCCTAAGGTTGCAGTGCTGGGGCCCAGCCCCTTACCCTAGATCAACAGTGACAGGCGAGGACACAGCATGGCAGTGTCTGAAGGCCTGTGGAGCAGCCTGGCTGCAGCCCAGGGAACCTGGCCCTTAGAGCCCCGTCTCTTCCCATAAATAAACCAGACAAGATCCTTGGTCAGATGGCGTGGCCTGATTTTTGTTTGGGGAAATCTGGACAAGAAGGGACAGCAGAGAGCCTCGGGCCCTGGCAGGGCTGCCCGCCTGGGAGCAGCAGCCGGGCAGGCGGGCAGAGGACGGTCGGCGGTCAGCCTGCTCCGGATACCATGGCAAGCCCCAGAGGTCTGAGCAGGAAAAGAACCAGATTTGAAGGAAACCAGAGTCAGGCCGGGTGCCAGGCTCTCTGTGTGCATGAGGCCTGAGATGAGAGAGGGGCTGGTGGTCCAGGGACCCAGGAATGCGATGGCCTGTGGTGAAAAATGAAAGCCGGGCTCCTTTGCCTGGAAAACATCGAGGGCAACCAGCACATGTGGGCACAGAGGACAGCCCCCACCCCCACCTGCCCCAGTCTCACCCCTTCAACACTTCCTTCTACCTCTGGGGAAACTGAGGCTTAGGGACAGGATGGCCGAGCCAGCATTGCCCAGGGAAGCCAGCACTTCTCCTGTCAGGGTTCCTGTGTCCGCCCTGCCCTGCCCCACACCTGCCCAGACCTGTGGTGAGGAGATTCCGGGCTGAGGCTGCAGGCTTCCCGCAGGGGCTAGTTGCCCCATGACTCCCTGGGTGGCAGCCTGCCCACCAAACCAGCCCTTGTCCACCAGCCAGACCACTGGGCCTTTTGGGAGCCCATGCCTCCCCTCCGGCGTGTGGCCCCTCCTGGAGGAGCACCCCACATGGGGAGGAGCAGGACCCTGCCTCCCAGGACTGGGCGCTTCCCCTCCGGTAAGGGCGTTGCGTCCTTGGATGGGCTGTCCATCTAGAATCACATCCTCTGGCTTCCAGCAGCTGTGTAGGCTCAGCCTTGGGATCCCTAGAAAATTCTGGGGTGCTCCAGGGATGTGGGGAGCCCCTCAGCAGGAGCAGCCTCTGGGGGTGTAGCCAGCCTCTCTGCAGGATTGGAGGTTGGAGCTGCCCCTGTGGGACTCTGGAGACCCCACTCCAGCCAGACCCCAGAGCAGGGAAGGTTGGGTTGAGGGATGGGTTCTGCACGCCTGCCTGTCACCCGCTGGCTGTGCCCCCTTTCCAACCCCCGGGCCTGCGCTCACTGCTCTGTCCTGGAGAGAGGATGGCCTCCATGGGAGGAGGGAGTGTCAGGAGGCCCACGTGGCCTGCCTTGGGCCCGCTCTGCCTGCCCTGGGGTCACAGCCTTTCTCCTCGCCCCTGGGGGTTCTGAGGGTGACTGCCTGGGTGCACCACTCCTTCCTGCTATGCAGAGCTGAGCAGCAGCCTCGCCTGACGGTGTCCTTCTGGGCCAGGGACACCTGGCTCCTCCCCCAGCAGCCAGCCCTGAATCTGGGTGGCATCGGAGCACCGAGGGTGCCCTGGGCTGAACTGTGCCTCCCCAGCCCGCTCACTGGGTAAAGTCCTAGACCCCAGGGCCTCCGAAAGTGGCTGTGTGTGGAGATAGGGTCTTTCCAGAGGTTAATTAAGCTGAAACAAGGCCATATGTGTGGGGCCCGAATCCATACGACCCGTGTCCTTGTAAGAAGAGGGAATCTGGACACAGGCGCACACAGAAGACAGACCACGTGAGGATACAGGAAGACAGCTGTCTGCAAACCCAGGAGGAGCCCCAGAAGAGACTAGCTCAGCTGACTTGTCTATTCTCCAGCCCCACAGCACCGGGAGAAGATATGTTTCTGTTGGTGAAGGCTCCCGGGCTGTGGTCCTTGGTTACGGTGGTCAGAGCAGGCTACAATAGAGGTGCTGGCCCAGGGTCTTAGGGGAGGATGCGCCAGCAGCTTCCCGTTGGAGTGCCAGAGCTCAGGATGCAGACTGAGCCTGAACTGAATGCCGAGGGATGGTCCTGGGGTCACCAAACCCGTGGCGCTACAGCTGGACATTGTGGGCTTTGAATGTCAGGCTGAGTCTCCTGGTGGTCCAGGATGGCTGGGTGACAGCGTCTGCATGGTCTGGAGCTCTGTGGGTGCAGGCGGCCACTGACACCTTGGCTGAAGGTCCCTGCCACTTTGACATTGCTTAAGGGGGTATTAGCCCCTTGCAGTTCTCCCCAGCTCCTCACATAACACACATGTTGGGAAAAGCATACACTGGTACTCCCCTGAGCAGACTGAGCCGGGTTGGGGGTGGTGGTGCAGAGCCCAGACACACTGGCCTCCAGCCAGGTCAGAGGATGGGAGGAAGGGTGGGGTGTGTGGGTGCCAACCCAGGGAAGGGGCTGAAGGCAGGACCTTGAATTGTGACTTAGACCTTATTCTGTGAATTCTCCTCCACTTCACGTCTCAAGGCCACAGTGTTCTGGGGCCCAGCTAGTGAGATAGGGGAGCTCAGAAAGAAAAATTCCACTTTCTGATATTTTCGTGAAGGCTCCTGCAGCAAGAGAGTCATTTTTCTTCTTTAGTGGAGAGCGCCCTGTTATTTATGTGAATGTTAATTTGTGACTGGGGACATTCCCCGACGCTGTCTTCGTGCCTAGCAAGACCTGCAAAATGTCAGCTGGAGCATCTGGCAGGCACGAGTGTCAGTCCCTGTGATAGATGAGCAGGCCTGTCGTCATCCCAGGGTCTGGGCCTGACCCCGCTGACCCTCTGTCTTGGCCACGCTGGGAGGCCAGCCCATTTCCTGGAGGCCCTCCTCGTCCCGGCACTGGGGTGCTCAGGGGCTGTGTGTGGGATGGTCTGGACTCAGAGGCTGGGAGGCCAACTCCCGTGGGAGCCCGCCTTGAACTGCCTGGTGTCCTGGGCAGACGGGCCCCTGGGAGGCACCCTCGCCGCCATGGCATCTTGTTTATCCCATTTTTTCCCCTTATCTTTCTCCCCCCCGGCTCCACCCCTTCCCTACTCCTTTCTTCAAACAGACTGTCTGTTGTGATATATGCACTTAGTCAAAACCTCAAGAAATAAGAAGACATTAAAAAAATGCCAAACTCACGCCAAACCTTAACACCATTAACTCTTTGTTACACATGTGTCTAGACAACTCTCATCATGTTAATGACACGGTGATAATAATGACCTAACAGGCTAGTGTTAGGCACTGCACTGCGTGGTCTGTTTCCTTTAACCTACACGTCACCCATGCAAATACTGTTACCCTCTTTTTATCCTGGCAGCCCTGAGGTGCAGAAAGTCCACACAGTCAGCAGGCGCAAAGGTCAGCATCTGAACTGAAACACAGTGACTGGGGGCCTTGCCCTGAATTGTGGGGCTATGCCGACGTTAGATACAGAGATATACATGGTTTCACATACCGCCTTCATGCTGGAGCTGGACCTGCCTTCTTTTTTTTTTATTTACTTTGGTATCATTAATCTATAATTACATGTGCAATATTATGGTTATTAAACTTCCCCTTTTATCAGGTCCCCCCACCAACCCCATTACAGTCACTGTCCATCAGCATAGTGAGATGCTATAGAATCACTACTTGTCTTCTCTGAGTTATACAGCCCTCCCTGTGCCCCCCCACAACATTACATCTGCTAATCGTAATGCCCCTTTTCCCCCCTTGTCCCTCCCTTCCCACCCATCTTCCCCAGACCCTTTCCCTTTGGTAACTATTAGTCTGTTCTTGGGTTCTGTGAGTCTGCTGCTGTGTTGTTCCTTTAGTTTTTTTCTTTGTTCTTATACTCCACATATGAGTGAAATCATTTGATACTTGTCTTTTTCGGCTTGGCTTATTTCACTGAGCATAATACCCTCTAGTTCCATCCATGTTGTTGCAAATGATAGGATTTTCTTTCTTCTTATGGCTGAATAATATTCCATTGTGTATATGTACCACATCTTTATCCATTCATCTGCTGATGGACACTTAGGTTGCTTCCATTTCTTGGCTATTGTAAATAGTGCTGCGATAAACAGAGGGGTGCATGTGCCTTTTTCAAATTGGGCTGCTGCATTCTTAGGGTAAATTTCTAGGAGTGGGATTCCTGGGTCAAATGGTATTTCTATTTTGAGTTTTTTTAAGGAACCTCCATACTGCTTTCCACAATGGTTGAACTAATGTGCAGTCCCACCAGCAGTGTAGGAGGGTTCCCTTTCTCCACATCCTTGCCAAACATTTGTTGTTGTTTGTGTTTTGGATGTTGGCCATCCTCACTAGTGTGAGATTATATCTCATTGTGGTTTTAATATGCATTTCTCTGATGATTAGTGATGTGGAGCATCTTTTCATGTGCCTGTTGGCCATCTGAATTTCTTCTTTAGAGAAGTGTCTATTCATGTCCTCTGCCCATTTCTTAATTGTATTATTTGCTTTTTGTTTGTTGAGGTGCATGAGTTCTTTATATATTTTGGATGTCAACCCCTTATTGGATACATCATTTATGAATACGTTCTCCCAAACTGTAGGATGTCTTTTTGTTCTACTGATGGTGTTCTTTGCTGTACAGAAGTTTTTCAGCTTGATATAGTCCCACTTGTTCATTTTTGCTTTTGTTTCCCTTGCCCGGGGAGATATGTTCATGAAGAAGTCGTTCATGTTTATGTCCAAGAGACTTTTGCCTATGTTGTTTTCTAAGAGTTTTATGGTTTCATGACTTACATTCAGGTCTTTGATCTACCTTGAGTTTACCTTTGTGTATGGGGCTAGACAGTAGTCCAGTTTCATTCTCTTACATGTAGCTGTCCAGTTTTTCCAACACCAGCTGCTGAAGAGGCTGTCATCTCCCCATTGTATATCCAAGGCACTTTTATCAAATATTAATTGACTGTATATGTTTGGGTTAATGTTTGGATTTTCTATTCTGTTCCACTGGTCTGTGGGTCTGTTTTTGTGCCAATACCAAATTGTCTTGATTACTGTGGCTTTGTAGTAGAGCTTGAAGTCAGGGAGCGTAATTCCCCCTGTTTTATTCCTCCTTCTCAGGATTGCTTTGGCTATTCGGGGTCTTTTGTGGTTCCATATGAATTTTAGAATTATTTGTTCCAGTTCATTGAAGAAAGCTGTTGGTAGTTTGATAGGGATTGCATTGAATCTGTAGATTGCTTTAGGTAGTATAGCCATTTTGACAATATTTATTCTACCTAGGCAAGAGCATGGGATGAATTTCCATTTGTTAGTGTCCTCTTTAATTTCTCTTAGGAGTGTCTTGTAGTTTTCAGAGTATAGGTCTTTCACTTGCTTGGTTAGGTTTATTTTTAGGTATTTAATTCTTTTTGATGCAATTGTGAACAGAATTGTTTTTCTGATTTCTCTTTCTGTTAGTTCGTCATTAGTGTATAGGAAAGCAACAGATATCTGTGTGTTAATTTTGTATCTTGCAACTTTGCTGAATTCAGATATTAGTTCTAGTAGTTTTAGAGTGGATTCTTTAGGGTTTTTTATGTACAATATCATGTCATCTGCAAATAGTGACAATTTGACTTCTTCTTTACCAATCTGGATGCCTTTTATTTCTTTGCTTTGTCTGATTGCCATGGCTAGGACCTCTAGTACTATGTTGAATAACAGTGGAGGGAGTCGGCATCCCTGTCCTGTTCCTGATCTTAGATGAAAAGCTTTCAGCTTCTTACTGTTAAGTATGATGTTAGCTGTGGGTTTGTCATATATGACCTTCATAATGTTGAGGTACTTGCCCTCTATACCCATTTTGCTGAGAGTTTTAATCATGAATGGATGTTGAATTTTGTCAAATGCTTTTTCAGCATCTATGGAGATGATCATGTGGTTTTTGTTCTTCTTTTTGTTGATGTGGTGGATGATGTTGATGGATTTTCGAATGTTGTACCATCCTTGCATCCCTGGGATGAATCCCACTTGATCATGGTGTATGATCCTCTTGATGTATTTTTGAATTCGGTTTGCTAATATTTTGTTGAGTATTTTTGCATCTACGTTCATCAGGGATATTGGTCTGTAATTTTCTTTTTTGGTGAGGTCTTTGCCCGGTTTTGGTATTAGAGTGATGCTGGCTTCATAGAATGAGTTTGGAAGTATTCCCTCCTCTTCTATTTTCTGGAAAACTTTAAGGAGAATGGTGTTATTTCTTCTCTATATGTCTGGTAGAATTCAGAGGTGAATCCATCAGGCCCAGGGGTTTTGTTCTTGGGTAGTTTTTTGATTACCAATTCGATTTCGTCACTGGTGATTGGTCTGTTTAGTTTTTCTGTTTCTTGCTTGGTCAGTCTTGGAAGGTTGTATTTTTCTAAGAAGTTGTCCATTTCTTCTATGTTTTCCAGCTTGTTAGCATATAGATTCTCGTAATATTCTCTTATAATTCTTTGTATTTCTGTGGGGTCCGTCGTGATTTTTCCTTTCTCATTTCTGATTCTGTTTATGTGTGTAGATTCTCTTTTTCTCTTAATGAGTCTGGCTAGGGGTTTATCTATTTTGTTTATTTTTTCAAAGAACCAGCTTTTGGTTTCATTGATTTTTTCTATTGTTTTATTCTTCTCAATTTTATTTATTTCTTCTCTAATCTTTATTATGTCCCTCCTTCTGGTGACTTTGGGCCTCATTTGTTCTTCTTTTTCCAATTTCAGTAATTGTGTCTTTAGACTATTCATTTGGGAATTGTTCTTCCTTCTTTAAATAGGTCTGGATTGCAATATACTTTCCCCTTAGAACTGCCTTTGCTGCGTCCCACAGAAGTTGTGGCTTTGTGTTGTTGTTGTCATTAGTCTCCATATATTCTTTGATTTGTGTTTTGATTTGGTCGTTAACCCATTGATTAATTAGGAGAATGTTGTTAAGTCTCCATGTATTTGTGAGCCTTTTTGTTTTCTTTCTAAAATTTATTTCTAGTTTTATACCTTTGTGATCTGAGAAGTTGGTTGGTAGAATTTCAATATTTTAGAATTTACTGAGGTTCTTTTTGTGGCCTAGTATGTGGTCTAGTCTGGAAAATGTTCCATGTGCACTTGAGAAGAATGTGTCTCCTGTTGCTTTTGGGTGTAGAGTTCTGTAGATGTCTGTTAGGTCCATCTGTTCTAGTGTGTTGTTCAGTGCCTCTGTGTCTTTACTTATTTTCTGTCTGGCTGATCTGTCCTTTGGAGTGAGTGGTGTGTTGAAGTCTCCTAAAATGAATGCATTGCTGTCTATTTCCTCCTTTAATTCTGTTAGTATTTGTTTCACATATGTTGGCGCTCCTGTGTTGGGTGCATATATATTTATAATGGTTATATCCTCTTGTTGAACTGACCCCTTTATCATTATGTAATGTCCTTCTTTATCTCCTGCTACTTTCTTCGTTTTGAAATCTATTTTGTCTGATACGAGTACTGCAACACCTGCTTTTTTCTCCTTGTTGTTTGCATGAAATATCTTTTTCCATCCCTTCACTTTAGTCTGTGTGTATCTTTGGGTTTGAGGTGAATCTCTTGTAAGCAGCATATAGATGAGTCTTGCTTTTTTATCCATTCTATTACTCTGTGTCTTTTGATTGGTGCATTCAGTCCATTTACATTTAGGGTGATTATCGATAGATATGTACTTATTGCCATTGCTGGCTTTAGATTCGTGGCTACCAAAGTTTCAACGGTTGCTTCTTTACTATCTAACAATCTAACTTAACTTTCTTTTTAAGTTATTGTAAACACAGTGTGATGTTTCTTTATTTCTCTCCCTTCTTATTCTTCCTCCTCCATTCTTTATATACTAGGTGTTTTATTCTTTGCCTTTACTTAGTATTTGAATGGTCTGCTTTCTTTGTTATGATTTTATTTTCTCTGGTGACATCTTTTTAGCCTTAGGAATGCTTCCCTCTAGAGCAATCCGTTTAAGATATCCTGTAGAGGTTGTTTATGGGAGGCAAGCTCTTTCAGGTTTCACTTGTCTGGAAATTGTTTAATCCCTCTGTCATGTTTAAACGATAATCGTGCTGGATATAATATTCTTGGTTCGAGGCCGTTCTGTTTCATTACGTTAAATATATCATGCCATTTTCTTCTGGCCTGTAAGGTTTCTGTTGAGAAGTCTGATGATAGTCTGATGGCTTTTCCTTTGTAGGTGATCTTTTTTCTCTCTCTACCTGCCTTTAATACTCTGTCCTTATCTTTCATCTTTGTCAGTTTAATTATTATGTGTCTTGATGTTGTCTTCCTTGGGTCCCTTGTGTTGGGAGATCTGTGGGCTTCTGTGGACTGCGAGACTATTTCCTTCCCCAGCATGGGGAAGTTTTCAGCAAGTATTTCTTCAAAGACACTTTCTATCCCTTTTTCTCTCTCTTCTTCCTCTGGTACTCCTATAATGCAAATATTGCTCCGTTTGGATTGGTCACACAGTTCTGTTAATATTCTTTCATTCCTAGAAATCCTTTTATCTCTCTCTGCCTCAGCTTCTCTGTTTTCCTGTTCTCTGATTTCTATTCCACTAATAGTCTCTTGCATCTCGTCCAGTCTGCTGCTAAGCCCGTCGATCGCTTGTCTCATTTCTGCATTGTCTTTCCTCACTTCTCTCACTTCTTCCCTCAGCTCTTGCATATTTCTCTGTAGATCAATCAGTATGGTTATGACTTTTATTCTGAATTCTTTTTCAGGAAGATCGTGCATTTCCATCCCTTCAGGCTCCCTCTCTGGTGTCTGGGTCTGGATAAACTTTGTTTGTACCATATTCCTCTGTCTTTTCATGGCGATAGAAGTGGTCGCTGCTAGGTGCCACGTATGTCAGCTGGGCTCTTTAAGACTTAAAAAAAAAAGAAGAGAAAGAAAAGAAAGAAAGAAAAGAAAGAAATGAGAAAAAAAACACCAAAGAAAACCAACAAACAAACAAAAAGATGTCCACTGAGAGTAGATTCTGTGAGGATGCTGTAGGTGGCGCTGTTGCTCCACTATTCTGCAGCCGCGGCCGCACCTGTCCGCCGGGCCCTTTGTAGCTCTGGCCGGGGCGGGAACAAATGGGAGGCTGTTGATCTCTGTGTAAGTCTCAATGCGGCTACTTTTTCCCAGTCGCCAGCCAAGGGGTCCGAAATTCCCTAGGACTCCCAGTCTGCTGGGCTGAGTGTGCTGGAATGATCCTGTTCCTCCGTTGGGCCCGTATCTCTTTAAGACCGCTAAAAAAAAGTCCACGCTTTTCTTTTGTCCTGGGGAGCTGGCTGCTAAGACCCAGTGCGTTCCCAGGCTCAGATCCTGCACCTCTGTCTCTCCAATGTCCAATACACCGCGCGATGTGTGTCAGTGCTCCCAGCGCAGATCACCAGGGCTGGTTATTTCGTTGGCCTGTACTTCCACTCTCTCCCAGCTCTGAATCCTCTCCTCCCCCCGGTGCACTGGGGTGGGGCAGTGCTTGGGTCCTGCCAGGTCACAGCTCCGTATCTTACCCGCCTCGCGGGTTGCCAAGTCCTCTCAGGTGTAGATGCAGGCTGTGAGCTGTCCTGTATCTTCTGGTCTCTCTTTTAGGAATAGTATTATTTGTTGTATTTTCATAAATATATATGGTTTTGGGAGGAGAGTTCTGCCGCCCTGCTCACGGCGCCATCTTCCCAGAACCCTCAGGCCATTATATTCTTATAGTCATTAAATACTTAACCCACTCACCGGCGTTGTTCCGCTCCTGGGGCAGCTGTGGCGGCGGCTGGTGCGGGGGGTGCTGCTGCAGTGGCTGCACCTGGCGTGGCCACGACACTCGCCTGGGTCTCCGATTGGCGGCTCCTGGACCTGCCTTCTTTAGTCAACCGTGTATCATGGACAGATTTATTCCTTCAGGGGTGGAGTCTTACCTGTGCAACTCTTTTGGCCTAGCATAAATTTGCAAATTTTGGAATTTGTGCAAGTCATGGAGCTTTTTTAAGGCTATCCAACCGTTTACATTTAGTGTTGTAACAGATGTATTTGTTGTTACTTCTGACATCTTGTGTTTTCTGTTTTTATGCTGTTTTTGCTGTTTTTCTAGTTCTCCATACTTACTATACGATCTATTCTTCATCTGCAGTCACTCGGAAGGCATATATTAATTTTTCAGGTTGTGGCTTTTATAACTTTAAATAGTATTCTTCAACTTCTGTCTATCAACACTGGCAGCTTATCAGGAAGTGTTGATCCTTCTACTGAAGCTTAGGAAATTGATGCAATTAAATTACTTCTTTTGTCCCTTGTCTACCCTTTCATTTTTATTGACTTATTTGACAGTTTTGGCCCCAACTTATTAAAGTTGAATTATAAATTATTTTTACTTTGCATAGCTTTTCCTTCCAGAATATATGGCAGATCTCTTCTGGTTTAGAATCATAATTATCACAGTGGTGTAGATGTAGAGGTCAATTCTGATACTGTCAACCTGTGATGTCCCCACCGGTGGGAACTTGAGTTTGAAATCAAGTCTGGACTGCATGAAGTGGGAGGTAAGGAAGGATGGAGAGAGGTGTAAAGTGGAGCTGAGGCAGATGCCCAAAGATGTTATAAGGATTCTCTCCAGCTGCAGAGGTGGACACCATGCACCTTTGAACCCCGAGGCTCTGATGTGCTCAAGGTCACACACCTGGGTAGTTTACAGAGCTAGGGCTCCCATCCCCACCTCTTGGTCTCTGTGTGGTGTTCTCTCTAGGCCAGAGTTTCCTAAGGCTTCGCAAAGGAGGTGAATTAATGTGGCACCAAACATGACATTAAAATGCCCTGGATCCCAGCTGGCTTCTTGGCAGAAATGGACAAGCTGATCCTAAAATGCATAGAGAAATACAAGAGGCCCAGAAGAGCCAAAACAATGCTGAGGAAGAACAAAATGAGAGGACTCACACTTTCTGGTTTCAAAGCTTACTACACAGCTATAGTAACAAAACTGTGCAGTGCCGGCAGAAGGATAGACATACAGATCAACCAAATACACCCGAGAATCCAGAAATAATTCCTCACATTGGTTTTTGACAGGAGTGCTGACACAATTCAATGGAGGAAAGAATAGTCTTTTTTTAACAAATGGTACTGGGACAATTGGATATCCATAAGCCAAAAACTGAAGTTGAACCCCTACCTCACACCATATAAAGATTAACTCAGAATGGATCCTAGATCTAAATATAAGGGCTAAAACTATAAAACTCTTTAAAAAACATAGGAGTAAATCTTCATCATTTTAGGTTAGGCAAAGCCTTACGGTACTACACCAAAAGCACAGATGACAAAAGAAAAAACAGCTAAGTTGGACTTCATGAAAGTTCTTTATAACCTCAGAGAACTCCATCAAGAAAATGAAAAGACAACCTACAGAATGAGAGAAAATGTTCACAAATCACATATTAGATAGGGACTTGTATCTAGAATACATAAAGAACTCTTACAACTCAATAAAAAATGAAACAATAACAATCCGATTAAAAAATAAGCAATGGGTCCAAATGGTCATTTTTGAGAAGAAGAGAAACAAATGGACAACAAGGCTATGAAAAGATGCTGAACATCCTTAGGCATCAGGGAAATGCACATTAAAACCACTACAGGAAACTACTCCATGCAGGCAACAGTGAGGATGTGGGGAAGTGGGAACCCTCACATGCTGCCAGTGGGAATGCAGGATGGGACAGTCACTTTGGGAAATAGGCTGGCAGAGAGTTACATTCCTCTCCTAGATATGTATCCAAGAGAAGTAAAGTCCTGTGTCCCCACAAACTTGGGCATGAATGTCCAAAGCAGCATTATTCATAAAAGCCAGAAAGTGTAAACAACCCAAATGTTCATGACCAGTGAACAGATAAATAAAAGATGGTACATCCATACAGTGGGGTATAACTTAACAATAAAAAAGGAATTTAAGTACTGACATACTCTACAGCATAGGAACCTTGAAAATGGTGAATGAAGCCATTCACAAAAGATCACATACTGTGGTTCTGTTTATATGAACTGTCCAGAGTAAACAGATCCGTAGAGACAGAAAGTAGATTAGTGGTTCCCAGGGCTGGTGTGTGTGTGTGTGTGTGTGTGTGTGTGTGTGTGGCAGGGGGAAATGGGGAATGAATGTTAATGTGTATGGGGTTTCTTTTTGAGCTGATGAAAATATTCTAAAGTGGATGGCAGTGATGGCTGAATTGTACACTGTAAATAGGTGAATTGTATAATACGTGAATTCTAGCTCAGTAAAGCTGTTACGTATTTAAAAAGCCTGAGTCTCATAGTGAGAAAGTTACTCCATTTTCAATTCTATTTTCTTCTTCCGACTGAGTCAAAGAGAGTCTCAATTTGATGCAAACAGGTGGTTAATACCTCTCCAACTTTTTAGAACAGAGAGAGACCAGGATTTGGGCCCAAATCTCAGCAGACAAGAATATCCAGCAAGAATTTAACAAAACTGGGTAAAGCAAAAATTGTGACAGAGGTATAGGGAATGGTGCCCCACCAAGGGTCCCCTGTGGTGATGTCGGGCAGGGCTGTGTTCCCGAGCCCGCTCCTGCCCCCTGGGAAATCTGATCTGGTAATTTGACTTCTTTGAGCCTTAGAGTCCTCTGGAAATGGCTTATACTTCTGCCTTATAGAATTTTAGGGGAGTTTGAATTTATGCCATGTTTGAAGGCCCCATAGAACATCTGGCTTACAGTGGGACTCAGGCCCGGGGGTCCTTCAGGTGTCACCAAGACCCTTGGGAATGAAGGGCAGAGGCTTGCAGCATTGAGGCACAAAGGGAGCCCGGGCACAGAGTGGGGGACCCTGGGGGACCCGTCTGGGGACAGAGAGGGGGCTGCTGTGGCCTCCAGGGCCCCGAGGCCTTTGTTTTGTAGGCAGAGGTGAGGATCTTGGGCGGAGCAGGTTTCTGCTTTCAGTGTGTTTGTGTTCTTTGTACTGCCGCCTCTCCTGGATCCTGCTGGGATTACAGAGGTTGGCCAGTACCTAAATCAGAGGTCGTCTGGCCTAACTCCTCACTTTGCAGATGAGAGCTGGGCGCTGTGGAGGCAACAGGGCTGGCCCCAGACCAGGACTTGAAGCCAGGTGTCCTGGCTTCGTATCCAGTGCTCACCCTGTCCTTCAAAGTAGGGTCCAGCTTTCTTTAACACCCGCCTGGGTGCAGGCCCTGCAAGTCCCGCGCCCGGTGGTAGGGGCACGTGTCCACTGGGGCTCCCTGGTTCTGAGCCTTGGAAACAGACTCTGGCTGGCTAAGGGCAAAGGAGGGACTTTCCAGAGCAAAGGACCTGGAGGGCCTGAAACCAGGTCCAAGAAGGGCTTGTTCTGGAATGCGCAGAGCAGTAGCTGACAGAGAGTCAGGGGAGAGGACAGGGGCCTCTGCGGGATTGCTCTCACCTGCCGGCGGCCAGGTCCCCCAAGACAGCTGGCGCTCCTTTTGGAAAAGTGGAAAATCAGTACACAGCATCCTCTGTGGTGCTGAGCTGTGAAGGAGCCCTGCTGATCAGGACAGAGTGGCTTAAATTTGAGAAGACTTTAGTTCTGTGCCTGTGACTGCTCAGTGGCTGCAGTCCTGCCGCCTCCCCATGAAGCTTCCAGGGTGTTCCTGGTCTCCCCCAGCAGCTGGGAGAGGAAAGAATGCACCCGAGCAGGCTGTCAGGAGATACCCTGGAGGTGGCAGACCCACTAGGCCATCATTAGACCAGGCCTGGTCACTTGGTGTGTCCCCCTGCAGGGGAAGCCAGTGCCCATTGCCCCCAGTGCCTGTGAATCTCATGGTTTCATTACCAAAAGGAAGGGGGAAGAAAGGACATGGTTTTCTTGGTGCTAAAACAGCTCCAGAAATGGGAATCTTACCAGGTGCCAGCATTTTGGGGGATTCCTATGGCAGGTGCACGTGTGTGGTGGAGTTTGAGGTGACAGTGGATTAATGCAGATGCATGCTGCCCTGTCCTCCGTCAGGCTGGATCCTTCTGTTTTTGGACCAGCTGCTTTTTTTCTTTCTATTTTTGATCATCTCCACTGCAACCTTGACAGACACCTGACAGTCTTGGTGCCAGGGGGTTGCCAGAATGCCTAGGTTGAGTGACAGACCTGGTCGCCACACGCACATGCGGGAGGCGGCTGCGTGCTGCAGCCTGTAGCTTCCATGGCAGGAGCCCGTGAAGATGGGAGGCTGACTGCCTTATGCATGGGAACAGGATGCACCGATGCACCCCTGCTTTCCTGTGAGACCCCAACTCTGAGAGTGTCAGTGCTTTGAACACTTTAAAATTTAAAGTACCAAATGATTTCACTCATATGTGGAGTATAAGAACAAAGAAAAAATACTGAAGGAACAAAACAGCAGCAGACTCACAGAACCCAAGAACGGACTAATAGTTACCAAAGGGAAAGGGACTGGGGAAAATGGGCGGGAAGGGAGGGATAAGAGGGAAAAAGGGGCATTACGATTAGCAGATGTAATGTTGGGGGGGCACGGGGAGGGCAGTACAACTCAGAGAAGACAAGTAGTGATTCTATAGCATCTCACTACGCTGATGGACAGTGACTGTAATGGGGTTGGTGGGGGGGACCTGATGAAGGGGTAGTTTAATAATCGTAATATTGCACATGTAATTGTAAATTAATGATAAAATAAATTATATTAAAAAAAATTTAAAGTACCAGAAGCTATCTATTAAGCCTTGGGATTATTATACATTTTTAACTTTTAGTTTGCATTTCTAGTGACCACTTCCTTATACACCAGACAGCAAAGAAACAGGGCATAGAAAAGGAAGGGACAGGGCAGGCATCTTATAACTCACCAAGATCTGAGAACCAGCCACAGATGTGATGACCGAAAGAACTACAGGTTCTGGTCCTCTGGTGGCACCAGGGGTTGGGCACAGAGTCCCCCCGATGGTCCCCCGGCCAGGTTGGGCAGACAGCCACAGAGCCCAGGAGCAGAGTGGGCCAGAGGTGAGAGCCAGGGTCAGGGTGCCAGCCCCTCTGAGGACAGCAGGCTGGACAGATGCAGGCGGGCTCCCGATTGGGTGTCCTGTAGACTAATGTGCTATGGGGGCTTCTTTATATGCATCAAGTGGGCAGAAGAACTGATTCTTATTAATAAATATTACATGTAAAAACAGAAGTGTTTGTCAGCAGGAAAATCAGTCCTGCAAAGAACTTAGCCCAGTGTAGCCCACAGTCTGGACCTTGTTCTCTTGTCAGTTTCCTTTTGCAGCTTCTTAGATCATTTCTGGGACACATACTAAAAGCCTTGAGAAGCGGACAGTAAAATGAATCCTGCTTTCTTGGAGGAGAGCCTCTCACCGAGCGTTACTCTAGCTAGTGGTCTGGAGGGGTGGCCCACCGCTGGGCTTGGGTGGCCGTCCAGTGGCCCTGGGGTGGTCAGTGCTTGTCTGGTGCAAGAGCCACCCGTGCTCATCTGTGCAAACCCGTGCCCATGTTCCACGATACTTAGAAGAGATGGCTGGGTGCTGGTGAGGAATGGCTGACTCCTCCATTTGCGAGTACTCTCAGAGGGTCTCTGGTGGCCAGAGGAAACCTGAATAAATTGGCATCATGCGTCCACTTTATCTCAGTTCCCTTCAGATGGGCACAGGGAGGGTCCCTGCCAGGCAGCTTGGCCAACTTGGGTCCTGGCTTCCTGACCATGGTGAGACTCATGGCAGCATCGGATTGATCCAGTGCCCTTGGGTCGGTCCAGTAGCCTTCCACCAGGAGGCCAGCTAAGGGGGAGAGCCTGACCTCCAGTCCACAGGGACACCCCAAACTATGTGGGGGTCTTTCAGTCCAGAGAGGTCAGGTTCTGGGGCCCTCAAAGTGACTCCAGAGCCCTGGGCCTGTGGCATAGAGGGCTCCCACCCTGTGCACATGTGTCCCTCCAGAAGGGGGGGGCCCTGTTGGGCCCTGACACCCTGACTCCTGCCCTAGTTGCCACAACAGGCCTGGTCTGGCCCAGGGACTCCCTAGAGGATGTTCCTTCCACCTGGGGCCTGAGGTCTGATTCCTGGACCCTGTGTGTCCCTGGCAGGCAGTCCTGCGCCTGTCTCAGTTGTCTCATTTGGAAGGGAAAGAGGTGGGTGACGGCACTTGGGTTGCAGATTGCTGCCAGCGTGTGCCCCGGATCTGAGTGTGTCCCGGGGAGCAAATGTTCTCACAGCAACCGCGCAAGGGGAGGGGCAGCCAGTCCGTTTACAGGAGAGGAACCAGATGCCCAGGGAGCCTCGGCACCTTGGATGAGGTCACCCGGCCAGACAGAAATGGTGCTGGGAACCCAGACCACCGGACCCCCAGACCGCTCATGCGCTGGTGCCCCTGCCATTAATTCCCACACATCCTTGAATGGGTCCTGTTAATAAGACGGGTCTGAGACACCAGTCTGCCCTCAAACTGCAGTCACGGGAGATGCTGATGGCAGTGTAGAGGAAGTAAGTCTTGCTGCCGTAGGCGTTCTCTCCCACGTGCCCGTGGAAAGGGATGGCCCACGTGGCCCGCCCTCGCCCTCTGTGTCTCTCTCAGAGGATGTGTGCTCTGTTTGGGGGTCATTCTTCACTCACGCTCCAAGAATTTTCTCACTCCCTGCCAGGCCTGGCTGGGCCGTGAGACCCAGGCATGAGTCAGAGCGTGGGGCTGCAGGGTTCCCACAGGCCGCTGCTCCCCACCCCCACGGACTGCAGGCCGCGCGCCTTGGCCTTGGCTCCTGTAGCTCTGGACCCTGCCCTTCCTCTGTGTCCTGGGCCCCTTCCCTGCAAGTCCAAGATGCCACAAACTTCGTCCCACCGCCCACAGGGACCCTTATTAGCTTCCTGTGGCTGCTGGAACAAATTTCTGAAAACAGCAGAAACTTATTCTCTCACAGGTCTGGAGCCAAGACAAGGAGCTGGCAGGGCTGCGTTCTCTCTGGAGGCTCCAGGGGATAACCGTAGAGGGAACCTCCTGAGCTGGCGTGTGGGATGGGCAACAGGAAATACCAGCTTTTCTGGTGTTTCAGGGAAATCTGGAAGTCTGGTCATTTATGTGAGATCCTCTGATTCTTAAGTTGGAGTAGCTGATTCAAGGTTTTAAAAAACCCTGAGTGAGGTCACCAAGTTGGTGGAGTAAGAGACCCCAGCCTCCATCCCCCAGCAAAGGTGAACAACTAGCTATATCCACAAACAAAAACAGCTCTGGGGCTGCTCAGAAGTCCACTTAGAAGTTTCAGGAACACAGTGGAACAAAAATCCTGAGAAGAACTGCACAAGAAGAGAAGGAAGACAGCTACATTTTACTGGCAGCATCCTGTCCCCCAGGCTGGCACTGCTCCGGGCCAGGAGCAGATTCCCCAGCAAGAGAGCTTTCCTCACTGGGAAAGGGATAGCAGGGTGAGCAACCAGCTTCGCAGCCTCTCTGGCAGTGCACAAAGGACCCACCTCAGGCCCACCCCACCCAGAGACCAGCAAAGCTGGGGTATATAGATACAACTAGGAACAAAGGTGGGCAGGGCTACCTGCATCACCTATGCAGTAGGAGTGACCAGAGTTCCCAGAGGCCTGCTCTGCAGAGACCCCAGCAGCTTTCGCCACTAGGAAAACTAATGACCAGAACAGCTGCTGCAGACCCTCTGTTGAATTTACCCCACAGGTTTCTGCATTCACGGACACCAGCCACCTGACTCCCTCCTTCTCCTTACCCCACAGCCCTTCTCCTCTCCAGCACAATATCTGCATTGGCAGCCAGCCCATCTCAGTGCAAAACGCCAGCTCAGACCCCTGTGGCTGACCCCCACCACTGGGCATGTACTCAGGGCTAGCCCCTCCAGCTGTGCACATGCATGCTGCTGACCTGACTCCTGTCACCAGCTTCCAGTACCACGCATGCACCCATAGTGAGCCCCTGTGGCCACGGGAATGCACCTCAACAGCCAGGGCCCGGGTAGCTGCAGTGTACTTGTGGTTGGCCCTCGTCCTTCCTGCTGGCCCTGGCCCTTGTCATGTGTATGTCTGCGGCCAGACCCTGCTACCACACAGGTACCTGCAGTTGCATACCACTGGCTCTGGTCACCACCAGACCTGCCCTGGTCTCTGGCAACTGGACCTGGAGAGGCTACTAAGGATGTCAAGAGCACTTGCAGCCACTGTAGACTCCCTGCAGTGCTTTCCAAGGACCACACGGTCGTTGATGGCATGGACCCTTGCAGCCTGAGCCAATGAAACAGTACACCCCTCCCCAGACCCAGAGCTGCCACACACCCCTGCACTTGGTGCGCTGCACCAACTAGATCTGGGGGTCACAGCATGATCCGTGTGCTCCTACCCACACTGAAGTCAGTCCATAAGGCCTGGAAATACACAGATAACCATGCAAGGCTAAAGAGATGATGAAGAATGAGGAATGCATGACACCATCAAAGGAACACAGTAAACTTTGACTAACTGACCTGAAAAAACTGGAGATAAATAAATTGCCTGATAAAGAAGCTAATAGGTCACCCTAAAACTTCAATCTAAAATGACCTTCTCCAAGACACATTATAATTATACAACTGTCTGAAATCAAAGACAGATAATTTAAAAAGCAGCAAGAGAAACGATTTCTCTCATACAAGAGTATTCCCATAAGGCTCTCAGGGGATTTCTCAGCAGAAACCTTGTAGGCTGGGAGAGTGGAATGATGTGTTCAGAGTAATGAAAGAAGAAAAGTGCCAACAAAGAATACTTCACCTGGCAAAGGTGGCATTCAGCAATGAAGGTGAGATAAAGACTTTTCCAAACAAACAAAAGCTGAGACCCTTCACCACCACTAGACTTGCCTTACAACAAAGGCTGAAAGGAGTTCTTCAAGCTGAAACAAAAGGATACTGACTTATAACATGTGAAAATATGTAACATACTCGTAAAGTTAAGCATATAGTCAGTTCAGAATATTCTAATGCTGTAATAGGGGGTATGTATACCACTTAACTCTAATGAAAAGATCAGAGAACAAAAGTATTAAAATAGCTATAGCTACAATAATTTGTTAATGGATACACAATATAAAAAGATGTAAATTGTGATGTCAGGACCATAAAATGTGGGGGTGACGAATGAAAGGGAAGAGTTCTTGTATGTGAAATTAAGTTATCAACTTAAACTGTTCTATATATAACTTAAACTTTCTGTTTCAAGTAGGCCTCAGAATAACCACAAAACAAAAACCTACAGTAGATACACACAAGGTAAAGAGAAGGGAATCAAAGTATACAGCCACAGAAAAGCATCAGTTTACAAAGGAAGACAGCAAGAGAGGAAGAAACAAACAAAGGAAGTACAAAACAGAAAATTAACAAGATGGCTTTGGTGAGTCCTTACCTATCAGTGATTAACTTTAAATGTTAATGGGTTAAATTCTCAAATCAAAAATAGAGTGGTTGAATGGATACAAAAACAAGACCCAACTATTTGATGCCTATAAGAGACTCATTTCAGCTTTAAGGACACACATAGGCTCAAAGCAAAGGGATAAATAAAGATACGCCACACAAATAAAAATCAAAAGAGAGCAGAGGTAGCTATACTTACATTAAACAAAATAGACTTTAAGTCAAAAACTGTACCAAGAGACAAAGAAGGTCATTAAATAATGAGAAAGTGGTCAGTTCATCAAAAGAATATAACAATTGTAAATATATATTCATCCAACTTCAGAGGACCTAAATACATTAATGAAATACTAACATATTTGAAGGGAGAAATAGACAACAATACAAGAATAGTGGGGAACTTCAATGCCCTACTTTCCAAATGGACAGCTCATCCAGACAGAAAAACAACAAGGAAACATTGGACTTGAATGTACTTTGGACCAGATGGACCTAACAGACATACACAGAACATTCCATCCAACAGCGGCAGGATACATATTCTTCTCAAGCACACATGGAACAGTCTCCAGAATAGATCATATTTTAGGTCAAAAAACAAGTCTCAGCAAATATGAAAGGCTGAAATCATACCAAGTAACTTTTCTGACAACAGTGGTATGAAGTTAGAAATCAGTAACAGGAGGAAAACTGGAAAATTCACAAATATGTGGAAATTAAGTAACACGTTCCCAAATACATAATGGGTCAAAGAAGAAATCAAAAGAAAAAGAAAATACCTTGAAACAAACAAAAATGGAAACATGGCACACCAGAATTTACATGATACAGCAAAAGCAATTCTAAGAGGGAAGTTTATAGTGATAAATGCCTAAAGTAAAGAAAAAATATCAAATAAGTAACCTAATTTTATACTTTAAGAAACAGAAAAAGAAGAGCAAACTAAGCTCAAGACAAGCAGAAAGAAGGTGATAACAAAGATCAGAGCAGAAATAAATGAAGTAGAAAATAGAAAAACAAAAAAATCAACATCTGAGTTGATTTTTTTTTAATGACAAACAAAATTGACAAACCTTAGCAAGACTTACCAAAAAAAGAAAGAGGACTTGAATAAAATTATAAATGAGAGAGGAGACATTACAACTGATATCACAGAAATATAAAGGATCAAAGAGACTACTATGAACAAGTATACACCAACAAATTGGACAACCTAGAAGAGATGGATAAATTCCTGTAATCATACAACCTACCAAGACTGAATCATGAACAAATAGAAAATTTGAGAAAACCAGTAATGAGTAAGGAGACTGAATCAATAATCAAAAATCTCCAAAGAAAATCCCAGGACTACATGCTTTCACAGGTGAATTCTACCAAACATTTAAAGAAAAATAAGACAGTTCTCCCCGAAGTCTTCAAAATAATTGAAGAGGGAACAGTCCCAAACTCATTTTGTGAGGTTAGCATTACCCTGATACCAAAGCCAGATAAGGACACTGAGAACATTTATAGACTACAAAACATGAAGGACTATAAGAAAGGAAAACTATAGGCCAATATCCCTGATGAGTATAGATGCAGAAATTCTTAACAGAATATTAGCAAACTGAATTCAAAAGCACATTAAAAGGATCATATCCCATGATCAAGCGGGATTCATCACTGGGATTCAAGGTTGGTTCAACATATGCAAATCAGTAAATGTTATAAGCCACCTTAATAGAATGAAAAATAAAATTCCTGTCTCATCTCAATTGATGCAGAAAAGCATTTGATAAAATTCAACTTCCTTTCATGGTAAAGCTCTCAAGAAATTAGGTACAGAAGGAACATACCACAAGGAACAATAAAGGCCATATACAACAAATCCACAGCTCACATCATACTCAGTGGTGAAAGACTGAAAGCTTTCCTTCTAAGATCATGAACAAGACAAAGGTGCCCACTCTCACCATTTCTATAGTTCTGGAAGTTCTAGCCACAGCAATCAGGCAAGAAAAAGAAAGGGCAACCAAATAAGAAAGGAAAATGTAAAACTGTCCCTGTTTCCTGATGACATAATCTTCTATATAGAAAATCCTAAAGACTCCACCAACAACTGTTAGAACTAATCAACACATTCAGTGAAGTTTCAGGATACAAAATAAACATAAAATCATTTGCATTTTTCTATACACTAACAATGAACTCTCTGACAAAGAAATAAAACAATCTAATTTACAATAGCACTTAAAATACTAAACTTAGGAATAAATATACCCAAGGAAGTGGAAGATCTATACACCTAAAACTATAAGATATTGATGAGAGAAACTGAAGAAGACACAAATGGAAAGATATATTGTATTCATGGATCAGAAAAGTTAATATTGTTAAAATGCCCACACTATGTAGAGCAATCTTATAGATTCAGTGCAATCCCTATAAAGTTCCAAATTCCAACAGAAAAAACAATACTAATATTTGTATGGAACCACAAAAGACCGTGCATAGTCAAAGGAATCTTGAGAAAGAACAAAGCTAGAGGCATTATGCTCCCTGATTCAACTGTATTTTGAAGCTATAGTAATCAAACAGTATGGTATTGACATAAAAACAGACACATAAACCAATGGAAAAATATTGAGAGCCCAGAAATCATCTCATGCATATATAGTCAATTTATATCTGACAGTTGAGCCAAGACTATTCAGTGGGGGAAGACAGTCCCTTCAATAAATGATGTTGAGCAAACTCGGGGGCAGGGAGAAGGAAGGTGATGGACCAAGACCACAGCATTTCAGTTTTGCAGGATCAGTAATTTCTGGAGATCTGTACACAGCAGGGTGCCTAAAACTAGCAATATTCTATCAGATACTTAAAATTTGCTAAGAGGGTTGATATTATATGGTATTCTTATCACAAAAAATGATAATACCAAAGGGTGTGGGTGGATACTTTGAGAGGTGATGAATATGTTTGTGGCTATGATAGGGGTAATGGTTTCATGAGTGTATACTTATTTCCAAACACACTGGGTTGGGTACATTAACTATGGACATCTTTTAACATGTCAATCATACCTTAATGAAGTGGTTTAAAAAATCCCAAACCCCCAAGAGGGTCCTAAGTGTGTGATGTAAAGGAACTGTATCTTCAGGTTGACACAGTGGGGGCTTCTAGAGTGAGACCACTGGTTTGTGGATAATGAACCAAAAAACCAAGAGGGAGGGAGGAGCCTGAATCCCAGCAAGGACGGGGGTCCAGCCAGGACTTGCAGCACAAGAGGGCCACGGCTGGGCTTGGAGGGGCAGCAGTCCCATTGCTGTCGTCTGGGCTGGTGACCGACGTGGATGATGGGAGAGACAGTGGGGGCAGTGGGGACCATGGCCAGGGACAGGGTGTGTGCTCCATCCATGGCATGCACTGTGGTGAAAGCCTGCGTTTTACAAGGGAAGCTGGAATTCCATTTTTGAAACATGAAATATCATCATTTTGAGTGTTGGGTTCAGAATTTTGAAAAATACTGCTTGGATCCAGCTGAACATGTCTGTGGCAGATTCAGTCCCGGCTGACAGCTGGGAGCCGTTTGTCTTACACTTTGTGCTCCTGTGGGGGGCGGTGGGGATGGGATGACCCGGGTGGAGTCTTTTCCACAGGCCAGACTCACCACCGTCCAGTGGCTCTGGCCTCAGTCGCTGAAAGTGGAGGCTCTGGGAAGCTGAGGCCACCACTCTGTGCCCTCCTTGGCCCAGGGTTTGAACTGGGGTGCTGGGCAGGGTCTTCTGGTCCTCCGCCTTGCTCCTGCCCTCCGGGCTCTTCTCACTGCTCCTGCCCTTGGTCTGCTCTGTCCTGGGAATTTGAACCATCTCATCTTTGCCCCACAGGCTGGCCTGATCCGTATGGAGGAGGAAGAGTTCTTCATTGAACCCCTGGAGAAGGGGCTGGTGGCGAAAGAGGCTGAGCAGGGTCGTGTGCATGTGGTGTATCGCCGGCCACCCACCCCCAGGTCCCCTCCTCTGGAGGGGCCACAGGCCCTGGACACAGGTAAGGCTGCTGCGGGTGTGTGGTGAGCTCTGGATGTCCTCTGGGGGACCCAGGCACTCCTTCAGCAGGCTGGTCTCAGGCTGAGGCCGAAGCTCCCTCACTGACTGCATGGCACAGCCTGTGTGCTGGGACGGGACCTCTGCTCTGGTGCACGGGGGCCACAACCTGGCAGGTGTGGGGCCTCCATAGCAGACAGTGGAGGCTGCCCAAGGGCTCAGTGCTGCCCCACCGCTGGCCAGTGTCGGGGAGTGGGGGAGGCCCACAGCAGGCCTGCTCCCAAGCCTGAGGCCTGCGCCTGTGTTACATCTCTGAAGAAGACATCTGCTGCCCCCGGGCATCCTCTCTCCCCTGCCTCCGTGCTGCCTACTTACCCTGCAATGGGGAGTGTCCTTGCCCTCCACCTGGCTGCTCATGCTTTAGTCTCTTTCAGTTTAGAACCAGAGCGTCCTCTGGGTCCAGGAGTGTGGAAGGAGCTGCCAGGCGGGCATGGTAACAGCCCTGGCTGTAGCCTCTCAGAGCCCTCCAGGAGGTCAGGCCTACCCCCCGCCTGAACCTCCCTAGTGTTCTCAGGATCACGCCCCAGGCTGCAGCGAAGCCAGGCTGGGGCCTGGCTGTGGTTCCAGCAGGCCTTGCGGTCCCCAGGGCCCCAGGGTGTGGATGAGGCCGCCTCATCTGGGACTAGCCCTTGCAAGGAGGGCTCAGCCCTCGGCCCCTGGTCCTAGACCGCTGGCTGCAGTCAGCATGGCAGGTGGCAGCAGGCGCGGTGTGGGGCCTGGGTCTTGGGTCAGGCTTCGTGCGCGTTTATAGTGAGCCCCGGGGGCCCCGCTGGGCCAGCCCTGCTGTCCTGTGATTTGCCGAGACACTCCTATCACCCCCAAGCAGCCCTGGCTCATTTATTTTAGGTCTCCCTGACTTCCCAGCTTGACAGATAAATTGGGTGCAGCCTGGCAGGGCACCATTCTCATTTCAAGCAGGTCAGATACCTTTGCCAAGGAATTGTTCCATCAGGAAGCCCAGTGCTCTCTGGAGCCGATCAATACTTCTGCTGTTTTCTTCCCAAGTGATGAATCGCTGTCTGCCTAGCCTCAGCCCCTCCCACCTCTTTCCCACCCAGAGGCTTCTCTGCAGGGGGAGGAATGGCGAGTAACCCCATAGGGTGAGGGCAGGATAGAAATGGGGCAGGGGTAGGTGCCCCAGGCCAGAGATCAGGATCCTGGCCTTGCTTCTCGCTGGCTGGCTGCCCATGGACAAGTTTGAGCCTGGCCTCTGCCTTCTCATTGCCCAGTGGGGGTCTGACCGTGGTCCCAGCAAGCCTCTCCTGGGGCGTGGATGTGGTTGCCCTCCTGGACATGGCAGCCTTCTTCCATGGCCCCGCTGGCCTTGCCTTGTTTTCTGGGCTTCTGTTGGTCTTTTGGCATCTTTTATTAAATCCTTCCTCCACATTCCCCATCTACCTATCTCTGGGGAGAGCTTGAACTCACAATGCAGGGAAGGCATTTCAAACTCAGAATACTAACCCAGAAGCCATTGGCCTCAGAAGATTCTGGAGAAGGCCAGTTGCACGAGTCGGGGGCTGAGGCGGCTCCGGAAGGTGGCCAGGAGGTGGAGGGGGAGCCTGTCCCAGGCCGAGCTGTAGGCCTTAGGCCTGGGCCATAGTTGTATAGGCTCCAGGCTGTGGGTCCTGGTAGGTCCAGGCCACAGGCCCAGGGTCTGGAGCCAAGACTCCTTCCCTTGACGTCCCTGCCCAGTGTCAGCATGACCCTGTGTGGGTGACTTGGTCTACAGAGAGTACATTTCTCCTTTGATGTGCCTGGATGTCCCCACAGCCCAGGGTCGAGGCCCACTCGCTGGCTGGAGGGGGTCCAGATGCATGTTTTGCTGGGCTTGGCTGAGGGCCGGGGGAAAGCTGACTGTCTAGCTTCCCATCAGTCTGGCTCTTGTCAGGGTCCACAGTGGCTCTGGCTGATGTGTAAGGCAGTGTCCCTGGCTGGGCACAGCTGCCCCGTGTGCTTTCCTGCAAGAAGGCACAGCCTGCTGGGCACAGAACCCCAGGCCCTCCGTCGTGTGTGTGTGTGTGTGTGTATGCATGTGTGTGTAAGCAGGCACGAGCACCAATTTGAGGCTTCCTCCTTCCTCCCCCAAGAAACTTCTAGAAGTGGATTTGAAGCCCCCAGCTATGTTTCTTAGGGCAGTGGATATAGTGGTTCCTTTGGGGAAGGAGACACTCGTGTCCTGGGCCTCCCAGTCTGGGAGGCTGGCATCTGGCTGGGGGTGGGGATGGGAGTAGGGGCTCCTCCAGGGCATGGACATACGTTGTCCTGTTTTCCCTGAGCAGCCAGCAGGCTTCCTGGAGTGATCTCCGGAGCTCACTGAGCCTCTGAGAATCGTTATCATTAACAGTGTCCATCATTTGAGGTCACTCACTGGGTGCAGACTACCCGGGGAAATGGATGAAAAGTGAAGGTTTTAACGTGTCTTCAGGGACACAGGCCAGGGTCAGGGTGTGCCCTGAGCAGCTGAGCAGCTTAGCGCACCACAGTGTCACCCTTGGGCCCTGGAGCAGGGTATCAGGGTGGGCAAGGGCTTGAGGGAGAGAAGGGTGGACCTTCTCTGTCCTCACTGGCTTCGCAGGTGTTTCTAGAAGTGCCTCTGCTTAGCTCTGCTGGGCTTGGGAGCCCGGCACCGGCAGGAGGGCAGAGCTCTGAGGCCAAGGCTCCAGGGTGGCCTTTTGGAGAGAGGCAGTTGAGGCATCTCCAGGCCTCCTTTGGGATGAGCCTCCCTCAGGTGCCCTGGTCCCTTTCTCTGCCCACCCCTCTGCCCCCCAGAGGCAGCTCTGTGCCTAGGGGTGGTATGTTCCAGGTGGGGGGACTGTGTAGTGTAACATGTCTTCTCCAGTGTTCATGTATGTGCTCATGTGCACACATGTGCTTGCCCTTGCGCACATACATAGACATACGTAGACAGTGTCCCCTCTATGTCTTGGGCCTGTACCTGAGCCCTGCGCTGGCTGCTATCTATCACCCTGTCTGGGAGAGCAGCCAGCGCCGGTGGGCACAAGCAAAGGAGCCCCTCTTCCAGAAGCCCTGCCTGAAACTTGCACTGGGTGATCCTGGCACATCTCACCCTCCTTGTCTCAGGCCGCTGCGACGTGTTACCACCAACCAGGTGGCTGAGAACACCACCAGTTTATTCTCTTACAGTTCTGGAGGCGGAGGTCTGGAGTATCACTGGGCTGAAGTCACTGTGTTGGCAGGGCCACACTCCTGGAGATTCCAGGGGGACCTGTTCCTCGCCTCTTCCAGCTCGTGGTGCCTGCTGGCATTCCTTGGCTTGTGGCCGCATCCCTCTAGTCCTCCTCCTCTTTTGTGTGCCTGCTGGTCTCCCTCTGCCTCCCTCTTGTAAGAATGCATGTGATTGCATTTAGGGCCCGCCTGGGTAGTCCAGATGGTCTCTCTCCTCCATCTCAAGATCTGCAATCTAATCACAGCTGCAGAGTCTTCTTTTGTCACATAAGGTAACATGTACAGGTCCCAGGGACGGAACATGGTGTCCTTGGGGCCACCATTCAGCTTACATGGGAAGTGAATCAGCCCCCCTCCACCCTGCCACACAAGGCTGGTGGTGCAGTGAGTGGCATGCAGGTCAGAGGAGCAATTCTGCAGGCGTCCCTTGCCCCTGCTCAGGGACAGAGCTCGAGCACCCCACGGGCAGCCCTGCACCTCTGCTGGACCCTGGTCCAGGCTCAGTCAGACGGAGGCCTAGAGAAGCTGGGCCCAAGACCACATGCACAGAGAAGCCAGCCTTGTTGTTGGTGCCAAGGGCCCAGCGGTCGGATGGTGGCTGAGCATGAGATCCTGGGAAGGCCCCCACGGATGGCAGAGATCCCTGGGTCATGCGCTTGTGGTCTCTCTGGTACCAGCCACATGGTACCATGTGCAGAAAGTCCTGCCATCCCAAGGCAAGGGCTGCAAACCACCTGCAGGGCCCGGAAGGCAGTGCCACAAGGGTGGTGGCGGGGAGTAAGAAAATAATTGTACCCACCCTTGGACTGGCTTGCATTTCTCTGCTTTTGATGTAAACATGGACACAGAGTACGTCTCTGCTAAAAGGAAAATAGCAGCATGAGTTTCCAGCCTTGGCCTCACCATAGGCACAGGGCAGAGTGAAGACGTGGGCCTCCAGAGGCAGCCCCTCCATGGATCCCTGACTGTGACCCGGTGGGAATGTGGGCCTGGAGCGACCATCCTCTTACTGCGAAGAGGATTCAGACATCAGAACTTTCATGTGAACTCTCCTGATTTAAAAATGTTGTTTCAGATATCTGAAAAGCACCATATGGGCCAAATAAAACAGCCCTTATGTGCTTATGAAATGCAGAGGAGGAAAAGTCCTCTGTTGCTCCTTCTCCTCAGGGGGCTGCTCTTCTGGGCCTCCCTGGAGCCCCAGGGCACAGCCTTGGGACAGAGGAGGGACTGTGAGCTCCTGCTAGATGGGTGGGTCCCGTCCCCAGGAGCTGCTGCTGGGCCACCGTGCCCTCCCGCCCTGCGCAGCACGGACCCTGGCTGAAGAAGTACAGTCGGCTCCTCAGTGACCTTGGCTGCCTCGTCCTCGGAAGCAGCCAGTGCCAAGTCTCTGCTCACTGCTGTCAGGCTGTGGTGTCCTCCCTGGTGGATAGGGAGGCACACTGCCTGCGGAAGGGCTCTGCCCTGCGCCTGCTGAGGAAAGCTGGTGGAAGAGGACAGGGCGCCGGCCTGCAGCTCCACCGGGCGGCCCATGTTCCTTCCTCCCCCTGCTGACCCCTGCATGCCCCGTCCGTCTCACTGCATTGCCTTGAGCTGGGTGGGAGTTTTCCAGGCTCCCAATGCGTGAAGTTCATGGCAGGTGTGCAAAGCCAGGAGCCACAGGGCTGGAACTCTGGAGCTAATGCTGGGAGCTCGTGGGGGCTGCAGCCAAGAATGTTCCAGGGCCCGGATAACATCCTGCAGACAGGGCAGCCCCTGGAGGGAAAGGGCCTGACCGATAATCCTGTGTTTGAGCCAGCCTGCTCTGGTCCAGGGTGGAGGCAGGGAGGCCAGAGCAATGGCGTGGGGGAGAGTGGAGTCCTGTCAGGACAGGCCCCGGATGAGAGGTGGACAAGGCTCCACTCGGTGGCAGGTAGATCGCCAGGCCCACCGGGGTGACACAGTAGGTGTGAGGCATCAGGGACAGGACCCAGCCAAGGGTGATGCCTGGTGCGATGAGGAGCGGATAACGGGGCGCGGGTGTGTAGGGGCACTAGCCGATCGGGAAGGCTTTCTGCCCGGTGGTGGCTGATGTCTGCCTCAGTTTCCTGTGGCCGTATCACAAGTCGCCACAAACGCAGCGGCTTAAAACAACAACGGTTTACTGTCTTAGAGTTCGGGATGTCAGAAACCCAAAATAGATCTTAAGGGACTAAAATCAAGGTGTCAGCAAGGCCCATTCCCTCTGGAAGCCGCAGGGGAGACTGTTCCTGGCTTCTCCCACCCCTGGAGGCCTTGCCTTGTGGCCCCACCCTTCCAGCCTCTGCTTCGTGGTCCCATCACCTCTTCTGTAGTGAAGTTTCCCTCTTGCAAGGACCCTTGTGGTTACATTTGACCCACTGGGATCCAGGAGAATCTTCCCATTTCAAGACCCTTACCCACATCTACAAAGCTGCGTTAGCCACGTAAGGCAACACTCAGGTTCTTGGATTGGGTTGTGGCATCCTGGGGGCTGTGATTCATCCCGCAACGCTGTCTAAGTGTTGAAGCCTGAGGTCCTGGCAGAAGCGGGATAGAGGCCTTTGGCTGGCTTTGCACCCTGAGCCCCAGGCCTGGCTGGCGTCTGGGTGTGGGGTCCTCCCTCGGTGACCCCACCCGGCACTCCTGGGGCCTGGCTTGGCGCCCTCAGGTGGTGGCGCCGGGGCTCTTGCACCAGACTTGGCCTGCTGCCCCGCCCAGCTGGCGGTTGCCAGGTCACTGAGCCGCAGCCGAAAGCTTGGGCTCCTGGGTGCTCGGTTCCCAGGGCCCTTCTCAACTCCTCCTCCTCCTCCCATCCCTGCCATGCCTGCCACTGGGGGACCAGAGGAAACCCGAGGAGACGCATTGATTGTGAAACCCCAGGCAGCTGGCCCAGCTCAGCACAGCGCGTTTCAGAGCTGAGGGCACTCTTGGCAGAGGCCTCGGTGCTCCCGCTGCTCTGCGGCCGGCCCCCCGGACGGCTGCTGGAGATGCCAGGGCAGTGACGTGGCCTCACGCCGGAGGGATCATCAGCGGGGGCCAGCGCTCAGCAGCCGAGGCTGTGCATCCTCGGAGGCCTGGAGTTGTCTGGGGTCAGCCTTGGGAGAGCCTTCCAGAGCTGTCAGACAAGCTGGGGGGCTTTCTGCCTGGTGTCTGTGGCCCCAGGGCCCTGATAGCAGAGGCAGTGTGGCAGTGGAGACCTGCCGCCCCCCGGCCTCCCAAACATGCAGCCTTGTGTCCGGTGCCCTGCCTGGTCGGTGCAGACAGCCACATGGTCAGCTTCTCAGGCCTAGGTTCAGTGGTCCCTGTGTCTCAGGCCCACGCCCTCCACTTCCTCTCTCCTCCTGCCTTGTGTGGGATCTGTTTGGGGTGCAGCCATACATGAACGTGGCCCAGGAAGGACCTGAACCTTTGCTGAGCCATCGAGAGCAGATGATGAATGCATTTGGCCTGGGGATGGCGGCTGGGCCCTGGCCTGGCTGTGGCCCCTACTCAGGTGCAAAGGACAATTCTCCGAGACAGGCCAGTGGTTCAGAGAAACCGCTCCAGCGCGTTAGTGGCTGCTCCCAGCACGGAGGCAGAGGACAGCTCAGTGTAGGGGTTGAGTGTGCCTGTCTGGGCAGCTGACCTGAGCCCAGAGTGCCTCGGTCTCCTCATCTGTAAGATGGGTGTGGTGTCACAGGGGCTGTGGGACTCCGGCAGATTAACCCTCAGCTCACCTTGGCGTGTCGCCTGCTCCACCTCGCTGTTACTCATTATGGTTCAGGCTGTTTGTCTCGGGCTCTGAGGCTCTCCGCCCTCATGGCCCTCTCTTCTACAGACACAACCAGTTGATGCTCTTTCCTTCCTTTGTATGTGTGTTGTGACTGTCCCCCCAAAGAGCTTTCTGTTGGCATTCAGTCACCACACCTGGCTTCCAGAGAACACGAGGCTGGGGAGCAAAGCTCTGCTCTGCTCAGGGTACGTCTGGAGTTTAATTAGCAAGGACGTGTGCCTGGTTGTCACGCTGGCCGTGGGCTCTACACGCCTGCTCTTTGCCTGTCCCCAGCACAGCAGACTAGGATGTTTCTGGGAGAGATGTGATGTCTCCGGGGGCACCCTGACATGTCTATGGCATTTGTGCTTCAGCTGTGCATGCTGGCCTAGCAGGGGTGGGAGCAGCTGGGCCTGAGCATCCCTGGGGACCCCAGCGAGCCTCCCTCCACACCCCAGGTGTCTCCACGGGACACCTGTGAAAGAGATGTGAGCTTTCTGCATGCTATGTGTACGTGGTGGGGGACAGAGGGACAGGCGTCCCTACAGCCCTGGACAGAGGCCTCTTGGGGATGCAGAGGGGCAGGACGGCAGGTGAGAGCAGCCGGGTCCCAGTGTCATGAGGATGGGGACAGCTCCAGGGTTGCCCGAAGGGGACAGAGGCCCTTCCCCAGAAGCAGAAACTGGGTTTGGGCCTGAAATCGGAACCCGGCCAGTCTGTACCAGCTGGGGGCCTCTGACCACAGGCCTGTTTCCTCTCAGAATTCTCCTCAGGTCAGCAAACTTGTCAGCATGCTCCAAGCCTGGTGTTTTCTGTAAAAATTTCCAATTTTCCCTGACCCATTTGTCTTTGAAATTAATACCAAGCAGCTCTGTGCACTTGGCCCCAAAGGAACTCTGAGCTGGGAAAAGGTCACACAGTTAGGTGGGAATGCTGGCGTCTGGCTCTCCCTCCCACACTCAGGCTGCGTCTTGCTCTCCCTCTGTCTCGCCTTCTCTCTTACCACACACATGGGCACACACACGTTTGGAACCTGGGCTGAACCCTTGGGTTAGGGTGCCTCTCCCAGAGCTTTAGACTTGGCCCAGTGGCCTGGGCTTGGCCCTGGGGTGTGGGCTTTCCCCTGACCTGAGGCAAAACCTCCAGGAATGTGTCCTGAGCAGTCCAGCGGGAACACCTCCCACGGGGAGGCCAGGCAGGGTGATGGCGCCTACTTGGGACTTGGTCAGGACTAGGTGAGAGCTTGCAGGATGGCCTAGGCCTCAGAGGAGTCCGGGTCCAGTACCTGGTGGGAGCTGGGCCCGGGCAGGTGGTGGAGGGCACTCATGTGGGCTGGGAGGGGACCGGGCGCCTGGAGGTGCTCCCCAGTCACGGGGTGGGGTGGGGGAGGAAGAATAACAACTGGACTGCTGAGATGGGACCCCGAGGCTCGGAGCACGCATCTTCCTTCTTTCATTTACTCATTTATTTATTCGTTCCACACTCTGACGCATCCATGCAGACCCAGTGTCTGGGGATGGACCGGGCGCGGGAACACAGTGGGGAATGAGCCTGACGAAGTCCCTGCTCCTCCAGAGTTTGCCGGCCAGAGCCGGAGCAGGCGGTCTGCGAGGGGCCCTTGGGGGTCCCGGTGGTCGGTGACAGCTGGTGGGACTCGTGGACTCAGGATGCGTTCCGAGGGAGAGTTCCCAGGACCTGGGGTGAGGGGAGGGACCGAGGACAGTGCCTGGCCTTTGAGAGGCCTGCACAGCGGGGAGGCTGCTGGATGCTGGGACAGACAGGTGGGATGCCAGAGGAGGAGTGGCAGGCCAGGTGGCCTGGCCAAGGACAAAAGCCAGAATTGGGGCCCATTTCTTCTGACTTCAGAGCCGCGCCCTTCCCACTGCCTCTTACTGTCCTGCTTCAGAGGAAAGGGTTTCCCAAGAAATACAGTGCCCACCACAGACAAAGCCCATTTGGCTTCCAGATGCAGCCCCACAGGTGGGCAAGCTCTAGGGTGTGCTTACTTCTCCTCTCATCCTGGGAGCCAGAGGCCTTGCTTGTGGGACAGTGTGAGGTCCAGGGTCCCTGCTGAGGCGTGTCTGTTCTTGCCTCTGGCAGGCCAGGTCCTCCTTCCCCAGTCTGCCACTTTGGGGAGGGGTCCCGGACCTGGCAGAATAGATAGAAGCTTGTGTAGGTGGGCTGTCCACCCAGGTGCTGGCTGGGATGGCGGTATCCTCCCTGCCTCTAGTGCAGCCTTGCTTGGAATTTGGGTTTGGAGGCCTCTCCACAGGAGCCCTGGAGTCTCCAGTTGCTCACCCTGCAGGCCTTGGCCGAGCCAGCCTGGACTCCCTGGAGCCTGGGCTCTGACAGCTGTGAGGGAGTATTTGCCAGGTGCCCGAAGTGATTATGGAATCCAAGTGCCGGCAAACTCATGGCTCTCGGGGCTGAGCCAGACTGGTTTTGCACCCGGCTGCCAGCTGCCAGCTCCCCGAGTGTCCCAGTCCTCACCAGCACAGGGGCTCTGCCAGCTGATCACTGGCTGACCTGGCGGTGGAGCGGGCCGGCTCTTTGCTTCCCTTTGTGCTGCTTTGATTGCTGGAGAGGCCGAATGATCTCCCTTTGCCTGTCTCTGCATCCCCCATTGAAGCCCTTTGCCGGCTCCCCTCCTGGGGTCGTATATACCAGGAGAAGCCCTTTATCTGCTTTAGACATTGACTTTCCATCACACTGGACACAAGCCTTTTCCCGAGGTTGTGTTTCCCCCTTTCCTTTTCTGTTTTGTTTAGGGTGGGTGCACAAAAGCTATTCTTTCTGTAGCCCAGCCTGTGGGTGATTCTCCTCCTACCCCTGGAGCCGCATTTACCGAGGGCCTGCATGAGGAGGGGCACTCTGTAACCCCGTATCATTTAGTCTGCCCGGCAGGCCCGGGGGCAGGCAGAGAGAGACCCAACGCCCGGGAGCACTGCCCTCCGAGCAGCGGTGGGAGTACCCCCGGCACGGGCTGAGCACCCACCTGTGCAGGACATGCCAGAGTGCTGCCAGCGCAGCATCTTGTGGAGTCTTGCATCCACCCCATGGTCTGGGTTGGTCCCACCATTGTGCCCTCTTTGCAGAGAAAACTGAGGCCCCGGCATTCACACAGCTAGTAAGCCAGGCTGGCAGACCCTGCATGCAGCAGGGAAGAGCAGGCTTGGGGCCCAGGGCTGCCCAGAGTCGTGTGCAACCTCTCCTGTCCATCCCCAGAACCTGGGCTGATGAGGCCTGGCTATCTCAGCTCCCACCCAAAGGCTGGCCTTCCTTAGGACACGTGGGGCCCTTCCAAGCCTGCAGAGACAGGTCTATGAGGGTGTGAGGAAGCCTCTAGGGTCATTGAGCACATTAACTGTGGGAGGATCTGCTTGCTGCAGAATTCCCAGCCTCTGGTGGAATGCCTGGCACACCGTTGGTGCTTAAATATCCATGAAAAGGAAGAATGGATGTGGCTATCCAGGAAGCCTCAGCACACGGTTCTCATTCTTAGAGAAGCAGCTGCTCCTGGTAGGCGCTGGAGGGCTTGCACTGAAGCCCACTTTGCTGGCTGCAACAGGTCGTGCGGTCTTGGTATGGACCTTGGGTTTGTGCAGGTGGGATGTTGTATGGGTCATGGGCCCCTGAAACTTCAGGGGATCGTGGGCCTTCCCTGTTGCACTGGGGAGATGGGTGAGAGGCCAGTGCACTGGGGCCGGGGGAAGCCAGCCTCGCTGCTCCCAGCACGCTTGACTGGCGCTCACCGTGCCATTGTCTCTGAACATGAAGTGTCCTGTGGAAACCATACCTTGTGCTCACTTACTCACTCATTCAATTCATTCACCAGATATTTACTGATCATCCACACAGGGTCTGGCACTAGGCCAGGCTCTGGGACCCCGGGCACCAGATGGACCCAGCAGCTCATGGTGTCCTGGTCGGTCCACAGGTATCCACACAGTTAGACAGTGGGAGATGCCATGACATGTCCATGGTAACTGAGGTGGGAGCTGAAACCTGAAGTGTGGTTCGCAGGTCACTGGGAGAGAGAAGGAGTGGGGGCAGCAGGGGGGAAGCAGCCCGAGGGCAGCGGAACTGAGCTGCCTGGGGGCCAGCAGGTGGGCCCCAGGGGCACATGGAGGTGGGCTTCTGGCTTGACTTGGAGCCCGCGCGGCATCGTGCTGTGGGTGGAGAAGCAGTGCAGCCGCCTGCTTTCTGTGGAGGAGGACAAGAGGGAATGGGGCAGGGAGCTGGGAGGAGGCCCCTGACCCAGGCCAGGTGAGAGGCTGTGGCCTGGACCAGGGTGGCCGTGGGGATGGGGAGGAGAGGCGGGATGTCACATGCAGCAGGAGAGCCACAAGGATGTTGGGGGTCCTGTTAGGTGACCTCGTGAGGGTGGGCCGGGGAAGCTGCTGGCAGGGCAGGACCACGTTCCCACCCAGGCTCACCCTGAGGTCAGGGAGGAGCCGGCACCACAGCTCCCAGCATGTCCTTGCAGCCCTGCTGCCCCACCCTGGCCCTGCAGACCAGCGAGGTGGTGCTTGCTGGAGCCATGTCCTTTGCTAGGGTCCGGGCCTGGGAAGGTCTCTGTGTGTCTGGGTTTTTTTTAAATCTCTATCCAGATATTTTTGGATTCCTGTTTGGGGTGAGTAAAAATGCCAGTTGTGGAATCCTAACCAGGAGAAATGCTGCCTGGGACCGGAGCCTTTCTTTGGCTGACTTTAGGGACCCTGGGCTGGGCACAGGGGCTGGTGTCACCCTCCTTATCCTCAATACTTTAACAGTTCACGGGCTGGGCTGGGAGGACAAGTGGGCTTAGCAGGTGATCGGGTCAGGAGACGGAAGAGCTGGGCCCCAGGCAATGTCCAGGAGGGTGAGGGCCCAGGGGCTGCCTGAGATCCCCACAGTGTAGGCACAAGCCTCCAGCGGGCTGTGGGGAGTGTGACTCAGGGGGTCTGGCTGACCAAATTTAGTAAAGGTTGTTCAGGTCAGGGGGCTCAAGGGGGTCCAGATTAGGGACAAGGGGAGTGATGGCCAGCTTGACCCGGCCAACCAACCCAGAGCCCCAGCTGTGGGCAGCCACAGGCTGGAGCGTGTGGGCAGGGTGTGCGGGCCTGTGGCCAGTGCCCAGGATCAGGAGGGGCAGAGCTGGGAAGGCAGTGACATGGATCCCAGATGGGTCAGGACTCCCAGGGACAGGAGCTTTGCCTTGGGGCCTTGCCCAGAGCCTGGGGGCAGGTGTTCCTGCAGAGCAGTGAGGGGCCCATCTCTGCAGGGGTCTCCAATGCCAGTGTCAACTGCAGAAGGGCTTCCGATCTCCCCAGTGAAGCCGGAAATTGCTGTTTTATGTAAAACCTCTTCATTTCCAAATGTTGGCAGCTAATTCAAATTTTTCAAAAATCGTGTCTGGGCCAAGCAGGCCCTTGGCGGCAGCTGTGCGAGAGGGTCACGGGGTGGCCTCAGTGCTCCAGAACCCAGGCCGCGGCATTCCCCCGGCATCCGCCAGAGCTCTCCACGTGGCCGGTGCTGCCTCAGAGCTGAAATGCACTTCAGAGGAAATTTTTATTTTTATTTCTGGAATGTCATAAGGAACCTTTCCAGCAGTTCCGTTTCTGTCAGGAGAGATCTGCGGCCGTCGTGTTTTTCTTGGAGGTCGGTGGGGGGAGCCCATCTGCAGAGCATTAACAGGGGACGCTCCATCCAGGCCTCCAGACAGAGCCTGGGCGGGGTGGCTGCTGGGCTGGGACCAGCCCCCAGGCCCCTGGAAATGGCCCCCAAAGCCACCAAGCGCTGGAGCGGCCCCGCCCAGGTGGCCAGGCTGTCTGGGGTGGACAAACCCCGTGGGTGTCGTGTCTGGTGCCAAGTCCCAGGAGCCTGAGGTTCGGCTTCCCTGGCATGCTTACCTGTTCTCAGGGTCCCTGCAGGTTGGGGAGCAAATGGTCCATTGAAAGAGCAAGAGAATTTTGGCCAGATGACCGTGTCCTGAGTTCTGGGCAATGTCCCAGAAGCTACTTCCATTCTTGGCCCTCCTCACCAGTAGGACAAAACGGGGTTTGCCTTTGGCCCAGGACATTGGACCAGGAGGGGCCTGGGGTCTTCACCCCAAGAAGAGGCCTGCCCTGCAGGTCATGCCTTGGGCCACCTCAGAAGACTCAGTTTGGGCCCTTGGTGACAGGGAGCAGGGACCAAGTCCCTCTTTCTTGGCGTCCTCAGTGACTGGAATGTGTGGGTGCTCCATAAGGGCTCCACGTGGCCCTGGCTTGCTGGTCCCTGCTCTGGCCCAGCCTCAGTTTCCCCATTTGTCAAATTGGAGGCCTTCACCAGGCCTCACCCAGCCGCTGTAGCCCCATAGCACACACCCCCGCCCCAAACTATATTTTATTTGACTCACATGGTGTCTTCAAAATCTGCAAGTATATGCTTAAAAGTGAGGAGATTTGACATTAAAATCTCAATTTTCAGTTTCTCAGAAAAATCAGAAGGCCTGGCAACCCTGGGCCTATTCCTGCAGGCTGTATGTAGCGGGTGGCGCTTTGCCTCTCTGGGCGGGGCACATATGGCCCCTCTCCCCGCTGTTCCCCATCTGGCCCCCCCCTCCCCCACTCCGGCCCTTCCTGCCCTGGTTGTCAGTGGAGTGAGACTCCAGGTCAAAGATGGCCTCCAGCGCATAGTTACATGCCCAGATTCTGTCTCACACGTGCACACACATGCATCTATGAGCACACTGGAACAGACACATCTGCGTCTTCACGGCATGCGCCACGGGTGCCGAGGGGTTTCCCTGGGCTGCGCAGGACACCAGGGTCTGGTCTCCCAGGGTGAGTCCTGCCAAGTTCTGCTCCTCTGGCCTCAGAGGTGGCCTCAGACCCATAGAGCTCCTTGGGCCATGCTGACAAAGTGGTTCTCATCAGGGGGACCCCAAGACCCTTCTTTTTTTGGGTATTCATGGCCCAAGATAGGGGTCACAAGACCAGCCCATCTGGGACCAGGGGGCTCACTGTGTCCTGGGCCAGGCTGACCCCTGGACCCTCAGGATGGGCACGAGGCCCCGGTGCTCCCACATGAAGGAGCCCCGGGGCCACAGTGCTCTGAGGGCAGAACAAGACCCTTCGATCTTCCTGGGGGAGGAAGGACCGCCTCAGAGAGTGCTCACCACGGCGGGCACAGGCCAAGCTGTGAGAGGGGCTGGGGACAGTGACAAGGAAGTAGTGGGCGACTTGCCAAAGCTTATATGCAGAGGTCACAGGCAGCCTCAGGGCCCACCCGATTGGCCAGTGGGGCGAGCTTTCGTTCCCAGGCCCCACGGCATCTGTGCAAAGGGGCTCAGTGGGCTGGTGGCCTACCTGGTGGAGGGTGAGTGTGCCCACGTGTTCATGGCTGTCCTCTGCCCTCAGGCCCTGGCCGCCTGGCCCCATGCCTGCCCTTGCGGAGCCACCCGCTCCCTGTGGATGGCAGTGATGGGAGAGAGGGAGTCTGGCCTGCTGTGTAGTCCGTGTTGGCATCACGTGTGGCTCTGGCAGTGGTGGACGGCTGACTCCTGGGGAGCACGATGGGTTTCCCACCTGCTGCCCTTGGAGGAGGTGGGGTGGGCACCAGTCCCATGATCTTGGGGGACAGCCCTGCCTCAGGCTTTGCTGACCTTCTTCTGAGGCAGTCTTTCAGAAGAGGAGACAGAAGTGGGGAGACCCCAAGGATGACCCGTGGGCAGGGTCTGACCTCACCAGTGGAGGGACAGAGGGAATGGGGGATAAGGTTGATCTAAATCCAGCCTGCTTGCAGGTGCAGAGGCCACACCAGCTGCCCCAGCTTCACACCCACAGCCCAGGCACTCCTGAAGGCTTTCACCCCATGCCCATGGTGCTCTGGTCTTGGGTCTGACACCCCCAGGCCCAAATCCAGGCCCCGCTCTGAGCGATTTGGGCAGCCGCCTGCTCCCTCAGGCTCTGCTGGTGGCCTCCTTGAAGCTCCGAGTTACCGTGGATTCCAGGTTCAGGGACACAGGCCTGCAGGCCTGGTGTCGACTGGTGGCATGCCGGCTGAGTTCAAGTGTGACTCTGCCCTGCTGACGCTCCTTCCCCTGCCTGGCCTGCAGTGCCTGGCCTTGGGATTGCTGATCCCTGAGGGAAGGAGTCCTGCGCTGTTACTGTCAGCTCCTCCTTCACCCTCTAGAGCTGCTCTGTGGACAAACCTGAGCAATTCTACCCTGAAATGCCTAGAAACGACACTGTCACCACCCCGGCCCCATCCCTGACTTTGTTGCCTGGCTCAGTTGCCATGGATGCAAAGGATTCACTTTTGAGTAGAGACCGTTCCTTCCTTTGTTCACCCAGCCACTCAGCCAGCCAGCCACGTGGCGTTTGTGAGCGCTCTGTGCCAGTGCTGTGCCGGGCATCGAGCATGCACCGTCTGGTTTCTGCCCCGGGGTAGCGCCATTTGGGGGAGAGACAGACAAGCTGTTGAGCTGTGACAAGTGCTGCTAACGTCCTGGAGAGGCCCGGGGCATGAGCGGCTGACGTTGCCCTGGTCAGGTGAGCTCCAGGAAGCTTGTCAGAGCAGGACGGCTCTAACCAGGCCCCAAGGCAAGTGGCTGCGTGAGGCTCCAGGCAGGCAGGGCTCGCTGGCTCAGACTCTGAGGTCCCGCTACCTGGATAAATCCTGGCTTCTCCCTCTGTCTCTCTGCCTGTTTTCTCCTCAGATAAATGGAGATAAGGGGTTCCCACCTGGTAAGGTGGTGGGGAGGGCCAGACCCCATCACGCCCCTGAAGAGCCCAGCATGGGCCCATGTCGTGCTACGTAATGAAGTGTCATCTTGAGTGGAGGGAAGAGCCTCGCCTGTTCCATCCCAGTGCCTCCTTGCCGCCCCTCCCAGGGGACACTGCCCATAGGGATGGAGCATCCTTCCCTCTCCTGGTTGCCATGGGCCCAGGTGACGTGGAAGAGGAAGGCTTCCCTGAGGCCTGAGGCCAGTACGCCAGTCTGCCTCGGCTCCTTTCTGCAGCTTGCTGCCCACCCACACTTATTCAGCAGATGTTTGCGGGCTCCTGTCCTGTGCCCATCTCAGGTGGGCCCCGGGTGGGCAGGTGTGGGAAGCAGGCCCAGCACCGGGTAAGTGGGGACAGTGAGGGCCTGAGGGAGCCCCGGGTGACGGGGCCATTGAGTGCCTGCTATGCCAGGACAGGCATCCGGGAGAAGGCAGAACAGAGTGGTCCTGAAAGACAGGGGTTGTGGAACCTTTCATCACAGCCTCCCACATGCGCCAGAACCTTCTAGAGGTGAGCAGATGAGAACCGCCAGCCATAGGCTTTGTTGGGCACCACAGTGAATTGTTCTTCTCACATAGTGTTGCAAAACAAATGGGGCAAACTGAACTAATATTTAAGAGGATTTATAGTCACATACGGATGATTTCTAGCTTTCCATGAGAAATCGGGAGCCCCTGGAGCCCTGGGCCTGCACTGCTATCCCTCGTGGCCCAGTGGATGGGCGTGGGGGGCTCTGGGTAGGGGGACATGTGCTCCTTTCCCAGCCTCCACCACCTTCCTGCGCCCATGTCCTGGAGGCTGGGGCTTGGGACCTTTCAGCATTGTGCCCTGTTGCCTTCCTTTTAGTGGAAACACATTCCCCTGCGTCCTTGGTGGACTCACAAATTGACACAGGACAGCCAGCCAGCGAGGGCCTGTGAGAGGGAGAGTGTGTGTGGCCTGGTGGCTTAGAGAGCATTCTTAAGGGCTTAATATACAACTCCCAGCTGGTGTCATTTCTGTCTTCCCTGGGCTCCTGTAAGCATTTGAGTTGCTGCCCCTGGCCTCTTTTTATTTTTTAACATAACTCACATAATGTAAAGTTACCATTTTAATCTTTAAAAGTGTGTGATCCAGTGGTCTTTAGAATAGTCACAGTGTTGTACAGCCATCACATCCATTTGATTCTGGAACATTTTCATCACCCCGCACAAACCCTGTACACCCTAGCAGTCACTCCCTGTCCAGCTGTCCCCAGCCCCTGGCAATCCCTAATCTACTTCCTGTCTCTCTGCTTTGCCTGTTTTAGCCACTTTATATACATGGAATCACACAATATGTGGCCTTGTGGATCTGGCTTTACCCCTGGTCTTTTTAAATAATCTGCCGTTCTGGGGTGCAGGCCTGTGGCTCACCGCTGGGGCCACGTAGACTGGCTCTCTCCGTCCACTCCCATGCTGGCCCAGTCTCATCCTCTTGGGGTCTTGCCGTTCCCTGTGTCCAGCCCCCTGGGGCCATGCCATGTCTCCCAGAGCCACACGCTTGTGCGCCTGCCCACTCTGCAGACTCCTGGGCAGGGACTGTGGCCCGGGCTCCTGGCTCCTTCTTTTGACTGGTCTATGGCCTTGGCCACTTCTCTGTTGGTTCTAGGTCCCCTCCAGAAACAGGGATAAAAGGGCTTTCTTCATTTCTTCAGAAAACATTTAATTTAGGTCCTGTCACATTTTCCTAGGCCTCAGAAGGACTCCAGGGAGATTTCAGTGCCAGTGGGTATGGGAGTGTCAGGTACCTAGAGGCGGGAATATAAGCACTGCTGCCAATACTACTACCAGTCCTGGATGGCACCAGTATTGTCACCACTGCAGACCTGCAAAGAAGTGCTCAGCGGGGGGAGGATGGCACTGCTGGGGCTGGCAAGTTCAAGGGTGGCTGCATCTCACATACCCACTCACCGCCAGATGTGGGGGTGAGCCTGGGGTCAAGTCCACTGGGTTCCCATGTCCATGACAGCGGCTGCATCTCACATCCTCAGACTAGGCATCAACGTGCATTTGTGAAGCCTGGGGGTGTAACCAATAGGGAGCAGTGGAAACTGTGGTAAAAACAATCCAGCACAAGCTTCCACCAAGGGGGTGGCCTCTTCCACACTCCTGTAAGGAGCTCAGCGTTGACACTGAAGTGGCCCTGGAGGTCCCCCCAACAATGACATGCTAGCATGGGTACTGCTGAACGCTGGAGAAGCTCTAAACAGGGAAACTTGGAATCTGAGAAGTATCAGCACAAACCTCCACCTCACCCCCCATCCCCAAAGAGAGAGAGCAAAAACAAAACCGTGAGAAACCCCTGCAAAGGCTGAACTGCCATGCTGGCATTCAGATTTAGAACTGGTAGGGACATGCATCTCTGTTTGTCCGTGGGTGTGCAGCCGTCCGCAGGCCGCGGCCCGGGTTGGTCTGGCCGGCACAATCAAGAAAGAATACGTTAGAGAGGAGGGGGGCCACTTTTTATAAGAAATGTTGGAAAGGAGAAAAGGGAAACCAAGAAAGTGAAACAAATTGAAATAATAGAGTAAGTGGGAGAGTCAAGTCCAAATTTATCAATAATCAGAGTAAACATAAATGGATTAAACTCACCAGTTCAAAGACAGATGTTGTCATTGTAGATAAACCAAATCAGAATCCAAAATGCAGCTATGTGCTATCACCAGAGATTCGACTAAAGTGTAAACGCAGGAAAAGTCTGAAAGTGAAAGTATGGAAACAGAAACCAGAGTCAAACCACTGCTGTTTATCAATTTCAGACTCAATAGACTCAAGGCAGTGTCAGGAAGAGGGTCACCATCTAATGAGATCGGGTTCATTTCCCCAAGATGACAGAGCAGTTCTAAAGTTTCATTTGTTCAATAAAGCAGCCTCAGCATTTTTGATGTAAATTTTGTTACGAATAGAGAAATTACAAATGTATAATCGTTTGGGGAGATGTCAGCCATTTTTTCCAATTAGTATTAGATTAAGTAGATGAGAAAATCAGCAGAGACAAGGAAGTTCTGAATAAACAAATGATGAACTTGATTCAATGGATGCAGATAAATTCTGACAAGTTTGGGTCACTCATTCTTCTCAAGCACATGTGCAACACATGAGTATCGATCAATTAAGTGCATGTCTCACAAAAATTAAAAGCATAATTATGATGCAGGTCCTGTCCCGTCACCATCATGCCATTAAGCTGGAAATTAATAACCCCCCCCAAAAAAGTCCCCATTATTTGTAAATTAAAAAAATACCTTTTTAAGGGGCATTACGATTAGCAGACATAATGTTGTGGGGGCACGGGGAGGGCAGTACAACTCAGAGAAGACTAGTAGTGATTCTATAGCATCTCACTACGCTGAGGGACAGTGACTGTAATGGGGCTGGTGGGGGGACCTGATGAAGGGGTAGTTTAATAACCATAATGTTGCACATGTAACTGTAGATTAATGATACCAAAATAAATTATATTTAAAAAAATACCTTTAAAGCAATTCATAGGGCCAAGAAGAAATAATAAAGGGACTTTAAAGATGCTTAAAACTGAGCAATAATAAAAGCACCAAATAGCAAAACTTGGATGGAAATTTATATTTGGAAAGAAAAAGACTGTAAATTAAAGAAATACATTTCCAAGTTAAGAAGACAGAAGAAAACAAAATTACCCAAAGGAAGCAGAAGGGAAAAGGTTGTACAAAATGAGATCTGAAATCAGTGAAGCAGAAAACCTCTCCTAGGATGACTGTGGCTCATCAAGAGGGTTCAGGGTCAGTGTTGCCAGATATTTCTATGTCTCAAGAGAAGTCAGAATTTTATTCACAAGAAATTTCTGCATTAAGAAAAAATATGGTGTGGGCCTTATGAAATATGTCTGTCGGCAGATTTGGCCTGGGGACCTCTTTTATGAACCCCGCCTTCTCCAGAACAGCACTGGAAGGGTTGTCCACCTTGGATTTAATTGGGGTGACAAAGGTGACTCACTGGCTCATATGGTAACTCTGTGTTTAACCTTTTGAGGAACTGCCAGATGTTTTCCAGTGTGTCCTGAGTGTGATGTCCCCCGACCCCAGGAGCATCCAGGCTGGTTACCATATCACTGAACAGTCCTAGGTCTGCAAATAGATTGTGTTCAGGTCTCTGTGAGTTCTCAGACTCCATCCTCAGGGCTCCTGTGCAGATCCGGGAAGACCTGTTGCTTGTTGCTCATAGCCAGGGTCGGCCTATCTCTGCCTGTGTGGGGGGTTTTGCTGGTTTCTCTCCAGGCTGAGGACTGGATGTTCTTAGGCCCTGGCCTGCATATTTTATTCAGAAACTTGGGAGACAGTGGAGGAGGCTTGAGCTCTGCTTCTTTTGGCTGGAGCATAATTTGCACACTGGATTGGACCTGTGCTGGAGGGGACCACTCATTGGCAGAAATATGATTCCTGAGGCTTTCCTGGGGTAACAAGTTCAAAGCCTCCCTGGCCGGCAGGCCTTTTCAGTGTTATGTGAATGTTATTTTCACATGTGCTATCTCACAAGGGCCTGGAGAGATGGGAGGCTCAGAGGTGGCACAGTTAGGAACTAGAAGAGCTGGGACTTGAACCCAAGCTTGGATGCAGAATGTGGGATCTTTCCATGCAGATTCTTCCTGAGCGCCCATGAGGAACGAGTAAGAGAATGAGCTGAGGAGGTCTTTGCTTCTCCCCCTGAGGGGCCCTGGATGTCTTGAGTCTCTCCTGTCAGTCAGCCAGGCACCTGATGGCAACGCCCTCTGAGGGTGGAATGGAAGGTGCCCATGGCTGACTGTATAGCTGATGGAATACAAGAGGCTATCTGTGTGAGGAGACAGTGTGGGACAGAAGAGTACAGTTGTCTCTCAGCAGGAATACCTGCTCTCATCCCAGGTGAGAACACAACTAACCCAGTGGCCTTGCTTGCAGCACTGGACAGCCACAGAGCAGGACCCTGTTGGCTGGTGCCTAAAGTGTAGGCAGTCACATGGGTCACCACCAAATGTCACCTGGAGTCTGGGCCCAACTGGGAATGGCTCTGAGGAGTCAGAGGCCAAGGGGAAGGCCATCTTTTTGTATTTAACTTGTAATAGGTTTATTGAGATATAATTCATATGCTATAATTCACCTAGAGTGCACAATTCTATGGTTTTTTGGTACAGTCACAGAGTTGCGCAGCCATCATTACAATCGTTAGTACGTGTGAAAAATGTATATTCAACTTCTGAACATTTGCATGACTCCTGAAGAACTGTCGTACTCATTAGCCCCCGTGCCCCACTTCCCTCAAGAAGTTCTACTGCTTCCTTTCCAATTTAGATGTCTTTTATTTCTTTTTCTTGTCTACTTGCTCTGGCTAGAACTTCTAGTGCTATGTTGAATAGCAATGGCAAAGCAGGCTTCCTTGTCTTGTTCTTCATCTTAGAGGAAAAGCTTTCATTCTTTCACCATTAAGTATGATGTTCACTGTGGGTTTTTCATAAATGTGATTTATCATTTTGTGGACGGTCCCATCTATATACTTTGCTGAGTATTTTTACCATGAGGGTGTTGCATGTTGCCAGATGCTTTTTCTGCATCAGTTGAGATGGTCATGTTGTTTATTTTCCTCTGTTCTGTTCATGTGGTGCATTGTATTGATAGATTTTCATATGTTGAACAACCTTGTATTTCTGGAGTAAATTTCACTTAGTCATGATATATAATCATTTTAATATGCTGCTGAATTCATTTTGCTAATATGTTAGGGATATTTCCATCTACATTCATAAATAATATTGGTCTGCAACTTATGACCAGTCTTGAATGACTTTTCTCACCGCTATGTCTCAAGTAGTACCTTGTCTTATACCAGATGCTAAATAAATAGTGCTTGAATGAAAAAAAAAAGAATATTTGTCTGTAGTTTTCTTTTCTTACATCTTTGCATGGGTTTGGTCTCAGGGTAATGCTGGCCTTATAGAATGAGTTAGGAAATGTTCCGTCCTCTTCAATTTTTGGGAAGAGTTTGAGAAGGATTGGTGCTAATTCTGCAAATGAATAGTAGAGTTCACCAGTGAAGCCATCTGGTCCTGGAATTTTCTTGATTGGGAGCTTTTGATTACTGACTCTGTGTATTTGTTATAGATCTGTTCAGATTATCTTGACTCAACTTTTTAAGTTTGTCTACTTCCAGGATTTTTTTTCATTTCATCTAGATTGCTTAATTTGTTAGTGTATAATTGCTCATAGTATTCTCTTATAATCCTTTTTTATTTCTATTAGGTCAGTGGTAATTTCTCCAAATTTGTTTCTGATTTTAGTAATTTGAGTTTTCTCTCTTTTCATCTTGGTCAGTCTAGCTATGGTTTTGCCAATTTTGTTGATCTTTTCAAAGAACCAGTTTTTGGTTTTACTGATTCTCCCTATTTTTTTCCTATTTTCTATTTTCATCTCCATATTAGTCTTTATTATTCCCTTTATTCTACTAGCTTTGGGCTTAGTTTTCTCTTCTTCTATTTGCTTAAGGTGTAGGTTAGGTTATTGAATTGAGATCCTCTTTTTAAATGTAGGAGTTTACAGTTATAAATTTTCCTTTGAGTACTGCTTTCGCTTCATCCTGTAAGTTTTGAGTATGTTATATTTTAGTTTTGATTTCACTCAAGACATTTTCTATTCCGTTGTAATTTCTTCCTTGACCCATTGATTATTTAAGAATATATTGTTTAATTTCCACATATTTGTAAATTTTCCACTTTTTCTTCTGTTGTTGAGTTCTAGGTTTATTTCATTGTGATTGAAGAAGATAATTATTTAATTTCAATTTTTCAAGCTTTATTGAAACTTGTTTTGTAGCCTAACATATGGTCTCCTGAAAAATGTTCCATAGTATATGACAAGAATGTATAGTCTGCCTTTTGGGGGTGAGGTATGCTATATATGTCTGTTAGGTCTAGTTAGTTTATAGTGTTGTTCAAATCCTCTATTTTTAAATTTGTTTTATGGCTGGCTACCCTATCCATTAGTGAAAGTGGAATATTGAAACCTCCAACTGTTATTGTAGAGCTGTCTATTTCTTCCTTTAATTCTGTCAGTTTTTGCTTCATGTATTTTGGGACTCTGTTGTTAGATGCATATATGTTGATAATTATTGTATCTTCCTGATGGATTGGCCCTTTCATCAATGTACAATATCCTTCTTTGTGATAAAATATTTTTTACTTAAAGTCTATTTTTTCTGATACAGCCACACCAGATCTCTTTTGTTTACTACTTAAAACATTTATTTGATAAATGAGACATGTTACAATTTGTAAATTTAAGGTGTTCAATGTGTTACTTTGATACATTTATATATGTAATATGATTGCCATTGAAATGATATTTATCACATTACAGTATTATTTTGCTTACTATTTGCATGGAATTTCTTTTTTATATCCTTTTGCTTTCAATACATTTGTGTTTTTGGATCTAAATTGGGTATCTTATAGGCAGCATATAGTTGGATCGTGGTTTAAAGAAATACAATCCATTCTGCCAATCTCTGCCTTTTAAGTGTTTAATCCATTTACATTTAAAGTAATTACTGATAAAGAAAGACTTATTTCTGTCATTAGCTGTTTGTTTTGTGTATGTCATATCTTTCTTGTTTCTCAAAATTCTTCCAATACTGCCTTTTATGTTTTATTTTTTCTAGTGTATTATTTTTATTCTTTTCTTATTTATTTATCTGTATATCTTAAAGTCATTTTCTTAGTGATTATTCAAGTATAATTACTACCTTAAATGTATTAAAATCTAGTTTCAATGTATATTGACTTAGTTTCAATAGTGTACAAAAGCTATGCTCCCATACAGCTCAGTCTCTTCTACTTTTTACGATGTTACTGTCACAAATTACTTCTTCATACACTGCATTCTAACAAATAAATATTGTTTTATGCCCTTGTCTATTAAACCATATAGAAAAAAAGAGGAGTTATTAATCAAGAATATGTAGTTACCTGTATTCTAGTGTTTTTTAATTTCTTTATATGGGTTTGACTTACTGTCTTAATGTCCTTTTATTTTAACTGGAAGAAGTTCCTTTAGAATTTCTTGGATGGCAGTTCAACTAGCAACAAATTCCCTTAGTTTTGTTTATCTGAGACTGTCTGAGTTTTTCCTTCATTTTTGAATAATAGTTTTGCTAGGTATAAAATTTTTGCTTGACAGTGTTTTTCTATTAGCCCTTTAAATATGTTATCCCACTGTGTAGAAACCTCCATAGATTCTGATGAGAAGTCAGCTGTTAATCTCATTTCAGATCCCTTGTAAGTGTGGAGTTCCTTCTCTTTTGGCTGGTTTCAAGATTCTCTCTTCATCTTTGTTTTTTGACAACTTGATTAAAATATGTCTTTGTATGTATCCAACTTGGAGCTTCTTGGATGTATAGGTTTACATTTTATCAAATTTTGGGAGTTTTTTACCATTATTTATTTAAATATTCTTTCTGCCTTTTTTCTCCTTTTTTGACTGGGACTCCCATTATGTGTATGTTGGTCCACTTGATGGTTTCCCACAGATCTCCTATACTTTGATAATTTTTCTTCACTTTCTTTTTCCTTATACTCCTCACACTGGGTAGTTGACCTATCCTTAAGTTTGCTGATTTGCTCATATCTGCTGTTGAACCTGTCTATTGATTTTTTCAGTAACACTTTTCAGCTTCAAATTTTCTTTTGGTTCTTTTTTACAATTTCTATCTCTTTATTGATATTCTTTATTTGGTGAGACATCTTTTTCCTGTTTTGCATTAGATTTTTGCCCATAATTTCCTTTCCTTTCTGAGCATATTTAAGACAAATTAGTTAAAGTCTTTGTTGAACAAGTCCAATGTCTTGACTTTGATAGGGGAAGTTGCTCTTAATTTCTTTTTTCCTATAAGTGGACCATACGTTTTTGTTTCTTTGAGTGCCTCATAATTTTTTTTTGCTACAACTGGTAATTTTGAGTATTAAAATGTGGCAGCTCTGGAAATCAGATTTTCGCCCACTTCAGGGTTAGTTGTCTCTGGGTTGGTGTTTTTCGTTTAGTGGCTTTTCTAAACTACTTTTGTAAAGTCTATGTTCTTTGTTGTGTGGAGCCATGGAAGACTCTGCTTGTTAATTTAGCAGCCAGCTAGTGATTTGACAGAGTTTTCCTTAAATGCTTTGGGCCAGTGGAAATGCAAACATTCTCCTAGTCTTTGCAGACTGGCTCTGTGTTAGGGAACTCCTTTTGTCCTTAGCCAGACTATTTGCATCTGTGTCTCAGTCTTCATTTTCCATTTGCATGGAGCATAAATGTCAGACAAAGATAAGAGCTTTGGATCTTCACAGGTCTTTTCTAAGCATGTGTCCAGCCCTGAATCTGTGTGTGGCCTTCCACATTTCCTAGTGTATGTGGGAGTTTTCCAAAGACTTTTTTCTCCAAGTGTCTACTTCCACAGCCTCTTCCTTCCCAGGCATCTTGATTTATGTATTGTTTGCATTGCTCTGACTGTTTTCCCTTGACCCAGGTGACTGTGGCTAATTCATTTGCCCTTAGATTCTTTCAACACCACTCAGGAAGCCACTTCAGCCCCGAGGATGCTCCAAGGCAGATTAAACAAAGGCAAGCCCTTAAACTGATCCTTCAGGGATCCTCCAGACAGATCAAAACACAAACCACAATTTTGGGGGAATAAGGTTCACCAGGGAATTGCTCACCAGGAATGCAGGCTTCCTTCTACATGGCTGCCACTAAGCAGGCAAGTTAAAATGCCACAGCATTCACTTACTGAAATTCAGCAGCCTTTTTCTTCATAAAGCATTTCCCTGATTGTGACATTTTTTATTAAATTCTGGAGTTCCAAAAGAGTTCATTCTGACAGATTTTACCAGCTTATTTGTTGCTTTTATGGAGGGAGAGTTTTGAACTCTATTTTGGTAACATCTTTAACATTTACATCTTAACTTTTCAAATTTCTGTCTACTTAATTATAGTGAGTTATAGAAATGTTACACTTACATAACTCTATTTCTCCTCTCTCTCTTTGAATTATTATTGCTATACAACTTATATTAGTTTCCTATTGCTGATGTAACAAATCACCACAATTTAGTGGCTGAAATGATACAGTTTTATTATCTTAACAGTTCTGGAGGTCAGAAGGCTGAGATGGGTCTCACTGGGATAAAATCAAGTTATTGGCAGGGCTTTGATTATTCTAGAGGATCTAGAGGAGAATCTGTTTGCCTTTTCCAGCTTCTGGAGGCCACCTGCATTCCTTGGCTCATGGCCTCTTTCCTCCAATTTCAAAGCCAGTAACATTGGGCCAAGTGCTTCTTCTGATTGGTAGTCAGACATGTTATCCATTATGCTACTCTCCCCTTCTTGGCCAAGTACTTCTCATTCTACTATCTCTCTGATTCTCTCTTCTGTTTTCTTCTTGCACTTTTAATGACCTTCCTGATTATATTGGGCCCACCAGGCTAATCTGGCATAATTTTGCTATCATAAAGTCATCTGATTTGCAACCCTAATTTCTCTTTAATACATATTCATACATTCTGGTGATTAAGGTATGGCATCTTTCAAAGGCCACTATTCTGCCTACCAAACATCTGTATATTTTACAAACCCAACACACATCCTTATAATTATTACTTTATATAATTTTATGCTTGAAGAAGCTGAGAAAAGAAAGGAAAACAAGTATGTATAGTTTGTTGTAGCAACCATCTTATTTACCAATTCTGGTTCTCTTTATGTTATTCTGTGAGTTTATGTTACCATCTGGTATCATTTCCTTACTCCAGCATAGCTTTGTTCCCAGCTACCTCCTTTGTGCTGTTATTGTCAAATACATTTCTGTATTATTGCAGGCCCCAAAATACAATTATATACACATCATTTTATAATGTTGCTTTTTAAGTCAGTTAAGGAAAGAAAGGAGAAGAGATAAGCATTGATACTGCCTTAATAATTGTATAATTTCATTTACCAGTGCTTTTTATTTTTTGTATGAATTTGGGTTAACATCTGGGGTCACTTGCTTTCTGCCTGAAGAACATCCTTTAAGATACCTTGTAAGATGCTTACAGCAAATTCTCTCAGTTTTGCTTATCTGGGACTACCTGTATTTCACCTTCATTTTGAAAGATAGTTTTGCTGGATGTAAGATTCTTGATGGGCAGGTTTTCCTTCCAGCACTTTAAATATATCATTATATTGTCCTCTGTGTTCCATTATTTCTCATAAGAAGTCAGTTATTAACCTTGTGGGGCTCCTTTATATGTGGCAAATCATTTCTCTTGATGCTTTCAAAATGTTCTCTTTGCCTTTGTCTTTCAGCCTTTTTACTATGATATCTCTGGGTGTGGATATCTTGGATTTGTTGGGTTTCTTAGATACAAAAACTAATGTTTTTCTAATCAAATTCATGACATTTTAAGCTACTTTTTTTCTGCTCTTTTCTGTCTTCTCCTTGTGGTTCTTCATTGTGTGTATTTTCATGCTTTTAATGATGTTTTTCCTTTCTCTTAGGTCTGGTCCTGTTCATCTTTCTTCATTCTTTTTCTCTCTTTCCATTAAATCACATGATGTCTATTGCTCTGTTTTCAAGATTCTTTCTTCTGCCAGTTCAAATTTATTGTTGGACCCCTTGGTTATTGTATTTTGCAACTCCAGAATTTCCATTTGGTTCTATTTTATTTCCATCTCAGTATCTTTATTGAAATTGTTATTTGATGAGACATTGTCATCATAACACCTTTACTTCTTTAAACATGGTTTCCTTTAAGCCTTCGAATGTATTTACAATGGTTTCTTTGAAATCTTTGTTGAATCTGACATCTGGGCCCTCTCACAGACAAGTTTCTGTTGCATGATGTTTCCTTTAGTGTATGGGTTTCACGTGCTTCTTTTTAACTGGACATTTTAGGTAATACAGCAACTAGGATGCTGACTCCCCTTCCCTGCTCTAGGGCTTGATTTTGTTATTTGCTTATTTATTTGTTTATTGACCTGGCTTGACTATTGTAGTGAAGTCTGTCCCTAGTAGTGCAAAGCCTCTGACGTTATTCCTCAGCGGGCACACATAGACTTGGCCCTGTGCGCTGTCCCTCTGAGACAGCAGTAGCTTTAGTGGGGCTCTTTGTCTATCACCCTGTTAAGCTGTCAGCCTCATTTGGTATCACACCCAGCTGTTAGGCTTCACTAGTTGATGGCTGGTTGCTCTATTATTTTCAAGAATGCCCTGGAGCATAAGCTGCTTCATAATCTGATCCAACTGAATTTGGGTAAGGGTAGTTTTTGAGGCTTGTTCTACCCCCTCAAAGGGGTCTTTGTAACTGTCAATTGATCTAGTTCTCTCTTGTAAACTAGCTGGCCTCGTTTTAGCTTGTTGCTTTCATATTGCTACCAACTTCCTCTTAAATGCTTCCAACAAAATCTCTGTATATATATGAGAGCACACTGAATCTTGAACTTGTCTACAGTCTGATTCAAATAAAGCCAGTCTTTCAGGCAGAGTTCCAGAGCTCTCTGTTCTTATGGGCTGCCTCTTTCTCCAGGCAAAATCCCTGAGCCACTGCTCCAGATGCTTGGCAGGGTAGGGAGGGTCTCTGATCTTCTTGGTTTGCCTTTCCCAGCTTGGGGTCTTTTTCCCCAAAACAAGCTGTGGTAAGGGTGATTGGGAGCATAGTATTCCAGTCTTGCTGCATCTGGGATAGGGCCTCTTCTCTGCAAGTGGGGCTGGGTGAAGGAAGGCAGGAGTCACTGATCACTCAGCAACTCACCAGGAATTTCACCTCTGCAACTTGGAGTTGGAGGAGATGGGAAATGTTGACAGCCAGTAGATCTAATGAGATATTGCATCCCTTAATTCACATGTGAGGGGAGAGGCCATCTTCTTGGCCATATCCACCCAGGGTAGAACTTCCCTTAGGCTGAACTGGTGAAAATTCAGGGGAAAAAGGGAGCAGTTATGATTTAAGTGCCACAGACTCTTGCTGTTCTTTGAGTTATTTTTTAAAATCAAGATGTAGTAGATTTTCTTGAATAAATGATGTTTCTTCATTTGTTGTATGCCTTCAGTACAATTTCTAGGAACTTTAAATTGCTATTGTTGTTTTTCTTTTTAATTATTTTTACCAGTTACGGGGAATGGGTTCATAAGGTTCCTCAAACCGCCATTTCAGAAGTGAAACTCTTGAGGCAGATCATTCTTAATTTTTTTAGGTCATGGCAGCGAGGAAGGTAAAGGTCCTTGTATCTGTCAGGGTCCTTCAAAATGTGAGTGAGGGAGACACAAATCTAATTAAGCTGACACACATGATTGAGACAGTAGACACAGCTGGCCCAAATGCAGCTGCCAAGGCTCTTTCCATCCCTCTCTCAACTTGTCTCCACTCTGCACAGATGTCCTTTTCAGATTGGCTCTCTGAATAAGCGGCCTCAGGCTCCTGCCGTGAGCTTACTGACCCCGGAGGGGAATGTTTTCCCCAGTGTCCAGATCTCATAGAGAGCCACTGACTGGCCTCACTGCAATCATGTGTCCACCCCCTGAGCCAATCACTGCGGTGAGGGAACAGTGTACCAGGTGTGTGTTATGTGACAGTTGAGGCAGGGTGGACACGATTAACCCACACACCAGAGCAAGATGGGGTAAGGCAGGACTCTACCCTACACCAGCAGAAAGAGGGGTACTGGTTTGGAAAATTAACAGATGGCCTTTGCTTGCCCCTTTTAATATATGCACACAGGCACACACACAATTTTGTGTACGATTTATTTTCATGCACTGTAAATATCTTTCAGATACTCAGAACTTTAAAAAAACTTCATGAGAATTACAATCCCTTTAAATGCACTTTACACGCAAAAATGAATGGCCACTTCCTGAAACACTGCAATGAATTCAAGTTGCGCAAGTAAAACAGAGCAAACTTGAATCCCGCCCAAAAGCAAGCTTCTCCAAGCTGTGGCTGCTTGGCTCTAATAAATTGGAATTATAGAACAGCCTCTGACATGGCAATTTTCACGTCATTTTGGACATCAAATTGATTTTGACTCTGTTTTGATGGCAGTGAGGCTGAAAACTCTGACTCGTGAAAGTGCAGAATAACAAACTGATCTCGTTTGGCTTTGCTGGATGAGGGGGAGTCGCTGGGTTGATTCTCCACAAGTGTGAGGTCACCTCTGGCAACGTGTGCCTCATGAGGGCTGTCTGGGCTTCGCACCAGCCATCGGTCTAGGGTCACGTAGGAAGGCTGCCCGAGACGAGGGAAGTGTCCACGCTGTCCTGCAGGGGTTCCCGGTGTGTGCACCCTGCCTTGGTTGACAGGAGGGCATGACTTTGTGGCTCTGCCCGGCTGTAGCAGCCTGGCCTCTGGCTCTGGAAGGTTCTCTCCTCTCTTCCTCTCACACTGCAGTTTCTTCTTGGCCAACGGACACCATTGTTCTCCAGCAGCTTCCACAGAGGCCCTGGTTTATCTCGTCAATGTGAGCTAATAAGCCCACTTGTCAATAAAACCAAGACTCAAGCTAAGTCCTCCCATCAAATTCTCCTGAGAGTTGGGTTTCTCCTTTCACCAAACCTGAGACCCTTCTGACTTGGGCCATCGACCAGGCTCATCAAAGCTGTCTTCCAGGAAGTCCACTGAGTTCTTCCAGGGACTCAAACTTCACCTTCTCCTTCCCTTTCCAGACAAAACCCTGGGAAGAGGTGTAACTCCAGCTCTGAATTGAGGATGATTAAGACTTCTAAAGCAGTGTCCAAGACTCTCAGTGGCCCTCACGGCAGTGACTGCCAGGTGGAGGGCGGTGAGGCACAGGGCGCTGGACGTCTGCCCTCACCAGCACAGCAACCCCACCCCCTGACACACACCAACAGAACTCACTTGACAGAGTTCCACAGCAAAGGTCTCACCAGTTTGACAATGGCAACAGAGTTCAGGGTTTCCAAAAGGACTCACAAACTGGATTTTTCTTTGATGACATCCCATGGTCATGCCCCAGACCTTACTTTGCCTGTGGCCTCAGCCCTTGCATAGTCAGCATCGCGCTCTCTGAGCACTACCTTCTATTTTCCTGGCTCACTTTCACGAGTACCTGGACTCCAGCAAACCTTCGGCCCAGCTAAGACCTTCAGCCCATCAGTGCTGTTGATTTTTCCCTGACTCTTGCCTGCTGATGTCTTCTCTCCATCCTTTACCAGCCCCCTTATCTTAAATGACTTGCTTGCTCATATGGTCTGTCTTGCTTTGCAACTGGCTCACCAGTGCCACTGTCCCGGGAAAATGAAGCTCTTTACCTACTTCGGATCTTCCCAGGGGCCCCTGAATGGAGCTGCAGGAAGCACGATGCTTCACGGGTCATCTCACAGGGATTGTGACAAGCCTCCCGTGGGTCGTTAGGCTGCCAGCAATCAGACCACACTCCCCAGTCTGTTCACTCCCCTCCGTGGGTGACTTTTCCAATCTTTGCTCTCTGCACACCTCCGACATTGCTTTACCCGGTCACTCCCCTCCCCTACCAACTGTGGTCCCTTTTTGGCTCCCTTTCCAGCAAACCTCCAAGGGGAGTCCCCATTCTGTCTTCACTCCACTGGAGCAGGCTTCTTCCCCCACCACTCTGCGAGGCTGGCCTCCTCGGTACACGTGGCAGGGCTGGCCCGTCTTATCCTTGGCGTGGCTTACAGGACATCCCACCTTCTCGGTCTCCGTCTGCCTCCCTCATCTTTGCTGTCCCTGTCTCCTCTCCCCTTGCTCCGAGGGATGGAGTCCCCCAGGGCTCTGTCCTTAGAGTTCGTCTCCCCTGCACCTCTCCCTTGGTGATCATATTTGTCTTGTTGTTTGAGGTCCTCTTTAAATACCGATGGCTCCCACATTTGCATCTGCAGCTCAGATCTGTCTTCCTCACCCCAGACTCACATTCCCACTGGCTCCTTGACCCTTGGGAGTCTAATATTAATAGCAAACTTAACATGCCCCAAACTGAACTCTGAATCCTACCCACCCCTCTGCTCTACCCACTGCCTCCCATCTCTGGTGGATGGCTAATCTTTCCTCCATTTGCACAGCCAAAGGCCTTGACTTACTGATTCCTTTCTTCCTCTCGCACCCCATGTGCAGTCTGTCAGGAAATCTGTTGGTTTCGCTTTCAAAGTCCACTGGAACCTGACCACCCCTCACCGCCCTCACTGGTCCCACCTCGGGCCAAGCCACCTTCCTCTGCTGGAGGGCTGCAGCTGCCTGCTCAGGGTCTCCCTGCATGCCCCCATCTATCCTCAGTGCAGTACGGTGATTCCTTTTCTCCAACAGCTTTATTGAGATATAACTCACACACCACACAAGTCGCCCATTTAAATCGTGCAATTCAGCAGCTTTTAGTAAATTCTTAGACTTGTGCATCCATCACCACAATCAATTAAGACATCTTCATCACCCCCAGAAGACCCTGCACCCCTTGGGTATCACTCTTCATTCCTCCCTCCCCAACCCCTACACAACCACCCGCCTTCCTGTCTCCGTGGATTTGCGTGTTCCGGCATTTCATATGAAATGGGTCACACTTAGTGGCCCTCTCTCACTGACTGATGCCCGTCCTCTGCCCCAGTCTCCACAGTGGCTCCCACTGCCTTCAGCCTAGGAGACAGTGTACTGACAATCTCCGGGGCCAGCGCTCTGTGCCTGGCGCCTCCTGGTTTCCCTCCTGCTCCCTCTGCCTCCTGGCCTCCCTGACCTGCACATGCCCTTCCTCCTGCCCAGGTGCTCTTCCCCAGGTGCTCCCGTGAGCCCTTCCTCACCTTATTCCAGGATTTACTCTCATGTCCCCTTCAGTGAGATCCACCCTGACCACGCAGTCCAGTGCTTTGCAGCCTGCCACGCCCGACCCATGCTGGCACGCCCACTCTCCCTCTTCGGTCTCTTTCTCCCCGTGGCACTCACGGTTGTCAGCTACTCTGCAAGTGACCTACTCATTGGCCTTCTGCGGGAATGGATGCTCCCTAGGTGGGGAGCCACGGACGGCTGGCTGGTGCGTCCCGGGAGCAGTCTGGGTGTGTACAGGCCCTCTGGCAGGAGCTGGGGGACGAATCTGTGCACCCCCACAAGGGACAACTGGGACTCGGCTCCTCGGCGGGGTGTCAGCCATTCACCTGCTGCATGTTCCCGAGAACTAGTGTAGCTCCGACTCCTCCGAAGTTTCCTTCAGGCTGAGGCGTGTCCATGCCCTCAGATTGGATGGAGCGACCTGAGGGTCTTCCGAGCCACCATGCAGCTTGGCTGTTTCCAGAGCCCCAGGTCTACCTGATAACATGGCAGGCATGTGTTGTAGATGGTCACAGCTTTTGTGGGGGCAGCTCCAAGTTCCGGGTAAGCAGCTGTCCTGTAACATGGACACTCACGAGAGCTGCTGCACGGTCCAGTGTGTGTCGGGAGAGATAGCTGCCCCGGCTTCCTCAGCTCCGTTGCTTCATGCTTCCTTTGTCAGCAAGACCAGAAGCGCTGGGCTCCTGGGTTTCGGTGAGTTCAGGGATGGAGGCAAACCAGGGGACTCACTGGCTTGGAGGCACCTCCTGTCCTTGACATTTTGCAGATGAAGCTAGTCCCACAGGAACATAGGGGACCACCCAGAGTCCCCTTATCGGGCTCCATCTTCTTCAGTTCCATCAGCAGGAACCTTCTAGATGCACTAACACCGTAGCTCAGACGATTGCCCGTCTCCCACACAGCCCTACTGTTGCACAGAAACACCTGGCTCCAAGTTATGAGGCCTTTCTTCAGACTGACTGAAGAGATCTTAGAGAGGGGAGGGACTTTTTGAAAAGCTCTATATCCAAGGTCTGATGGTCTGTCCACATGGCCCAACTTAAGATCTCTGGCTTTGCCCCCATATTCCTTGTTGGGTCTTCGGACCTCAGTCAGGGCCTAGGGGCGGGGGTTTCCTGGCAGATTTGGTATTTAGACTCCCTTCTGTCCTCATGAGGATGACTGGAGCCATTGGGATGGGTGTCTGTCTTCGGGCACCTGGAGATGTTTGCCCTTTTGTGCTCAGAGAGGAGGGAGTGAGTGTGGCTTCTGGGTCCGGTCTCCAGCTGCTTGGAGGGAGGGACGACCCTGAACCCTCACAGAGAGGAGATACCCGTTCTCCCCTGGGGCAGCCCCTTTCCCCAGCAGAGTGGAGCCAACCAGGGGGCAGAGGGCCGAGCAGGATGCGGTCGCCTGAGGGGTCAGCATCTCCCAGGTACAGCAGCATCTGAAAGCTAGGGCAGGGGCTTGTGGCTTTGTTGCTGTTTCGGGGTTGGGGGCTGCTCAGTGCAGCTGGGACAGGAGGGCAGCCAGGGCCAGGACTAGGGCCAGGTGGAAACTGGGGTGACAAGAGGCAGGACAGAGGCTGAAAGATGTCTGAGAAGGGGCTGAGCCACATGCAGGCGCCTGTGCCCTGGGGGGTGGGTGTGACCTTTGGGGCTACCCTGATGCAGGGGGCACCCCTGGGGGCCGCTGGGAGGTCGGCACGGGGCCCACGTGGTTCATGCAGGGCCCTGAAATGGAGAGGACCAAATTGGGGGATGTCAGAACTGGATTCTATCTCTGGTCTGGGAAGAGATGACTCAGCTCCTTCCCCTTCCCTCCCTGTGACCCTTCCTCTCCCAAGGCAAGGCCTGGCACACCAGCCCATGTCCAGATGCCTGGGGCAGCATGGGAACAAGGCCCTTTTCCCATGACCTAGAACTTTTCTGCAGCACTAACTCTTAGAACCTGAGACAAAGGGGCCAGGCGAGCTTCTTTAAGACCCCCAGCTGCTTCTCTTTGGGGTCCATCTGATTTCCACTTGGCCTGGGTGGGACACAGTCGGCAGAACCCAGACACGTAGACAGGCGGACACTTGGTCCGTAGGTGTGAAGGGCGGCATCTCTGCTTCTCACATGCGAAGTCCGTCATGGTATCCTGGGGCCTGGGGGCAGGCTCGTTTTCTTGCTCTTCAGTTATTCCTTCACCCTGTCACGCATGAATCCAACACATGCTTTTCCTTCGGGAGCTCAAGAGTTTACAATTTCATGTGATCCTTGTTTTAACAGAGGAAAGCACAGGATGGCCTGCGAGTCTGGGGAAGAGACTGACTTGCTCTGTTTGAAGGGGTGATGCAGTGGGGCATGGAGCTGGGCTTTGAAGACTGAATAGGAGTCCGCCAGAAAGGGCAGGCAGGCCGTGCTGGGGCCCGTGGCCGTGATGCATTTCAAGGACACCAGCCCCTCCTGGGTGGAGATGAGCGTGTGGGTGGCAGGTGGGTGTGGGCTAGCAGGGTGTCAGGCCTGTCCGGAGGCACCGGCCAGTGAGGCTCATGCTCCTGGGAGCTCTGGGCTAGCCTGGGAAACTGCAGGGGCCAAGTGGTGAGCTCACCAGGAGGCTGCTTCCAGCCTGGTGTAATCCCCACTATGGTCAGGGGAGAGGGGGCAGATTTCAGGGAACAGATGGGGAAGGTGCCAGGATTTGATCGTCCTTGATCTGACCAAGAGGCCCGGCAACCCTCCTTGGATGTGGAGGGGAGATAGGCGGGTCATTGACTTTTGCCAGGATCGGGGAAGAGGAAGATGACAGGTCTACCTGGGACTCGTTGGCATGGAGGTGCCATAGGTGTCCCAGGGGTGGTTGGGGCAGTTGGGTGGTGGGTCTGGGGCCTGGGAGCATGGTGCAGACTGCAGACGGAAGGCATTTGTGGGCTTGTGCATGGCCATGGAGGTGGCAACAGCAGGTGGGGAGGGAGGAGAGATGAGAGTGAATGTGAAGCCCCAAGGATGCCCAAGCCCCTGTCATGAACAGCCAGAAACTGGGGTGTGGGTGGGCTGGAGTCTCCTGGGCTCTGTCTCCGGCAGGAATTTGGCCTTGCTCCCTCCCTGAGTTTTTCTGTGCAGAGCCCCCAGATCCCACCTGGGGACTTCCTGCCTGGGCCATGTGGTACAGCCCGTAGAGAATTCCCTGCCGAGAAGGGTTAGTCCCGGGGTGCCCGGGCAGTGGCACGGTGATATCCCCGGGTGCCTGCTGGGGCTGCCTACGCCAGGCTGGAATTACCGGGAGGTCATTAGGACACCCACAGAGTCGGGGGAGGCCAGGACCACTGTGGCTTTTGTGTGGCAGGACCTGGGGAAGGACCTGGAAGCCAGGCTCCTCAGGTCTCGGTGGCAGGACAACTGGACACCTGGGAGTGGGTGTTGGTTGGCCCCATGACCTTTTTCTCTCCTGACCTACCTGGCTCAAGACCCGCGTCCCATGATGGAGAAGCCAGTTGGCTAGAAGGGGAGCAGTGATTCCTGGGAACAAAACTGAGGTGCTGCCCCAGGAGAAGGGGGGCTGGGTGATGGGGAGTCCCCCAAACCATGGTGTGGGGCCCTCAGCACCTGTTGCGCCCCAGGGGTCTCTGCATGAGGACGTGTATGTGGTGTGTGCATGTGAACCTGGGTGTGCAGGAGAAGCCTGGCTCCCTTTCATTTCCTGTGTGCCCCACTGTATTAAAAAATGGAACAACGGCTGCACAGGTACACGAATCATGGTACCTTTTAAGTATGTGCGTGATATAAAGGCAGTCTTGTTCCAGATGCAGACTGGCTGCAGGGAACCAGTGCCAACCAAGTCCACAGCCTCAGACAGGCAGGGACTCTGGAGATGGGGCTGCAGGTCAGAGTGCTTGGGTCCATCTTCTCCCTCCAGACGTCGCAGGCCGTGGAGTGTGTATGTGAATGATCCAACGAGACCGTACATGCTTGTCACAGCTGGGCCCAGGGGAGCGTGTTGGGGTCAATGCCCTGTGAGTGCCCAGGGCTGGGTGAACCCTCATGATCCCCAGACAGGGCCCGATGGGATCTTGTAGTCTTCCCTCCTGCCCGCCGGAGCCACTTAATCCTGGCCAGCCCACCGATAGGGACTTGGGGATTTGATTACAGTGCTTTCTAACAAAGTCAAAACAAACTTCCTTGGGAGGTTTATAGTGAGGTCATCAAGGTGCTTTGTGTGGAACACCAAGGCGTGGGGTGTCAAGACAAAAGATCAGAAAATTAAATGGGAAAGAAGGAAGGTGGGAGCATTGCATTGGTGAGAGAGGCTGGCAGGCAGGTGGGGTTCCCAGCAGCCCCGGGAGGGCGAGGAAGGGGAGCTGTAAAATGAGCCGGTTCACGCTTAGTTACGGCTTCCCTGAGGTACTTAGGGAGTTCATGGTGGGTGCTTAACCTGGACAGATAATGAAATTAAACATTCATGGTGCCTGCAGTCCACCCACCTCCTGCTCGGGGATGTCTTTGGAAACAGAACAGATTCCTCTGAGAGGTGATTTCAAGAGCAGCCTGGGAGGGGGCGTTTTTCTGTGAGCTCTGGGCCTTGGGGGATATGCCCCTGTGCTCCAGCAGGGGGCAAGATCCCTCAAAAGAGCATTTGCTGGAGGCAGCTGGGGAACCAGGCCAGGCTGGGGGCCACTGAAAGAAACAGGGGTCTGGTGTTTGTGACCCAGTCCCACATGTTGGTCCAGTCTCTGCCGTCTGAACCTCTGTGGCTGTCACGCCCTTTTCCTTGATTCTCTGACAGAGGGCCTCAGGCCCCTTCACCTTCCCGAGCCTCAGCTGTTTTACATGCACTGAAAACATGCTCTGTAGGCTGTTGCCAGGACCATTAGGCCCATTTGCCAGGTGGGGAAACCGAGGCCCAGAGAGGGAGAGCTTGGCCATGTCTCAACGCAGGGGGGTGGCCTTGCTGGGGCCGGAACCCAGGGTGCCTCTCAGATGTCTGTGTGGAGCAGGGGCTCTCACCGGCGGGCAGGGCTTATCCAGGGGCAGCGCTCACAGCTGAGTCTCCCATCCAGGCTGCAGGTCTCAGGGCTCGTCTTGGAAGGGGCCCGAGGCTTCCTGGTGGGCTGGTGGTGGAGGCCAAACAAGGTGACCGGTGTGAAGTCCCCACCCTCGGGTGCTCCTGGGCGTGCTCTTGATTGGGCCAGCAGGCAGTGAGTGCCAGCTGGGCTGGGTGGTTTGGGGTCCTGCTGGTGCTGAGGGCAGGGCCAGCTGACCCAGGCCTGTCTAGTGGCTGCTCTGAGAGGCGTCGGACAGGTGGACTGAAGGCAGCATCCTGCTGTGCTGAGAGTCGGGTCCTGTAGAGGGACCCCCCTCGTCTCACACCCAGGCTGCCCTCAGGCTGTGGCAGGGGGAGGGAGCCCAGCCTGTCCTTCTGGAACCTTGGGCTGTGGCAAGGCAGCCCCATCTGGTCTCCCTGGCTGGAGAGGTCAGGACAGATGCTATGCCAGACGGGACTCCTGTACCCAGTGGGGCAGGAGTCCGTAATAATGGTCATAACTCTGTCCACTTGTTTGCAGTCACTTAATGTCTTCACTTTATGCATCCTGGAAGGCAAGCCCCATGGCTTACATTACCCTGTGCCCGAGGACCCCCAGACCACCCTCCAGCCCAGCCTTCTCTCTGTGCCCCAGACCCCTTGTATCCGGGGGCCTAGTGGATGTCTGTCTTTGGGGTTCCCATGGGATACTCAGGCCCAGCATGCCCCAGCAGGCCTCCGTCCTCCGCATGACTCCTCCCAAGGTCCCCCTGCAGCACAGAGCTTCCCAGGGTGTGGGCTGCCCGACAAGCCCGAGTCCCTGCGTCACAGTGGTGACACTGCCCGTCAGCCCTGTGTGCTTGTTCACTTCTGTACCCACCCCCTGCCCTGCCGCCCCATCCCACCTCCTCCCAGGAGCCGGCTCTGCTCTGAAGAACAAACTAGGCCATGCGCCTCCGCTCTCCTTGGCCCTTCATCCCACAGCCTGATTATTGCTACCTTACTCACCACACCAGGGTGTATTTCTAGTATGTGCCCCTGGCCCACAGTTTTATTTTGCCAGTCTGACTCTGATATTTCTTTAACAGTGAGGTTAGGCAGCTTTTCATATAATCAAAAACTGCTTGATTTTCTTCTCCAAGAACTGTTCATTCATACCATTTGCCCATTTTCCTTTGGAATTGCTGGGCTGCTTCTCATTGATTTGAAGGAGCACTTTACATATTAAAGACATCAATCCTTTGTGTAAAGTGCGTGCAATGTTGGGCGAACCCTCGGCTGTGTGTGGGACTAAGTTGAGGCCCGTGAGAGGGAGGAGAGGTCCAAGCAATGATTGTTTGTCAAGGTGTGGACAACCAGTGAGCATTCCTTGGGTCCCGAAGCAGGTGAGGTTCCACAGTAAACCACACCCACTGGAAGCAGGCTTCAGGGAGAAAGGAGCATGGGTCTACGGTGGGTGTGGGCTGAGGCCAAAGAAGTTTCAGCCACTGTGGGCTGCAAGCAGGTGGCTCGCTCAGGTTTATCAGAACCTGACCGTTGCACAGGCTTCCTGAGGGGTAGAAGGAGAGCACCCTGACGGAGGGCATGGAGTTGAGGTTGCAAGAGTGACCCAGTGCCCGGCTTTGGCTGGGTTCACCAGGCAGCACTGGGCTTACATAATTTTAGAATTGCTTTCCAGTATATAAAGATCAGAGCCTTCACATGCAAATCCCAGTTTCAGACTTTATAAAGATAACACCCAGCCACCTGGACCTATACCCTCCTAGCCAGCGCTGTTTGCCTTAGACTCTGCAGTGTGCCCAGGGCCCAGCAGGGCCCCTCATCCCCCAGCCTGTGGCCATACTCCCACATGGCTTATTTTTTGTGGGAACGAAATATTTCCCAGTTAAGAGTGAAAGAACAAAAGATAAACCAAGAGGGCCTCCTGTTTCACAGAAAGATGGGAGAGCATATTTCCTTCTGGAAATGCAGACCATGTCTCCATGTTCAATAGTAAACAAGGTATGTCTGGGTCAAAGAGAGGAAGGAGGGTACGTCGTGAAACACGCCCAGACTGGCCACTCACCGTCCCTGCGGGTGGCACACAGGAGGCTTACTGAGGGTCGCTGCAGTGTGCTGCGTGGTCCACTGCACCCAGGCCCGCACCGCCATGAAGGCAGCCCCGCTGGGCAGGAGCTTGGTGGTGCACGAGCGGGCAGGCACAGACCCAGAGCTGTGGCTCGTCCACTCCCTCTGTCAGTGCACAGCTGCCTGGTTTTCAGCCAGGGAAGGAGACCCCAAACCTTTTGAAGAACATGGTGATTTCTTGTCTTCTCCGCCTGCCTGGTTGCCTGGCCTGTCCTCTGAGCCCTTGGGGCGGCCAGGGGCCTGGTGAGCTGGCCCTGAGCCATCCTCTCTGCAGGAAGGGCAGCCCCTAGCGACCATGGGATCCAGGCTTGGAGTGCATCCCCTTCCCCAGGGTGGCCAGAAGGCAGAGAGGAAGGCTGGGCCTGCGGAGGAGCCCAGGGCTGACGTGTCCCTGACGCTCACTGGGAGAGAGGCTGGAGGCTGGGCAGCTCCGGGTTCCTGGGCCCAGCAGGATGCAGGCAGAGGAGGGGTGTGACTCCTCTGTGGAGCTCTCCTCAGGACTGAGCCCAGTTGCCCACCTCTGCAGGTCTCCCCTGCCCTCCCCATCAGTCTCCCAGGCTCATTCAAGAGGCTTTAGCCCCCAGGGCCACACCACTGCTCTTCCAGCCCCAAGCATCAGCGGGGAGCACTGGAGAGAGTCCCTGCTTGCTCACCTCTGCTCCAGAAGCAGGCCCTGGTCAGGAATGGAAAATGAACAGTGGGCAGTCTCTCCTGTCAGCAACCCCTGCTCCTCAGATCTGCCCACTGTGGGATCTTTGAAGTGTTTCTGTCCATTTTCCCATTCAATCTTTTCCCAGCAAAGTTGTAAAGTGGAAGGTTCCCCATGCATGTGCGCCCCCAGGGCATGCACTTAGAACAGAGTCCATGTGAAAGCCCCCCACCACACACACACCTCTCGCAGCGTTGTGCAGGGCACCACTGCCACAGTGACCCTGCAAATGGACCCTTTGTGTCTCCCTCTCACTGTCCAGCACACACTCCCATCTTAGCATCTAAAAGGCCTCACTCATAGCAGGACACCAATAATACAAGGTGGGAGGCTCTCAGTTGCTAAGGCTACTTCAGGCTGTCACAGAAATGCACTCCTCTTTCTCCCAGTCCTTGTGAGAGCCCCACACCTCAGGGCTGAAAGGGAACAGGGTGGGCAGGGCATGGGTCTTTGTGCCGTGGGGTCTGTCAGGTGTGCTTCTAGGTCGAGGTCCCCAGCTTGTGGGGTCGCCGACACTCAAAGCACCCTCTGTTGACTGGCCCAAAGCAGCTGGCTCTGAGTGACCCCATCCGAGGCTTGGGTGCAGCGGGCCAGGCGGGCTCTGGAGTGGGAGGCCTTACCTGTTGCCCCTGGCTGCCGTGAGGCTGTGGGCTGGAGTGTGGCCTTCCTGGGCCAGTCCTCCCGCCCCTGATCTGTGTAAGAGGGAGCCCATTCCTGACGCACGGAGCCGCTGTGAAGGATAGATGAGGGATGTTGTAAAGTGCCGACGCCCAGTGTTACCCATGTCATCATCATCAACAGTGGGGGCCTTTTCCCATCAGACTGCTGGCAAGGGTGCCCGAGAGTTCTCCCTCCTAGGAAGGTGGCTTGGCGGTACCATGTGGTCCTTCCTGCTGTGCCGTCCTGGGTCCCAGCATCAGCCAGGAGGAGCCCAGTGCCCCAGGCTGCAGGTGGGGCCGGTAGGAGTGCAGGAGGTGGGGAGGAGCAGGGGACAGTCCAGACCCGGGCTGGGGAAGGGGCCCTGGGCAGGCTGCTGGGATCCGTGCACCTTGACCATGGGCTGGCAGGAGCTGGGCTGTCTGGTGCCCACGCCTCCTGCACGTGTTGGCACCACCCCCGCCCAACCACCAGGCCCCCCAACCTGCTGTATCCTCGCCCACCCTGCATGACACAGGGCTGAACACCTGAGAAGAGGAAGGGTTCAGGAGGGGAAACAGGTTAGCAGCTGGAGAGAAGTGCCTTGGGACTTGCATTTGGGGATTCCAAAGGCCAGCAAGGAGCTGGTTCCTAGTAGAGGCAGGAGCAGAGGCAGCGGGGCTGCAGGTGGGGTAGGTTCGGAGCCCCTCGGGATGAGGAAGGGGCTGAGGGGAGAGGCCAGCCCTGCTCCTGGCATGGGCCTGGTGGGACAGGAGCCCAAGTGGGCGGGACAGGTGGAGGCTGGTGTGGGGGGCATTGAGGAGGGGAGACTCAGTCCTGGATTCTGAGTGAGGGGTCCCTGGGGGCCCTCTGGGGAGCTATGCCTGGGAGGCTGTCGATACCCAAGTCCAGGACTGCAGCACATGCAGGGCTGGCAATGGGGATTTCTGTGCCTGTGACGCGCTGGTACGAGCTGTGCATGGCCGGAAGCTGCCAGGCCTGTAGCCCCGAGACATTGGCTGTCAGCACCCCACTTGCCAGTCTCCCACTTCCCCCACGTTCAAAATGAAATCCTAGGGAATCCTTCCTTCTGTTGGGATTGTGGGTGTCTGTGTTTTGTTCTGAAGTTCACAGTAAATATTTTCATTAAACGATCTGCCATTCTCTCCCGTGTATCCCACCATCTGGCCACTGCATGCTGGGAAGCTGCAGTGAGGAGGTAACTTGGGGCTGGCCGACTGCCCACAGAGAGGAGATGGCTGGTGCCTGGAGGCTGCAGCTGGGCCCAGGGACCTGCCCTGCGTTGTTTCGACAGGGCAGGACTCTCGGTCTGTGGGCCCCAGGAGCCTGTTGCCGAGAAGCCTAGGCCATCGGGCTGGTATGAGGGTTCAGAGCCGGGCAGCTGGTGTTTGGGGCCCTCTGGGTGAGACCTGCTGCACAGGGAGCCCAGGAGGGGCCCTGAGAGCTCCTGGTCATTCAGCATGGCCCTGCTGATTGGGCCCTATCTCAGTGGCCTTAACACATCTGCTGTGGCACCAGGTAGGTCCCCTCACTTATTGAATAAGAACCTGGCCCCTTTCTCCCGGCCACACACCTTAAATCTACTGTGGACTTTCTCTCTCCCCACTCTGTGGGCATTGGGGTCCCTGCAAAGGTAGGAGGTGCAGCAGATGCTCACAGTCTGAGGGTGTTCTGGCTGTAGGGCCAAACGTGGTGTCTCCTGTAGGCCCGTGCATGTGACTGTGTGTATGGGGAGGGGGAACGTTAGGACTTGTGGTTGCAAGAGAGAAGTCCAAACGGATGGACCCAAAGAGCCTGGAAGCCTACGGGTGTATCAGCTTGAGGCACAGCTGGATTTGGGGCCTAAAAGGTGCCACCTGCTCTCTTCATCGCCCAGCTCTGCTTCTCACAGGAGAAAGAACCCCAGAGCCCCTGGCTCACCTGTTACCAGTTTAGCAATCGCAGCAGAAAGAGAAGAGAGCATAGCTTCACATACACACCAGCAAATGCTTGTTACAGGGCCTCATTGGCTGGCCTGGGCCGTGTGGGCGCTCCCGGGGCAGGGGCTTGTGGGGCTGGCTCCCTGGCCATGCGGACTGGGAGTGGGGGAGCAGTTCACGAAGGAGAACAGAGGACCAGCACCTGGAGAAGGGGCAGGTGACCATGTGGCACAACCCCGGGTGGCTCTGCACCTCCCGCAGGGCCGGTGGTGCTGGGCAGGCCAGGATGTTCCATGTCCTCCACCAAGGAGCATCAGTTGGCTCGTATACTGGGGAGGCACGTTCTGGGGACAGTCTCGGACAGAGGAGCCAGGGGAAATTTCTTTCCCTTTCTCCAGAGCTTCCATTTCTGTTCCAAAGTGCTGGAAAGGTAAGCAGGCCCTGGACTCTAGGCGATTTGTAGACATTCCAGCTCTTGTTTCTCAGGTTCGTTGCAGCTGTTACAGACGCTGCCCTGATGGACGAGCACCGAGGGGCTGGCACTGCCACAGGAGCCCCTCCTCACACCTCCCCTCCATCTTGAGCTGTAAAAATGACACTAGGTGAGCTGTGTCTACAGGCATTGCAAAAATTAATTCCAGTTCGGTAATAAAGTTATAAAAGGCTGGGATGAAATAAGCTTAATGAGTCTCTTTTAATAAAGCTCACCAGTGGGGCTCTGTGCTGATGGCCCCCTTGGGGCTGAGCCTCTAAAGAGCCTGCCTCCTGCCATACAGGGCTTTTGCTGTGTCCTGATTATGCTTCTTCATAAACATATTTTATCTTAATGATCATCTGTAAGGGAATTTGCAGCCACGGAGGGCTTGTCTTCTGGTCATTAACAAATGGAGGGGATGGCTTTCCTCCAGGTGACCTCCCCAGCGTGGGGGTGCCAGGTGCTCCTTGAGGCTGTTAGCATCTGGGACCTTGGTCCTCCTGGGCCTGCCTACCGCTCGTGCTGGGTCCTGGCAGTGTTTGCAGCAGGAGAGCTGAGCTGGTGCTCTGGCCTTGGTCTAGTTCCCTAAGTGACATTCTCCCTTTCTTTGCAAGGTGGCCATTCCTGTTCTGCAGTGCAGTTGTACGAATTTAAGTTTCAGGGATTCCTGCCCTGGCGAAGTGAGAGCAATTTGTCCTCATCTACATACTTAAGGGTTGGGCAGTAGCAGAGCCCTCACCCCTCTGCCCAAGTGCTTGCCCAGCAGCAGGGGTCAGGGACAGTCTTGGCAGTCCCGGAAAGCACACTGGTCTTGGAGTCCAAAGCCTACACAACACTGGGATCGTAAAAAAAAAAAAACATTTAGCTGGGTTTTCTTCTAGCACTTCTACGACTGCATTCTTATCATCCCAGGTCAGCAATCCAAATGGATTGGTTTTTGGTTAAGGTGTGAGGTCAGGATTTACTCTTTTCCTCCTCCATTAACCAAGTGTCCCATCATTACTAAAAAAAGAAACCACTTATCTCCACAACCAACTCTCTCTCCTCTCCTTTGCCCTACAATGAGCAACCATTCTAAGGTGTGAAAGGGTATCCTTTCATCAGTGTATATTTTTGCAAAATCAGTGTTGCTTCCCAGAGTGTGTGTGTTTTTAACTGATGTAATTGTGCTACACTGTATATCTCATTCTGTTTCTTTCTTTTTGCACCCAGCACTCTATCTAAAAGATCCACCTGTCTACATGGATGTCAGACTTCTGTGTAGCTCTGTGTGGGGTGCACCTGCCACAATCGCCTCCCCTCTTGCCCACTGATGACCCAGGTTGCCTCCAGCTCCCCGCAACCTACCCAAGCAACACTCCCAGGAATGGGACCTGTGCGGGCATCCTTTGTCTTTAGGATACAGACCCGAGAGTGGGATTACTGGGTCATCAAGTACTAGGACACATAACTGAGTAGTGCCGGATTGCCAGAACGTCCGCATCTGCTCCACTTCCATTTACCAACACCAGTTTTGAATTGCTACCGTCATTTACTAATTTTACTTCTTTATTATTTGATCATGTGTTTACAGTTTACATATAAATGTATATATATCAAGGTGATTAATATTAAAACAGAAGGCAAGCATACAGATGCAAGGAGAGGGCAGCACTGCTCCTGCTGGATGGAGGCTCCAGGAGGTGAGCGGAACAGTTCCCAGATCACAGTCACTTCCACTTCTCCAAGCATTGACAAGGCCCCTTCTAAGGAACTCATAGGCAAGGTCAAGACTGAGTCTTGGGAACCACTGGGCTCTCCACAGCCTGGTGCCTGGCAAGACTGAAGTGTAGACCAGGTGCTGGACATGCAGCAGAAGTAGTCAGAGGGAGTGGGCTGTTTTACTTTCCACTTCTGAGCCCACTATGGCCCGCCTCCAGCTCTCAGGGAAAAGCTAAGCACTTCCGTGAGTGACGCACCTGTCCTCAGCAGAGCATGAAGGGGAGAGACCCTCCTCAGCACATGGTCACGAGAAGCCAGGTGCTGATGGGATCTGGGCCAAGCTCTCCTGGGTGCTCTGTCCTTGGGCTGAGAAGATGGCCTGATGGAGTGGGGGTCCTGGTGATGACTGCCCGTCTCTCAGTCCCCCTGCAGCAGCACGGCTCAGGCGCCTCCCATCTGGCGCACAGCTGCCGTCCTAGGGTCACTTATCAGCATCTTCCGTGGGATCCCCTCATCTCTCTGTCGGCTCTCCCTCTTCCTTTACCTGTCTCCCGCTTTCTTGGCTACCTTTCTTGTTTTGAAAGTCCTTCCGTAGCTTCTTGAGAAGGGGTGCTGCACAGATAAAACTTTAGAGAACTCAAATGTCTTTATTCCACTGACATATTTGATTAAGAATTTGTCTGGGTATAGAATTTCAATAAAATATTTTTCTTTCAGAATTTTAAGGGCTTTGCTCCATTGTTTTCCTGCTTATGCTGCTTTGGGGAAGTCTAAAGCCATTGCGATTCCAATCTTTTGTAACTGCTTTCCCCAGCCCCCTCTAACTCTCTGTGGAAGTTTATAGAATCTTCTCTGTGTTCTGAGATTTCATGATAATGTGCCATGGTGTGTATCTCTTTTCAACTACTGTGTTGGATATTAGCTGGGCCCCTTCAGTCTGGGAACACCTTGCAGTTATTGGAAATTTCTTGAATTATTTCATGAATTCTTTCCTCCCTGTTTTCTCTTTTCTTTCTTTATGGAGTTTCTGTTCCATGCATGACACACCTTTGGTCTGGTCCTCTCATTTTCTGATCTTTTCCCTGATGGTTCAAGTCTCTTTGTCTTACTATTTTACTTTCTCGGGAGATATCACAATTTTACCTATTCTATTTCAAAGAACTCTTCTTATTTTTCTTATCCTGCTCCTGTTTAATGGATGTAAAAACTTCTAGCTCTTAGAGGTTACTAATGATAATGATAGGTTTTCATACCTTCCTGTATAGTCTCTGTTTCCTCCATTTTCCTCTTTGTGATTTTCTTTGCTTCATTTTGATCTCCATCCATCATGTCTGGAGAGCTGGTCATCCTGGGCTGCCTGCTCACGTGTAGGGTAAGAGGGGCCTGGGAGCTTGATGCATGCAGGTGGGGGGAACCACGCACAGTTTTGGTCTTTGGTTTGTCAGATTCCCTAGAGAAGACCCCTCCCAGTCTCCTGCCTGAAGGTAAAGGCCTGACCACCAGCATTCTGGGAGTGAATTGTGGAAGCAGATTGATGTCTCAGCATTCATTTTGTCCTCCTGTTTTAGCATAGTGCCTATGCTCTCAACTACACCTGGTGCCTGTGGCCCAGAGGCCTTCTTTTCCACCTTTTCAAGAAAGAATGAGCTTCCAGGCAAGACCGATACGTATTAGTTCTTGGGGCTATTACTGGGGCATAGGGTGTGAGGAGGGGATTTGGCATCTGCCGTCAACTCCTGTCCTACTTATTTCAATCTGCCCTTCACTCCCACCTGCCGGCCTTTGGAAGACTCTGCGGTGCAGACTGAGAGAGTCTTGGCTTTCCTCAGTACCAGCTTGGGGTTCAACTCTCTAAGTTCATTACCACGTGTCCACTCTGCTTTCCAGCCTCCAACAGTTTTGTTATTTTTTCCTTGTCTACTCTCCCTGTCCTTGTAGGCTTGTGATTAAAAAAAATCCCTTTACTAAAGTTGAAATGGGGTTCCAAGAAGAAACTAAATTGGGTATATGTGATCAATGCACCATGTTTACCCAGAAGCCCCTTACATGCTTGGATCTGATTTTGGACTTTCTATTCAGTACCACTGATCTGTCTTTCATGATACTAATTACCACTATGTTCTAATTAATGTTATTTTGTGATATGTTCTATTAATTTGAAAGGTAGGTACCCCCCTCTTTATTATCCTTTTTCAATATTTTTCTGGCTATTTTCTCTTATGTAGCCTTCCGGTTAAATTTTGGAATTATTTTGTTAGGTTTTAACAATTCTTTGATGGAGATGGTGTTAAATTTATAGATCAATTGGGAGGAGAACTATCTTGCAATCCAGAATACTGTTGTTGTGTCTCCATTTGCATTTTGGGGTAGTTTTAGTCTATATTACATTACTCTTTGTGTGGTCTTTATATACATTTCTTTTTTTTTTAATTTCCTAGATATTTTGTGGGGTTTGTTGTTAGTCAAAAAGCCCTTTTTTTCCATTCTATTTCCTAGCTCTTTATAGCTATAAACAGGAAATGTACTGGTCTTTGCATCCATATTCTACATAAGATGAAAGGATCTTTCCTTGCAGGTTTGGTAAAACTCTTCCACAAAACCTTCTGGGCTTTTCTTTGACTACATTTTCAGTTACTTCTGAGGCTTATTGGGGTTCTCTGCTTGAGCCAATGATTAGAATTTATCTCTGTATTTAGTCTAGGCGTGTTGGAGCCGTGTCTCTAACTTCTGGTGTTTAGCGTGTGCGGGCTTTGCCTTTTGCTTGCTCGGATTTTGTCTCTGTGGTGACTGGGGACACAATTTTTGAGTCTTCTTTGTGTCCTAATGTGGAGTCCAATTTGGAAGTTGGTCCATGTGTGCTTGAAAAGGGCATGTTTTCTGGTTGTTGGGCTTAAACATGAGGTTGTTTTAGTCATTCAAATCCCCTACAGCCCAGTCTAACATTTTTATCTAATTCCTCTGTTGTTTTCTGGAATAAAAATGTTAAAATGTACATAAAACTGCGGCCGTGTCTATTTCTCCTGTATCAGGTTGAAATTCTGTTAGGGGTATAAAACTTCATATCTTTTATATCTTCTCAATGAGTCATTTCTCAGTGTGGCTGTTAATGCCTTGGGCGGTATTTTATCTCGTGAATATTACTATGCCTGGCTGCTTTTTGTTGGCAATTACCTCGTACTTCTCTCATTGCCTCATTAGCGTTAACTCCTCCTGGGTCATTTGCTTTAGCTCTGCCTTGTGTGGGTGATTTACGGCTGGATTTGGTGCCAGCTCCTGCTCCTCTGTCGTCACCTCCCTTCTGTTCCTGCTCCCCACCCGGCCTGGCCTTCCTGGCCCTGCACCACCGGCCCCTCCTTCCAGCCCAAGGGGACCCCCACACCCCCTGCTGGGCCCTGTGCTCCCTCCCATTGCACCTCTGCCCCGGCTCCTGCCCCTCACAGCCAGCAGTGACCTGTTGGGCACCGGGAAAACGAGGCACACAGACCCATGGCCCCTGTTTTCCTGGGGGATTCCATCTGAGGGTGGGACAGCAGTTAATCATTAATGGCCAGGGTCATTCACAAATGACATTAAACCACAGTGGGGTGTGTTCAGGAAGGTGGAAAACAGAATGCTGTCAGGGAGTCACTGGGGGAGGCAAGAGCCTATTTTAATTTTGGGTGAAATAAGGCAAGCTCCCCTGAAGAGGTGACATTGCAGCCAACACCCGAAGGATGAGAGGGAGCAGGTGTGCTGAGGATGAGGAGATGGCCGCTCCACAGAGAAGGAGCGGCGGCCTCACGGCTTGAGCAGAGGCTTCGCAAGGCTCTACGCGCCCTTCCCTGGCAGGCGGCCGCCAGCCACATGTGCAGGCAGAGGGGGACCAAATTCATCCGTGAGTCCAGTGCGGGACGCAGCGGGGCGTTGGCACCATGGGCTGTGGGCCCCTTTCCCTCTGGGCTTTTTGGGGGGCTCCTTCCGAGCCTGGCGGTGGCGGTGGGGCGAGCTAGATCTGGGCAGGAGCAGCAGCAGAGAGGGTGTCCCAGGTGAAGAGGCCAGCACTGCAAAGGACGCGGGACTTCACAGGGGCCAGCAAACACCAGGTGCCCTTGAACCTGAAGAGCCAGCCCCTGCCACAGGATGCAGACTCAAAAGCCCCGGATTTCTCCTCTCCAGGCTAAACACGCTGGTTTCTACCAATGTTGGTTTCTCCAAACCATCCCCAGGTGCCGGTGAAGTATGGCGACCACTCCAGGGCATGTTAATGACGTGGGTCCCAGGGCCTGGGCTGGGTCCGGGCTCCTCCTTTGCTGTATGGCTTGTCCACGTCACTTCGCCTTCCTGCTCCCAGGGTTCCTTGATGCTAAAACAGAACAGTGGTGAGGTGGTCAGGAGCTGCCTCCTCACTTTGGGATGAGATGGCGCTGGGCGTGGCGGAGGCGTCACTGTGGAGGGCTATGCACGCACCCTGCCCCCAGATGTGGCAGCACCTGAGCTCCGAGGGCTGTGATGCATTTGGCCTCTGTGACCCGCCTGCTCCTCTGGCGAGCAGGTGCTTTGGGATTCTCTGGATGTAATTCTGCTTCCTGTTTTCCCTCCTGTCCTCTCTCCCCAGTCTGCTGATTGACCGAGGGATCCTTTCTAGTCCCTTTGGAGACCCTAACACTAGAGACAGCTCTTCGAGGCTTCCAGCTACATGTCATCTTTTGTCTAAGATGTGAGCAAGAAGAGCCCAGCTGCCTTCCAGAAGGGTCCCCCGAACCCAGGGCATGCCGGGATCCCAGTCCCTGAGGACAGGATCCTGCCATCCACGCCGCTAATTGGGGTTGTCTCGGCCTGCTGGGGTCTTCTCTTCTCCCGTCCGCCTTGGATCCACCCCCCCGGGGCACCAGCGCCCTCTCTGTCGAGAGGCTGCGTACGGAAGGCTTCGGGAGCCATGAGCAGGGCAGCGCTGACAGCTTGTTATCCAGGCCTGTGCCGGTGCTGAGGATGGAGCAAAGGGCCCGATGAGCTCCATGTCACCGCATCGTAGCAGGCGGCTGGAGCAGGAGCTCCAGGGGAGGGGGGAGAGTGGCCCCAGGGGACGGGGACGAGCAGAGGCCTTTAGACCCACGGTTGAGGGGGCACAACCCAGTGCCCATGGACAGGCCCTGAAGGCCCAGGCTGGTGTCAGGGCATCACTAGGCAGTGGACCCAGAACCAGGTGGAGCCTGCTGCCGGCCGGAGCTCCCTGCGGCAGACCTCAGCTTGAGGAGCAGGCCTGCTGGGAACAGGGTGTGGTTGGGGTCTCCGCATGGCCTGGGCTTCAGGGTCAAGCCCTTTGTAGGGAAACTGAGGACACACCTAAGACTGGCAAGGTAGAATGTCAGCCTGGCTGCTGGGTCCCATCAGTGCTCATGTGTCTTCCAGCCTCAGGGCCCGGCAGGCCCTGCTGACCTGTTACTGCTCCCTGTGTCCCACCAGCTGCCCCGAGGGGTCCTGTCTTCCTCTCCGCATCTGCACATTGACCTGGGGCTTTGGGGCATCTCTACAAGGGCTGGACCTTGGAGGGCTCTTCTAAAACATAATATCCAAGTCACCTGCCAAAATAATCATGATTAAAATAGTAATTATAATAATAATCATAATTACAAATGACATTTCTAATGCATCTTTAGAAAATATTGCTGTTTTAATGGACCCTACATGAAGTTAAACACTGTGCTTGGCAGAAACAGCTGTAAGATGTGCCCCAGCCAGCTGTGACCCAGTTGACAGCCCCCTTGCCCTCCCACAGGGAATGTCAGGAGGGGTCACTTCATGGCGACTTCCTGGGTTAGAGTCAGGGGCACACGCTGATGCCTTCAGGGGGGCCAGAAGGTCAGTGAGGGCAGCAGGCCAGGCAGCCTGGGTCCGAGGCCCCGTGTGACCTGTCTGCTGGAACAGCTGTCACTCTATGGCCCAGTGTTACCTGCTTACCTTCCCCCCAGCCTATGACCCCATCTCCTAATTCCTCAAGAGAAGCTGGCTAGTCTAGGTTTTGTTTATGTGAGAGCTCCCAATTTTGAAATACTGACAACCAAATGAAGTATTTTTTAAAACACGTTGTGGCCCTAACAATCGCCTCTGTGGTCTGGATTTGTCCAGGGACCACCCATCAGTGAACTCTGGCTGTGACAGGGGCAGAGGGGAACTTGCAACCTCTTCCAAAGGGAAGAGTTTTTTAATGGAATTACCATTTTTCTGCTTCCCAAGGTGGTTTTGAAGGTGAGTTGTCTCTGGTTGTTGGAAATACGAAGAAATACAGTATAAAAATAGCGTAGCAATTCCTCAAACTGCCTGTCAGGTTTAAGTAGCTGGTGTCTCCTCTGGGAGCAGCAGGGAGGGCCCTGAGTCATCTCCAGGCAGCCCCCAGGATGATCAGCTGCACATGGGCATGGCCTGCAGGCCCGCTGTGCCCATCCTGGTCCCCAGAGCAGCCCTGGGCAGTACCTGCTGGGGGTGGGGGCGGATGGTGGTGGTGAGTTGGGGCATGTATGGTGGACTGCAGGGTTTGGGTGGGGGGCACAAGGACCCCAGGAGGTACAGGAATGCAAGCAGCCTCCAACCCTGGCCTGGCTTGCTCCTCCTTTCTGCCAAAGCCCTCCCTGTCTGCTTCTCAGTCACCTCCATCACCTCCATGTTTTCCCTCTTGATCTCTGTCCCTTGACCAGGTTGCACTCTCAGAGGGCCCTGCAGAGAGTCAACCGTGCCAGGGTCCCATGAGTCTCCCTGTCTGGAAAATGGGGACAGTAGCGCATGCCAGAAGGGCCTGCTGTGAGCTGTGGGTGAGGAGGTGTGGTGGGACCCTGATGGCAGCGCCAAGCTGCTTTCAGAAGCAGAAGCCCTCTTCTTCCTCCAGGGTCTGTTGTGCACCACTGATAGGATGGGAGTTCCTGTGTCTGTCTGGAGGAGGCAGCAGACTAGAGGCTTCTGGGACATGTGAGAAGAATTGTGCTGGAAGGTTCTGCAGAGAGGTGGTTTTGCCAACAGCTGAGCTGGCCTCTTGGCCCCACCTTCAGCTGCAGAGGCCACAGGGCCTGGGTACCACTCCCTGGAGTGGTGATGTCATGATGGCCTGAGGCCCTAGGGCCTTTCCAAGGCAAGAGTCTGAGGACCCGCCCCAGCACACACCCAGGAGATGCCAAAGAGAGGCAGGACCCTGGGGGTCAGGAGCCTGGCACAGACACAGGGACCCGTGCAAGGGCAGGGGGGCCTTCCAGAAGGTTTTGGCACTGGGACTGAGTGGGCAGTGTGGTCTGGGGCTGCCGGCAATGCTGAAAGTCAGCCGGGTCAGCTCAGCTGTGACCCTGAGAGGTGGAGCAGAGAGGTACTAGGGGCTGGAGCTCTGGTCTGGCAGGTGTTCCAGGTCCCTGGGTCCCTCAGCTGAGGCTCTGCAGGCCCCACTTCTCAACCCAGAACTTGGGGAGCTGGCACAAGTGGGGCCGGTCCTGGTCCCTGCACAGTTCACCTGGAGAAGTCTCCGTCCTGCATTGGGGTAGGCAGACCTGGTCTGAAGATGAGGGGCCTTGTTCAGTGAAGGAAAGTTCTGGAAGAGGAGCTGCCTGAGGAGACACACCACCCGGTCTGGGCCTCCATTTGCCCTTATAACAGAGGTAGCCGCACCTAGACTGCCCTTCTCAAGTGTGTGAAGGGGTAAGAAGAGCTGGATCCGGCTGCATGTACTCTTGGCAGGGCAGCCCAGCTTCCCAGCCCTCAGTTCATTGCTGGGTGCCAACCGGGGTGTTGGCTTGCAGGCTGCTGGGTCTGAGCCCACTTGGCATGTCACTGTTGCCCTCTCTGAGCCTCAGTTGGTTCTTCTGGCACAAGAGTGCCCTCAGTGTGGCAGCTGTGAGATTTCAATGAGATGATGGCCAGTCTGGGCCCTGGCAGGTGCCGAGCTGCATCCAGGTGGGGTTCTGTTTGGCCGAGACGTCCCTGGCAAGCTGGGCTGTTGCTGCAGACTGTGTCCTCTGTCCTTCCAGGGGCCTCCCGCGGCAGCCTGGATAACCTCAGCCGTGCCCTGGGCGTCCTGGAGGAGGGCGTCCTGTCCTTGCGGCGCAGGGTGCGCAGGCACGCTGCCGATGACGACTACAACATCGAGGTCCTGCTGGGCGTGGACGACTCCGTGGTCCAGTTCCACGGGAAGGAGCACGTGCAGAAGTACCTGCTCACCCTCATGAACATCGTAAGTGGGGCGGGGCCGTGAGGGGTGCGGGGGGACCAGGGCACCTGGGCTTTCTGTCGTTGCCCAGTGGAGCTGCAGGTGCGTGAGGTGGTCAGAAGCTCTCACCTGGATTCACAGGTGAGAAATGGTGACCCTCCCATAAACCTCACTGAACCTCAGTTTCCTCATGTTCAAATTCTGACTTGGCAAGGTGGTTTACCTGGTAAGGCAGTTTTTCTCACACTTCAGTCATTTGTTTTCTTGATTTCTGTCCTATCCCCATTGTTCCCAGACTGTGTAACTTCCTATATATATATCAACTGACTTTTAAAAAACTATTTACAAAGGAAACCTCACTGTACATAAAGGTAACCTAAAAGTGAAATGCAGAGGATGTTATTCAACCCCAGCTAGACAGTCCTGCCTTCTGCCCGTCGGAACCACAGTCCACAGTGTTTAAAAGGGAGGTACGTGTGTGTCAGAGGCGGGTTCAGATGGGCAACACCCTCTGAGGCTTCTCCTTGAGGGGAGCCAGAGGGGTGGAAGCTGCAGAGAACCCATTTCTCTCCGAAAGCCTGGACTGGTTAATGTGGTGACTGTGTGCCACGTAAGCCTTCTGGGGACCACAGGGCAACTGCCCCTTGTCTACCCAAAACTGGGGGATTAAGAGGTGGCTCCCCATGTTCCAGCCCCCACCCCAACCCCAAGGAGATGGGAGGATGCTGAGCATGTGCGTGTGGAGGATGCAGCCCTGCCTCTGCCCTGCGTCCTGTGGAGATCCTCACTGCCTGGGAAGCGGGGGCGTCCAGCCTCCAGAGTGCAGGCTCCAGGGAGTGGGGAGGACTGCGTGGGAGGAAGAAGCAGGGCGTGGCCTGGACTCCCCACAGGCTGTGGTTGGAGCTTTGGTGGGGAGGGGCCGATTAGTGGAAGGAAAGGGGGCTTGCAGGGGGCTGGAGGTGGGTAGGGAAGCCCTGTAGATGGGTAGTTATAAAGCTCCAGGGCTGTGCGTCTCAGGTTGTCAGTGATCAGCGTCCCAGAGGCCAGCTGAAGGCAAGACGCAGGGGGGCAGGAGCTCTGCTGGTGGCCTAGTGCTCAGCGCTGCTTCTCTGTGCCATGCGCTGGCCCTCTGGGAGGGAAGCTGTCCCATGCAGGGCAAAAGCCGCTTCCCCTTCCGCAGGGCCCTATGAAGAGGAGGATCAGGGTCCAGAGGCTATGAATGAGCTGATCACTGGGTGGAGAGGCCCCCCTGCCTGTCCACCTTCCTCTTTACACCTACCTTAGATGGTAAGTCATTGACCCCCTGGAATAGCCTGCTCATCTGCAAAGTGGGGCTGCAGTCTGTTAGGTCTGCAGAGGGTATTTTATTTAGGAGTTGTAACAATCACATCTTAGTTTTTGAAAAGTGCCTTTAATGTGATAACAGCAATAGGAACAATGATAATCATAAAACAACCATGATGGGTACAATTTTTTAGCTCTTACTGAGCAGCTCTGGGCCAGGCCTGTGTTTAGACATTGACCATGTGTCACCTTAGGGAATCTTCACGTTAGTGCTGGGCGACTGGTAGATACCAACTCTGTCTTTAAAACATGCTTATAAAGAAAACCCCAGGCTATCAGTAGACTTCTCAGCAGAAATTTACAGGCCAGAGGGAAGTGGCATGATATATTTAATGTATTGAAAGGGAAGAACCTACAACCAAGAATCCTCTACCCAGCAAGATTATCATTCAGAATTGAAAGAAATTAAAATTTTCCCAGATAAATGAAAGTTAAAAAAATTCATGACCACTAAACTGACCTTCTAAGTTGTTAAAAGGGACTTCTTTAAATGGTAATGTTCTGAAGCCTAAATATTTTTCATCAGGAAAAATAAACCTTCAGTAAAGGTAGTAGACTAATTACTAAGCAAGTATGAAGTTAAATAAATACAAAAGTAGTAAAGTCAAGTATACACAAAATCAGTCAAGGGATATACAAAAGATGGAGATTATGACACCCTGTATATAAAGCACGGAAGAGGAAAAATAATAAAAAAGTAGTACTTTTAGGTTGTGTTTGAAATCGAGTGACCATTGACAATAAGACTGTTAAGCATTTAGGGAACAATCTGTGACCTTATGGTAACCACAAACCTAAAGCGTATAATAGATACACAAAAAAATTTAAAAAGAGAAACCCAAGTGTAACACTAAAGAAAAGAATCAAATAACAAAGAAAGAGTGTAAGAGGGGAAAACAGGAACAGAGAGTAACTTAAAAAACAACCAAATGGACTAACAGTTACCAAAGGGAAAGCGACTGGGGAGGATGGATGGGAAGGGAGGGACAAGGGGGAAAAAGGGGCATTATGATTAGCAGATGTAATGTGGGGGGGCACGGGGAGGGCTGTACCACTCAGAGAAGACAAGTAATGATTATATAGCATCTCACTACGCTGATGGACAGTGACTGTAATGGGGTTGGTGGGCGGGACCTGATGAAGGGGGGAGTTTAGTAACCATAATGTTGCACATGTAACTATAGATTAATGATACCAAAGAAAAAAAATCAGAAAACAATAAAATGAAAGTAAGTACCTACATACCTATCAATGATTACCTTAAATGTAAATAGACTAAGTGCACCAGACATAGGGTGGCAGAATGGATAAGAAACAAAACCCATCTATATGCTGCCTCCAAGAGACTCATTTTAGACCTGAAGACATACATAGACTGACAGTGAAGGGATGGAAAAAGGTATTTCATACAAATAAAATAAAAGGGAGAAAAATGGAGGAGCAGTACTTCTGTCAGGCAAAATAGATTTCAAATAAAATGGGTGAATAATTTCCATCTCAGGGGTTGTCATGAGGATTAAATGAGATAATGGAGGTAAATGTGCTTTTGGTGGCAGAGGCAATATTTTAGGGCCAGCACATTTAGAATTATTCTTAAGTACACCCAGGACTCTGAGGCTGGAATATCCCTGGTGACCCTTTCCTGAGGCTAGTAGAGCAAACCTGCCTTTTCCCTGCGGTGGAGCGTCCCTCTGACACACACCTCGTGTTGCACGAGCCTGGAGGAAGTCTAGAACTCTCTGGGTTTTGCCAATTAACTTGAGTTTTCCCATTTATACTCATGTGATCCAATGATACCCCAACTTTGGCTAATGTGATGGTTTGGTTCATTTCTTAATAAATACAAAGTTTATTAAAACAAATTTTGTCATAACAAAAGAGGGATTTTAGGAGATAAATCAGAGGTGCTGAGAAAGGCTACTGTAGTCAGGTCATATCGTTTTCCTGTCGCATCCAGTAGCTTTTATTGCACACAGGCTTGTCCCAGGCACAGTGTGGGTCCTGCCTAGGCAGAGACATGGCAGGCACCAGGGGCTCAGGGAGCCCCCGCAGAGAAGGGTTCCACTTCCCTATAATCGGAGCTCCACTTCTCTCGGCAAGAGCACAGGGCAGTGGAGGGAAATGAGGGGTCTTGCTTGGCGGGTGTGTGCTATGAAATTAACACCCTCTAAGGCTCTGTGTCCTCACTCAGTGCAGTGCACACCCAGGAGAGAGCCTTGGGGGCTGGTCTGGGTCACGAGAAGCCCTTTGGTGATCTTGGGGAAGAGGGGGATTGAGGAAGCTTGAATACGTTAGAAAGGATGACCTTCCAGAGCAATGCTGCCTAGTAGAATTTTCTGTGTTGCTGGAAATGCTCTAATTATACCCTGTCCAGTGTGGCAGCCACTAGCCGCCCTGGCCCTTGAGCACTTGAAATGTGGCTAGTGTGATTGAAGAAGTGAATTTTTAATTTGCTATATATTTTCCACTAAAAGTTAAACAATTTTAATCTTAAAAAATTTAATTGTGATAAAATACACATTACATAAAATTTGCCATCTTCACCACTTGGTAAGGACATTGTTCCGTGGCATTAACTACTTTCATATTGTTGTGCAACTATCCCCACCGTCCATCTCCAGAAGTCTTCATCTTGCAAAACTGAAACCGACCCCATTAAACACAAACTCCCCATTGTTGCCCACTCCCAGCCCCTGGTAACCACCTTTCTATTTTCTGTCTCTCTGACTTTGACTCCTTAGGGACCTCGTAGAAGAGAAATCATATAGTATTTGTGTTCTTGTAGCTGCTTTATGTCACTGAGCATAATGTCCTCAAGGTTCCTCCATGTTGTGGCATGTGTCAGAATTTCCTTCCTTTTCAAGGCTGAATAATATTCCACTTATGGCTAGACCATGTTTTATTTATCCATTCATTGGTGGGTGGATATTTGAGTTGCTTCCACCTTTTGTTTATTGTGAATAATGCTGCTGTGAACATGGATGTACAAATATCTGTTCATGTCCCTGCTTTTAATTCTTTTGGATAAATACCCAGAAGTGAAATTGCAGGATCATATGGTAGTTATATTTTTAATTTTTTGAAGAGCTTCCATACTGTATTCCACAGCAGCTCCCTCTAACATTGCACGAGGGTTCCAGTTTCTCCACATCCTCACCAACATTTTTTTTATAGTAGCTGTCCTAACGGATAATTCAATATCTTTGTAATTAATTTACATTTGGGTTTAAGTCACCAGTGTGGCTAGTGGTTACCGTATTAGACAGTGCAGTCCTGGAAGATTTGCATGCAAGAGGATTACCTGCTGGCCTTCCTCTGAACTTGACCAGGCACATAGCACTAAATGGTGGTGTGGGCAGCCCTGGGTGGGGCCAAAAGGCTGTGAGGGGGGCTGGCCCACCTGGAGCTACAGCCTGAGCCCCAAGTGGCCCTCATAGTACCTGGCCAGGGCACGTCTCCCTCTCCCTGAAGGTGCACAGCTGGGTACAGGACTTCCACTGGAGCCAAGTCAGCAGTGTGGAGAACAGATGTGGCAGAAGCCAGCACAGACTGCCCTCCAAGTGAGGCATTTGGTCAACTCTGAGGGCAGCCAGGGCGGGGCAGAAGCCCTCCCAGTGTCTGAGGTGCCAGGGCCAGCCCTGGACAGACACAGCCTGGCCCCTGAGGCAGGCCACAGAGGCTCTGGGAGGAGGGGTCTGGTGGGGGTCCCAGTGGCAGCGACCCGGGGAATGCAGGCTCCGAGGAGGAGCAGAGGCTGAGGGAGGCCCAATGCAGGTGTGGCTGGACTCCAGCAGCTCTCAGCCGCCTTGGTTTCCTCCATCATTTAGGGCGATTCTGCCTGCAGGGCTCCCTTTTGGGGTCTCCTTGTGGCAGAGCCAGGGCTGGAATGTGGGTCCTGGTGTGCATCCTCCTCCCTCCCACTTTCCAGCCTCCTTTGCACCTAATTTGGGGCCGCATGGCTAGTTCTATCTAATGGCCTGTGTGGAAGGAAGGGACATGTGTCACCTGTTGACCAAGGCAGTTAAGAGTGAGCATGTTGCCTTTCTCTCTCTCTCTTTCCCTGCCACAGCGGCCTTGGAAGCTATAAAGTAGGACAGGGCCACCCACCCTGCTCGGGACCATGACGTGCACAGGGAGGCACACAGTAGCCTTTACTGTGTACTGCTCCTGAGTGTGGTGGAGTCTTTGTTACTGCAGCACAACTTGTCCTCTTCTGACTAGCACATCTGGCTCCTGACTATTCAGTCAACAAATGTCCACTGGACATCACTATATATCCAGAAGGGGGCCATCTGTGAGCAAGACAGGACTCAGTCCATGGGCTTGGATTCTGAATCTGGGCACAGACAATATTTAAGTAAAAAACAAAATGAGATAATTTAAGATAACAACAAAAACAGTGAAGGAAATGAAAGAGCTAGTGAGGTGGAGAAGGAAGAAGGGCTGGGAATAGGTGGGCAGCCAGGGAGGCCGCACACAGGAGGTAATTATAGGCACCAACTTGAAGGATCATGGGATAGATCAAGGAAGTGGAATAGAGTGTCCAGAGTGCAAAGGCCCTGAGACAGGAAGGAGGTCAGCACTTGAAGAAGTGAAAAAGGGCCAGTGTGGAGAGCCCCAGGGCCCAGGTGGGAGGGGAAGTTGCAGGCAAGCAAGGCCAGTCAGTAGATGTGGAGAGGGACTTGGATGGGACTCTAAGGGCAGTGGGATATTGCTAGAGGGGCCATCCCTTCCTGCATCAACAAGCAAGACATTTCCTTTTTTCATAGGAAAATGGGAGTTAATCAATCCATCTCTCTCTCTATCTCAGACTCTGGAGGGTGAGAAGGGTTGGAAATGTTTGCTGAGCATCACAGGATCCACCTGAGTGCAGAAAAGATCTCATGGCAATCAGATCCTCCACCCCCACCGACCCACTCTGGCACCTTCTGCCCGGTCCAATTTCCTTCTTTTCCTCCCTACGTCTAGAAAAGGAACACTCTTTGTTTTTAAAAATATACTATATTTAACATGGATAATATATTATTTATGATGGAAAATTTGTATTTGTGTTAAATATGTGACTGTTTTCTCCTACCAATTACTGCCTCCTACCTCATTTTAATGATGGCATAACACTGAACTACATGGTTGGCATACTTCTCATGTAACTAATTATTATGTGGCACAGTCACAAAACAAAATTTGTTTTCCTGTTAGAGGTTAGATCAACCACTGACTTTAATGACCATCCTTACATCTTAATCCATCATTCATCCTTTGCTGTTTCCCTAAACTGATCTCCTGAAAGTGTAATCCCTGGTCAACAAAGCTTTCTGTGCCAGAACGTTCTCTGTGAATGGTTTTACTATTCATGCTCTATTGAGCAAATGCTTCTTCATCCCACCAAATCCTTCTTAGCTGTTTGTAATTCAGTAGCTATAACTGGGATATACTTTTTGTTGTATTTATTGGATGGTAATGAGGCTGCATTTTAAAATATATATATATATGCATATACATATATGTATATGTGTAGTTTTTCAAACAGCCTTCATCTTGTATTTTTGTGACTGGCTGCCTATTCATGTCCTTTATTCTACTGGGATTTTAGCCTCTTTCTTGTTAATTTGAAGAAACTTTATATTACAATCAGTTAACTTTTTGTTAGTCCTGTGGGTGGGAATTATTCTCTCCAGTTTTGTTGTTTGCCCTTTGTTTTCTTTTATTTGTGGTAGTTTTTGATGGTTTATGTTTTCGTGCGTAGTCATGTCCGTAGATCTTTGCTCACCAGTTTTTCCCTTTAGGGCCATGTTTGGCACTTCATGCCCCCTCCCAGGAGTAATTTTGTGGGGCTTCTTTCTGGTCACCCCTCCTCAGTGACCCTCACAGCCTGTTGTCTGCGACATTGTTTCCCAAAGCTTGGCCCTCACTGACCATATGACCATTCTTTCTGCTCCACATTCAGCGGCAGCAGCCCCATACCCAGAATGTCTCTTAGCACAACTCTCCCAGGGCCCAGTGCAAAAGGAAAATATTCTTGTTAAAGATCAGGAAAAAGTGCTTTTTCTTTCTCCTGTGGTTTCTTTCTTAACTTGTCGAGATTTTAAAATTTTCTATTTATTGTCGCTCTAAATAAAGAAAAATTAGAATTTTAAATTATTGGCATGAATTTTACCATTCATCTTTATATTCCATAAAGCCCATTTTAAACGCAGATATTAGAGCATTTAACTTGTATGTGGTGTCACCAAAATTAAACAGATTCATGTTTTGTGGCTCATGCCTGGAGGATGCCTCAAGCTGGCCGGAAGTTCAGACAAAGTACAAGCCAGGTTCAGGAAGCTTGGAAGGAGGGAGAGGAAATCCCAGAAATGGAGCCCACATACGGGGAGCTCCCTTAGGAGAAGATCCTCAAGGGGCTCCAAGTCCTGGCCAGTAATGCGGGTACACCCATTGGGGCTGACAGCTGCGCCATCCCCTCAACAGCCAATGCTGGAAGAACAAATTGCACTGTGCCCTGGCCAAGGGGGTCTTGGGGACATTGAACCTGGCATCTCCCTTTCCCATGGGCCCACTTCTGCAACCTAGGGGTAAAGATCACCTCAGCACCTGGATCGGGGTACATGAGGGACTTAGCAACACCGAGACCTATGTGGGGCTGCCTGCCCTTGGTGGGACCCCTGCTGCCATGTGCTGGCCCGGAATGCCATGGAGCACACGTGTCCAGGCCTCTGCAGTGAACGGAGGGCTGCAGTGACCACAGGGTGGGGAGTGGGCAGCCAAAAACCTGTCCTGGGGAGCTGGAACCATGCATGAACCGAGACTCCACCGTCCACTGGACTTCACTTACAAAACACGAATTCAAATGTGAAACGATGAAGAATTTCAAATGGCAGTTGCAGAGCACTAAGCCCCAAGTGCAGGGCATTCTGAGCATGGGCCCTGGTTGCAGGCCCATGAGCCCTGTACTGAGATCCGCTGCCCCGCTTCCTCCCATGGCCTGCACTTCCCCCCTCAGACCCCATTCTCATGGCCCATCTCAGCCCCTGCTTGTCCAGAGGCTCAGCTCAAAGCCACGTCTAGGTTTTCTGCCCAGATGAAGAAAACTGTCTGTGAGAGGGCACTGGGGCCAGCCTGTAGGCCCTGGCCTCTCTCACCTCTGGGGCCTGCACACTGTTTCTTAGCCCTCATACACCAGAGTTGCTGGCAGACCCAGGGTGAGGCCCACTCCTTGGCCTGGTCAGAGAGGCAGAGACTCTCCAGGGATGGCTGCCCCAGAGCCCCCATCCATCCGCTTGAGGGAGGAGTGGCCTCGTTCCCAGCGCTGGGAGGCCTGTGGGGATGCTACTGTGGGCCACGGGCAGATGTGCGCCTGTCCAGCTGTGAAGGCTCCTCCAGGCCCCCTTCCTGCACTGCTGCTGGGCCCCAGCTGGGCTCCTGCTGAGACGTGACTCTCCGCAGCTGGCCTCATCTGCCTTGATCTCGTTTCTGCTCCTGCTGTGCCCAGCCTTCCCTCTGGCCCCTATGCCAGCCTCTCCACGGCCCAGCCCTGGGGATGAGATGCTCCAGGACTCCCCTCTGGCTGGTGCTCTCAGTGTGCTGGGAAACTCTGTCCTGTTTGACCCGTCTTCCTTGGAAGCGAGCTGCCTGCTGAGTCGGCTGCCCCCAGACTGGGAAGCAGTCAGTACTCCTGAGACACCTGCTGCTGACCCTGGTGCTTCGGGACTCACCTCATTTTCACACACTTGCTCTGCCCACCCCTGAGCTAGTCTCTGCTTGGAAACCTGGTGCTGAGGGAGTGTGTGCCTGGCACCCTGGAGCAGTGCGGGCTGCAGGCCCCATGTTTGTGGCACCTCCAGTTACCTTGCCAGGCACAGACAGTGGCTCTTCTCTAGGCTCAGGTGTATGGGAGGCCTGGATGAATGCCTTAGGGTAACACAAGAGCCACTGTTAAAGTAATATGTTTACATATGCGTTTGAGAAGTGAAATCCGTCTGTGCCATTCTATATGTGCTATTTCTATTCAAGAAATAGAAAAGTTGAGCCCGTGGCCAGCGCTTCCTATGTGGCTCACAGCTTTTAACTGAAGCACTAATCCCCCCTCCTGCTCTTTCCAGAGAAGCCAGAGTCCTTGATGTGTTTCTTGGGATCCCAGTGTCCTCGAGGACCTGGAGCTGCCTGGCTGAGCTGCCTGCTCCGTTGTACTTGTGGATGTGAGGCAGACCGTGTGGTGGGTGGTGGCCTGCCCTGGAAGGCAGTCCACCATTGGCTCTTTGCTCCTGGGATTATCAGGAGGCCTGCTGGAGGCCACTGAGGCCGCAGGACAGACGGGAGGTTTCTCCCCAGGAAGTACTCCTTTTGGATGGGAAGCATTTTAAAATATCAATTTTATATTAAACTAGTCTTGGACACACTACTGAGTTAAAGTGAACTTCCCATATTTTTCAAGATAAACTGGAGATTCTAAAGCAGGGTTGCCAAAACTACAGCCCCAGGGCCAAATCTGGCCCACCATCTGTTTTTGTAAATAAAGTTTTATTGGGACACAGCCATGTCTGTTCATTTATGAATTGTTTATGGCTGCTTTTGTGCTGCAGTGACAAAACTGAGTAGTCGGAACAGACACCGTAGGCCCACAAAGCTAAAAATAGTTGTGGCATGAAATCAATATTTGCTATCAGGCTCTAAAGAAATCTCCTACTTCTTGGTGCCCACCTTGAGCTGTGGGGCCAGCATTGTAGAGTTTGCATCTGCCTCCCAGTGCAGTGTCCGTGTTCGGGAAGTGCTGGGCATAGAATGAAGACCCGCTTTAGCATCAGAAGCATCTGGGTCCTAATCCTGGCTTTCACCTACCTGGCAAAGTTCCCGCCTTGCCCTGAACTCAGTTTCCTCATCTTTAAATCTCCCCCACACTCTGAGCATGCACAGAGGCTGGCACAGTCCCTGGCAAGAGGTGGGCCCCAGGAGACAAGCTCCCCTCCGTCCTCCTCAGGCCCCCGAGCTCTTGCAGCTGGAGTGGCCCTTGCCTGCAGGCCATCACTGGGCCCTCACTGGGCCTGGAGCCGAGCTCCACCCTCTCCCTGCTGGGACCACAGCCCTCCCCACCCGACCCTGATCTTGCCAGCTCAATGGACCTGTGAAGTCACTTTGGGAATTCTTTTTAAAGCAACTGAATAAGCTGATCTTAATAACCATTCAAAACAGCAGAGCAGGGGAGCAGATTTCTGGGCAGGCAGAGCTGTCTCTCCCCGCTATGTTTGCCGTTCATGTTCTGGAAGAATTCCTGTGTCCCACAGCACCTCCTCTGCTGAAAGCAGACATGCTCCCTAGGCCTGTGGGACGAGGGATCCAAAGGGGTGTCTGTACCTTCCAAGCCGAGGCTATACCCTCTGACCCCTTCTAGCATGGGGACAAGCCTCTGTGCGGTGTGTTCTCAAACAGTTTCTGCTGAATGAATGATTTCTCTCGGTGCCAGGATTCAGATATTTTTCCTCTTTTCTTTTCTAATTTAATCCAGAAATTGGCCTAGGTTTATCAAAGCCGTGCCAGGGTTTTCAAACAATCAAAGGCATAGGGGCTCCATTTCTCACCAACTTCCAAGAACGCTGGGGCCTCGTGGTGGTGGCAGGAAGGCAGCGGCAGGACAGGAATGTTTTCTGCTGGTCCCAGAGGGGATCTCAAGAACTGGCCGCAGAGCCGCAAACCAGCCTCAGGGAAGGCGCCACCCCAAGCCCCCATTCACATGTCTGGCTCTGGTTCCTGGGAAAGAGAAAAACATCCCTGAGACTGGACAGTAAAACTTGGTTCCCTTTAGTTGAAGGGAAGTAAGGAGGGCTGCTGGGCAAGGGGGGGCAACATGTGGGTTTGGGCCTGGCCGTAGCATGGTGGGAGGGCCGGGGGCAGCACCTGTCATCACACGGCAGCTTCCCAGGCCTGGGGGCTGCTGGGGCCGTGGGCTGCAGCAGGGCAGTCCTGGCATCATGCCTTTTCCTCATGCTTGTCCCACTGGCCTGAAACATGGCCTCTTGTGCCACCAGGAGACATGGCTGTGAGGGCCAGAGGTGTGTGTGAGGCTGAGGCAGTGCTTAGAAGAGGGACGGTACTCTCAGCTGCTGCCCAGAGCCAGTGGGCAATGGGGAGTGGTGGGGACTGGGACAACAGGAGAGGCCATGCCCCTGGAGATCCCCTCCTGGGTCCCACTCACTGTGGCCACGTAGGAATAAGCAGGCTCACTGTTGCCAGCTCTTTTTTTCCCTGTGAGAGGCTAGAAATCCAGCTCTTCTGGGAAGCGAATTATTTTTCAATGTTGGCAACAAACTGAAACGAAGACCTGACTGTGCACAAGTGACTCAGAACGCAGCTGTGGGGCACGGCCGGCCTGTTGGCTGAGCGGGTGGCTCCTTCTGGCCTGCAAAGAAGGAGGCGACCCCCTGCTCTGCTCTGTCCGCTGATGGTGGATGGTCAGTGCTGCCTCCCAGGGCTGTCCTGAGCACAGCTTGAGTTATACACCAGAAGAGTGGCTCAGCTGGGCGCTGGCTGTGTGGAGGGTGGCCCACAGATGTGAGCTGTCCCTGGCCACGTGTTTGTACTGGGTGCTCTCTCACCCCTGATCTAAGTGGGCCCCCTTCTGGCCCTGGGGCACAGGGTGAGCAGTCATGCACCGTGCTCAGAGGGCTCCAAGCAGGGGAGGGCTGGGGAGCAGGGCAGGGAACGAGTTCTTACCCGTGGTTAACATGCACGTTGATGCTGCAAATGTAGGGCTCGACAGGGCCACAGGGAAGGGGGCCTCCGATGAGGGCCTCCTGAGCTGCCCCTGGCAGGGACGCAGGGGTTAATTAACCAGGAGAGGAGCCTGCGGTGCAGTGCTCTGGAGGGGCTGTGGTGATGGCTGTGCAAAGGCCCAGGGGCGTGGCCTCATTGCTGTGTGAGGCTGGGCCCTGCCGGAGGGGATGGTGCTGGGGTGAGGCAGGAGATGGGGTAGGAGAGCCTTTTGTACCAGGCTAGGTGGCCTGGATCCACTGTCATGCTGTTCGGGAGCTGGGGTGGGAGTGGTGCAGAGGTTGGTTTGGGGTCTAAGAAGACAAACATCCCTCATAAGTAGCCTTCTATTCTTGGCAACGCCTCTCCCGATGGCCTGAGGCAGCTGTTTTCATGCCTGCCAGCACTGTCAGGGAGACACTTTCCATGGTGTCTCAGGGTTGCCCCAGTGGCGCTGTGTGTGTCCCTTTCCTGGGTAAGGTCACCAAGGCTCAGGGAGGTCGGAGTGCAGGCGGGCTTCCCGCACTGTGGGGAGGTGGGCCCTCCAGGAGCTGCTGGGCGCCCCCCTTCCCTGCTCTTCCTGAAGAGCGGGAGCTCCCAAGTCCCTCAGGAAGCTCCAAGACAAGACCTCAGCTGTCTCTCGGTGGCGTTTCACATCCCACACCCCAGACTCTTTCCCACCTATTTCTCTGACTCCTGATTTTCCCCTGACAGCTGATGAGGAAGCCTCGGAACATCTGGTCTTGGCTGCCCTGGGGAGCTGATGGTTCTCTCAGTGGGGGAGTCCCCACGGACAAGGAGGGCCAGGCACCTCACTCCTGGGTGATTGACAGCTTGAGGCAGCTGGGGTGCTTGTCTGGCGGGGACCCCAGCCAGGAGGTGACAGCTGAGCTGCACTGGGCTCCCTGTCTGCGCTGGCATGGGCTGTCCCTCCCAGCCTGTCACCTGTGCCAAACTGTGGTGAAGCACCCAGGATCCTACTCGCCCGCCCGGGGGACCTGGCAGAGTGTCTCAGACAGGTTAGGGAGTCACACAGAGGCGCCACAAGTCCAACATCAGTTTCCAAGTGTCCGCCTCCCTGATTTGCATTTCAGCCCCCAGCAAAGTGCCCAGCACGGAGCAGGTGCTGAGTGAGTGAATTCCCATATCCTGGCTAGGGTTCCACCAACTCCCACAAAACAACAGAGTCTACCTGCTGGTGGAAAAGAACGTTTCCCTTCTCCTGTATGCCCAAGGCTTCTGCCCATCACAGGTGGGGGTTTGAACCACCAGGTCACAGGATGCATGGTGTTAATTTCAGCAGATTTACCAAGGTGCTTTCCAGAACCTTTGTCCTGGTTCTCACTCATGCTCACGTGGGTGAGTTTCTCAATTTTGCTGAGCCTCAGTTTCCCCAGTGGTAAAAGTGGGATGCCTGCGGGTGTGGCAGGTGAAAGGTAATGCGGTGAGGAGGCAGTTGGCACAGGTCTTGGAAGGTCAGGGCCCACGAACGAGGTGCCACGGACCTCCTTTGCCTGTGATATTGGCCAAAGCAGGTCAGCTCTTGTCCTCAAGAAACTTGGTGTCATGCGGGACACACTTACCTGCCTTACAGCAGCAAGAAAGATGAGAGATGCCCTTTGCCTGGCTGGGGAAAAGGCCACAGTGGAGGGGAGCCTGGGGCTGAGTTGACCACAGGTTTGTGCCACTCCATGCACAGTGCCACCTCCTTGGCACATGCCTGGAAGAGGGGACGTGGAGTGGGGCAGGCTTGGAGGTTCAGGACAGGGAGGCCTAAAAGGGGCAGAGCTGGCCAGACCCGGGGAGCTTAGACTTGATCCTGAAGCTTTGGGGGCCTACTAGGTCCTAGGCACCGAGGGAGCAGCTGCCAGGGATGCAGAAGAGCCCATGGTCCTGAGGGCACAGGTGAGTGGAGGGAGGGGCTCACAGGCCCACAAACACACGAGGCATCTGAGAGGGTGATGGCACGGCAGAGGGAGCAGCCCAGGGGCAGCATCTGAGTTGGTGCAATGCACTCTGTGCAAATGTTTACCGAACGTGGGACGTGGCCAGGTGTGGGGACTGGGCAGTCCTCTCGCCCCCTGCCCCCTGAACCTGGGAATGAGACAGGCCTGTGGGATCCCCATGGCCCTTCTGGCCCAGAAATGATCTGGGGGCTGCGTCCTGTGCCTCCAGAACTCAGCCCTCGCCCTTCGGTTCTGGGTCCCTGGGTAGCAGTGTGTTCACCCACCCTCCCATCTGCCCCACTGTCCCCTGCTTCACACTCCTGGGTGCCTGCCCGAGCCTGGACCCAGGTGGTCAGTGCACTGCCTGGCCCAGAACAGAGGCTGGCAGGATGATCGGTGACTCAGCTTCTCGTGGTGCTTGGAGCTGTGTGCTGCCCAGAGGGACAGACCGTCCCCTGTCGCGTTAGAGGAGGCTCCTCATGTCAGGAATCGCGCCAGTCGGGTCTGCTTTCACAGCTGGCAGCCCTGGACGCCCACTGTAATGCTGCAAGCAGGGTTGCCCTGGAGCTTCTGAATTTTGCCGGGAGCTCTGACATCCTCTCAAGTCCCCTGCCTTTGCTGGGGGCCAGGTGGCAGTCTGCACTCCTAATTTCCTCCATTTCTTCTGGGTCACGCCTGCTGGGCAGGTGTCTCCCTTTTTCTCCTCACGTGGGGACCTCCGGGGCCCGGTGGACAGGAGAAGTCTGGCCTGAGTCCTCGCCCTTTTGGCTGGGAGGTGTCAGCTCTGGCCCTGGGCTCTGCCTGGGCTGCTCAGGGGCATAGGGCCCCACCCAGTACAGGTCCGGTGCTGTGATGACCTGTCCACTCCACGGCCTCTCCCAGCCCACAGCGGACTATCCCTTGCCCCAACCAGCATAAGATGGGAGCTTCTGGAGCCTGCATGCACCCTTCTGGGGCTGGCGGGAGCCGGGCTGCTGCTCAGGCCAGTTCACAGACAGGAGCGGCTCCCACTCTTCTCCTCCGGCTTGGCGCTCCCAGTAGGGAGGTGAGTCAGCTCATGCAGGGGCCCAGTGGGAAGCAGGGCCCATAGCCCTGGGGCCACCCGTGTGACTCTAAAGGCGTGGAGGGAGGGGGCAGGGATGGGGGCACAGCCCTGGGTCTGACTTCCTGCCTCTCCTCAGCCACCTCCCCTGACTTCCAGGGCACTTTCTCCCCCTTGTTCCTGTCCACAGGGCGTCCCATGCGTCCCGCCCCAGGGGTGTCCCATGCAGCTGGCTCCACTCCCCACCATGGCATTTTCCCTCTCTTGCCTTGAGTCAGAATGTGCTGGGGCAGCAGAAGGGATTTACAGAATTAAATTACAGAATTAATTAAATGTAATAAATAAAATTAAATTAGCAGAAGCAGAATTACAGAAGGGATGGAAAACCCCTTATTTTCAAATGACTTCCTGGTGCCCTGTTGGACGTGGTGACAGATCACATCGCGGGTGGGGGGCGTGCCTTACAGGCTCTGAGGAGGAGGGGACACCACGAGGTCCTGCCTTCTGGGCTCTGTGGTCAGGGACTCAGGAGCGCAGGGCAGCCAGTGACTGCCTCAGGCTCTCCACGGCCAGGACGCTGCCAGTAAGAATCAAGATCTGCACCTTCTCTCTGCTTCTTCCCTGTCAGTGGCCTCCAGAGAGTGGCCCCAGGGGGACACCAGACCCTGGCCTGCGGCCTCTCCCGTGTCCTTCTGTGTCCTCAGCAGCATCTGCCCTTTCCTGTCAGCAGCATGAGCCTTTTCTGACAGCTGTCTGCAGTGAGTGGGAAGGCCAGGACCCACACAGAGTTGTGATTGTGAGCCCATGGCAGCAGCTGGCCACCCCCGGTCTGGTCACACACAGATGCCTGGGGAGCCACGGTGTGGGCTCTGGAAAATGCCAGGGTGTGCACAGGGGTCCATGCAGGCCCCTCTCGGTGGCCCCAGAGAAATGGCTCAGGGCATTTGACTTTCCCTCACTCAGTGATGGCCACACTGAGCCTATGCTGTGTACCTGGGATTTTGCTAGATGCTCCCAGTACCTGGTTGAGGCCAGTCCTGGAACAGCCTGAAGGGGTGAGGACCACACTGCCTCCATTTCACAGATGAGGAAACTGAGTCTCAAACAGGCCAACCACCAGGCCCAAGTCACAGGGCGGGATGGTCAGGCAGCCTGAGGGGGTGGCGGGGAGGAGCAGCTTCTGCAGCAGTTAGCACCAACGTGGTCAGTTTTGTAAAGGCAGATTTATTTTTCATTTGCACACTGGACATTTGTTGGGTTCTGGGTGTCGACCTGCTTGCTTGGGGTTGGAGGAGCCCCGTGCCCACCCCAGTGACCTGAAGATACCCCCAGGCCCAGCAGTGTGGCCTGGCATAGGACTGAGGCCGGGAACAGTTTAGCCCTCACGGGGGGAGTGGGGCAGGGGTCCTGGGGACATGTTCTTGGTGTTGAAGGAGGGCCGTACTCACCTGCCGTTTCGGTGTATGTTCTGACCTTAGTAATTCCAGCCCTGCCCATTTGCATTTTGTGACAGTGATATTTTGAGCAGAAGTTAGTGTCGTGTCTGTTCTTCGGTGCCTACAAAGCATTTTCTGAGGAGCCAGCAGGTAAACTCTGCAGAGGGAATGTTCACTCTCATGACAAGATGGGGCTTTTGCATCAGGAGGTGCAAGTATTCCTGGAGGCCAGCAGACCTCTCTGCCCCGGCTCCTGACAACACTTTCTCTCTGCCTCCACCGTGAGGGATCAGCCTCCTTTTGAGGGTCCTCGGGAAGACCAGACCTCTTCCCAGGTTTGTCGGGGCTTCCCAGCGAAGCCACAAAGCAGACTGTGCACCCCCCTCCTGGGCTTCAGGACAGATGCTCCCAGGCCTGGCTGGCTCCCACGGGCCAGGTGCAGCTCGGGCTGCCTTAGCTGCCAAAGCTCAGCTCAGCTGAAGAGGCGATAGCTTCCCTGAAGGTTGGCGTAAGGGATGGGAGCCCAGACCGCAGTTCAGCCCTGGTCCGGCAGGGAGCTCAGCTCCTGGACCAGCCTTCCCTCTCCCGGCCTGGCCCCCACCCTTGCAGAGGAGAAAGTCACCTCTGCCCAGCAGCCTCAGGCCACCTGCCAGGGCTCACTGGTGGCTTGGTGGAATTCTGCCACAAAGAAGGCAGACTTCACATTATCATGCAGAGCCCGTGTCCTTCCTGGTTGTCTATTCCACAGCAGAAAGTTGGCCACATCTTTGCATAAGCAAAAGGTACATTACAGTGTATTTCCCCCAAACAAGAGAGTCTAGGCTTGTCTCCACGGAGAAGAGCTGCAGCTTTGAACATTTTCCCCCAAGGTTTAAAGATTCCAGGATCAATATCTCAAGGCAGGGCTCAAGGACATGGTCCCGGTGGCTTCCCCTCCCGCTGCGGGTCTGGGCAGAGCGGAAGTACTGCTCCCCAGCACACAGGCCTGGGGAGGGTGGGGTGGGGTGGGGTGGGGAAGTATCTGAGCACCTAGCCGGGGCCTCAGTCATTACAGGGCATCCTGGGCCCCGCTGCCAGTTTCCTGTTGTTTCACATTCTCCAAAGTTACTCGCTCATTCATTCATTCAATAGCCTTTACTGAGCACCTACTATGTGCTCAATACTGCTTGGGGGGACACGGTGGCGAACAAGGAGGAGAGGAGAATCCTGCATTAAGTACATGGTCCAGTCTGGGAGCAACTACTTTTTGGGGTGCTTTAGGGGTTCCCATTGGGTAGGGGACAGTTGTGCTGGGTGGTGAGCATGAGAAGCCAGAGGGTACAGCAAGTGCAAAGATGCTGAGGTACGGGTGGGCTCCCAGCACAGGGACCCAGAGCTGAACCACAGAAAATACAACATGGCTTCAATTTTATTCCAACTGCAGTGGGTGGGCCTTGGGGTGGGGATGTGAGCAGGAGTGCTAATAAGCAGGGGGATAACTGTCTCCCTTCTTTGAAATGCCTTTATCAGTGTGTCTTTCTTTTTCCAAATGCTCTTCAGGTATTTCAAGAATTCAGGGGCTAGAGAAGGGGAGAGGGAATTCCAGGCATGAGCCGTTGCACAAGCAGCAGGAGAGGGCAGCCAGGCTTTGGAGAAGCAGAGCTGTCGGGACTGAGGGTTCCTGGAGCAACATAGCTCAAGTGGAGCATGGAGAAGCCGGGCAGGGCCGGTGTCTTGAGGGCTCCTAGGGCTGGGCCGAGGGGCTGGGGCTGACCCTGAAGGCACTGAGGAGCCATCGAGCAACCCCCATTGCTCAGGTGGGGCTGACCCCCACCCCTCCTGACCTCAAGGGCTGTTGGGAGCATAAAATGAGGTAATTCTGTGTACTGAGCCCCGAATGCCTTCCACATCACAAGGCAGGTTCCCTGTCTTCAGACAGATTGTGACACCACGGGGACAGAGCTTCACCTTGTTCACCAGGGCAGGTCCCCTTGAGGTGCAGACCAGACCAGCCCTGAGAAGAGCAGGCAGACCCCAGGACACTTCTCCCTCCCCCATCAACACAGAGCCAAGACGGGCTAACTCCATTTGCAGTGAGGGCATGAGGCTGAGCAGGCAGGCCGTGGGGTGTCCAGGGTTGTGTGGGAGCTGCCTCCATTCCAGGCCACCTCATTCCTCACGTCAGTCCTTACTCTCCACTCACCCTGAATCTGAGCCCCACACTTCCACATCTCCAGTGCTTCAGTGGGCGTTTCAATCTACTTTCCCTAAGGGAGACAGAGTAATCTTCCTAAAATGTAATGTCATTGTCCCCCGCCAGGGCCCCATATCCTCCATTGCTCTTTGAATAGAGTTGAAAGCCTTCTCTGGACCTGAGTACCTGTGTGGTCTGGCCTCAGGGGCCCTTTCTCCTGCTTCAGGCCGGCTGTGCTTGGTATACACCTCACTGCTCTGGCCCCAGGACATTTGCTCATGTTGCCCTCTCTGCAAGAAGCACCAGCCTCGCTTTGCGGACCAAACTCATTCTTACAAGATGCCACGTCCTTAGGGGGCTCAACACTCCCCCGCCGGGCAGCATGCCATGAAAATGTCCTCTAAGTTCCCCATCTGTTACTATTCCCTCTGGGTTCCCTACCCGTCCCTTGAAGCCCTCATGAGCGGCCCTGCGATCATGGACCCGGTTCTTGTTATTCCCAGCTGTCACTCTCCTTTGACTGACAGGGCCAGCTCTGTGCTCGTTCACTGCTGAGTCCGGAGGGCTAACAGGATACCTGGCATGAGGCAGGGCCAGCAGCTCTCTGCTGGGTCTGCCAGGTGTCTGCCGAGGGCTGTGGAGGTGGAGAGGCCAGGCCAGGCAATTCCAGACCCCAGTGGCTGGTGGGCTCTGCAAGAGGCCAGAGGCGGCTCAGCCTGGGGAGTCCCACTGAGAACCTACGAGGGGCCCTTGTCACGGCTGGGGGCTCTGTGTGTGGCAGGATGGACATTTACATACCAGCTTTCTTTCGTCCTTGTATCTGATGCCTCCCTCATCCTAGGGGAGAAGGGAAAGTACAAGAGGCGACTCCCACGGACATTCCTCTGGGGGGATGGTCAGGTCGGAGGTTAAGCTCTGCCTGCTGGCTTGTCTTAGCTCAGGCAAAACACCAGTTATGCCTGGGGGCCCTGAACAACACACGTTTATTTCTTACAGTTCTGGAAGCGGGAAGTCCAAGCTCCAGGAGCTGCCAATTCGGTTCCTAGTGGGGGTTCTCTTCCCTGTTTGCAGCCAGCTGCCTTCTCGCTGTGTCCTTCCATGTCGGGGGTGGGGGGATGAGAGGCAACAAGGGAGGGGAGCAAGCTCCCTGGTGTCTCTGCCTGTAAGGGCCCTAATCCCATCACGAAGGGCCCACCCTCAAGTCCTCATCTAACCCTGACCACCTCCCAGGGGACCCATCTCCAACACCATTATGCTGGGGGCTAGGGCTTCAGCACATGAATCTGGGGAGACTTGATTCAGTCTGTAGCAGGCTGTTTGTCCCCTCTTCCTCCTCCCTCAGCCACCCTGCATCTGCTCACCTGTCCCAGCAGGCTGCCCTGGGCAGTGACCCTCCAGTCCGAGGCTCAGCAGCGCCCCAGCCCAGGCACACCTGCAAGTTCACCCCCAGCTACCCTGCCCACTGTCTGCAGGCCCCATGGCAGAGCTGGCAGCTGAACTCCATTCTGGCTTTTGGAAGCCACCCCTTAGTGTGAAGCCCTCCCAGGTCCTGGACAGCAGATTCAAGCTCTTTCTACTCATCCTCCTCCCAGTATCAGGTGGTTACTTCCTCTCTGCTCGCCCCTACTCGAGATAGCCATTCACCTGGTCTTTCTCCGCCCTCTTCTCTCTCCTGCCCCCACCCCACCCCCAGCTGCAGAGGACCTCCCTGTGTCACTGCCTTCTTTTCCACACTGTCAAACTCCAGGAGCCAGACTAGCCAGGCTTTGCTTGTGAGAGATAAAGCGATAGATTGGAGACAAAAAAAACCCTTTCTTTCTTAAGAAAAACTGGCTTTAGGGCTTTTGTCTCACCGTATACTAGAAAAAACTAGTCTGGCCCTCAAAACTGGGCAAGGACATCTGTGTTTAGGGACTGTGCATCCTTCCCCTGTGACCTCATGGTGGCGCTGTGGGGGCAATGTGATAAATACAGCATTCGACTGTTTCCACCATTACTCCATCGCATAGGTGTGGAAATTTAGCTCTCACAAAGCTTTGTTAGATGAGGAGTGTTGTCCTTGTTTACAGAAGGCTGGAAGCTTGCTGTCTGCACACAGCTGGGTGGGCCCCCAGGCACCTGGCAGATGCCCGCCAGGTAGGTGCAGGGACTACGCCCCACCCTCTCCAGACTTCTGCACTGAGACAGGGTGACCATCCATGCCCCTGAAGGCCTGTCCGTTCAGAAAAGCCAGTTGGGGATGAGAAACACCTTATAATCACAAGGAAGGTTTGCTGGGCAGGAGGCTCTCTGACCCCTATTGGTGCGTCTTGACCCACAGAAACACTGGCTGGCCACCAGGCTTCCTATCTCGCCTGCCCCAGGTGCCTGCCCATTCCGTACATCATGATTTGGTTTTCCATGTGAACTCTGATATCCCTGAGAGGAGGGGTTTTTCTCCTATTAAGGTAGCAATTAATGTTGCTCAGATAGAGATCCTAAAAGCTGGGGTTCAGAGGGGATACAGTGCTGACTTGAGAGGGCTCTGGGAGGCCCTCACAAAGGGCTGGTCAGTAGCCTCTGGGCTTGGTTCGCTCTCAGGGAAGGGGTGTGCATGGCCAGTTCATGACTCTCTGCTCAGTGATGGTATGAAGGGATTGATTCTTTCAAACAGTGTTTCCTGAGTTCCTGCTATGTTCTCTGTGTCCTGGGTGCTGGGGACACCCAGGGAAAAATACAGGTGGCCATGCAGCTCACAGTCCACTGAGTGATACAGAAAGCTCAAGATGTAATGGATACTGGCACTCAAGCAGATCAGACCTGTGGAGGTGCTTCTGGGAAGAAATGACCTCAAAGCTGGGCCCTCAGGAGGAGTAGGGTTTGGTCAGCCAATGAAAGAGGTGGCAGCAAGGGGGCCTGAGGGTGTGTGGGCGGGCTCAATGGGAGAGAAGGCTCTATTAGTCCCGAGCCCAGGGTTAACCTCACCGTGTTTCTGGAGGATCATGCTGGCAATGCCACGGGGAATTGGGGCTCCTTCACCTTTCTTGTGCCTTCTTGTACCTGTTTGATATCTGGCGAAGCCCACGGATGCCTGCCCAGAATGTTTAAATGCAAAAAATAAGCTACATGAGAATAAAAGAACAATAAAAATACAAAGAAAGTCAATGAGATGAGCTGCAGTTATCAGAACACGAAAGCGCCTTTGTGACATAGTAATACTTGTTCTTATCAACACATTAAAAATTAGATCCAGCTGTGGGTCTAAACTAACCCCCTTTTGCAACTATGATGAGTGTCGCTAACACTTCGTAGCCATCAGCAGCGACTTAGAGGGGTTTCTGCCAGTGACAGTCCAGCACCGTCCCCACCACTGGGGTTTGGCACCCATGGTCACCCTTGAAGGAAAAAACATGTTGGTGTTAGAAGCAGAGCAAATGGGTCACTGTCTCCCCAAATTCAGGCTCCCCGTGAAGGCTCCCTGTGCTGGCAGGAGGGGGGCTGAGGAGGGGCTGGTAAGAGGGGCAGGTGGTGCAGAGGGAAAGGAAGGCATGGATTCCGAGTTGACAGTTATGTCTGGGCAGAAAATGTAGGAAGGGGAAGAGCGGAGGCAGGCATCCCAGGGCGCTGGCTGGGGCTGGTTGGGTGGTGATGCCATTTGCAAAGCCAGGGCTGGTCCTTGGCTTGCGGTTCCTGCTGACACCTCCTCCACTGTCTTTCAGGTCAATGAAATCTATCACGACGAGTCCTTGGGAGCCCACATCAATGTCGTCCTGGTGCGGATAATCCTGCTGAGCTATGGGAAGGTGAGCAGGTCATCCCACAGTGGCATGAATGGGGCCGTCCAGTGAGGCTCGGGTCTCCTTTGAAAGTGTTTATGTTTGCCCAAACTGCCCTGCCTCTCCCCAGCTGCCCTATGGTTCCTGGAGGAAATGAGAAATTTGGGAGCCATCCCTATATTCCTGTTCCCCGCCCACCCTCTCCCCTTGTTTGACAACGGAGGCTCTGTTATTACTCAGGTGTGGTGAAGCCTCAGATCGGAGGTGACTGCCATGGAAAAGATGGTTTATTATTCAGAGATTGTGGCCATGCAGGGTCACATGGGGAAGCACCAGCGTGGGTCAGAAGGCACAGGGAGAGGGGACAACTGTTGTCTGTGCAGGAAGGACCAGGTGAGGCAGGAAAAGCAGGCTTAGGATTGGCCGGTGCAGGTGAGACCAGTGGTCTCTGGGGCAGGGGGGCTGTCCCTGGTTGTCTGGTATGTGATTCTACAAGGGGTGAATTCAGGCAGGGGAGTGTGAGAGTCCAGTGAAGGAGGTGATTGAGAGTGTGGACTCCCTGTGGGCTGGTTTGCATTTGAAAGGCATGCTGCTGAGTGACCTGCCCCCTATCTCTGGGAATCGGCTAACCCTGGGGCAGTTCTTCTAGGGTCCGCAAGACCCCAGATATCAAAGCACAGAGCATGAGGTTGTTAATACACCCCTTCCTTTGACACCTGCCTGTGTTTTCTTTTTAAAAAAATTTTTCTAAACTGAAGTGTCATTGATATACAATCTTATATTGGTTTCAAGTATACAACACAGTGGTTCAGCAGTTACCGGCATTATTAAATCCTCACCCCCTTTAGTGTGGCTATGATCTGTCAGCATAGGAAGATGTTACAGAACCATTGGCTATATTCTCCATGCTGCACTACTGACCTGCCTGTGTTGTCATCCCCCGCCCTCCTCTTCTCATGCCGCATAGCTTCTGCCCTAACTGAGCTGTCTTGCCCTTCCTACCTCTCTTGCTGTTGAACTTGGAACCATCTTCCCTAGTAGTGCGCAGGGTCTGTGCGGCAGGGGCGGAAAGCCCCCAGAGACGGTGACCTGGGCTGGAAAGACAAGGAGATGCCTCCAAAGGAGAAACAGTGAGGAAGAGAGGGCCCTGTGGTGCCAGCCTGCAGGGACTGAGCGAGTGCTTGCTTATGCCAGGCAGCTCAGAAGCACTTTCCACATATTAGCTAACTTCATCCAGGGACAGATGGGGAGGTGGAGCTGTGACAACCCCCATTTCTCAGTTATTCACAATGAGGCTTAATGTGGTGCAGGGCCATGCTGAGTGAGTGTCCAGTATCATGTGGTCCCTTGGGAGTTGGGCTTCTCACCTGGGCACTAAATTCTCCAGTCTGTGGTCTGGCCTCTCTCAGTATTTAGAAAATCAAATTATAATAAGATCAAGCGCATCAGACATGGTAATTATTAAAGGGTTAGCTCCTCTGCTCAAAGGCAGAGACTCTCAGTCTCAAAAAATAAAATTGAACTACACACGACTTACAAGGCCTCCAAATGACAGTGAACGACTCGTGTGGCAGGACGATTCCAGGAACAGTGGAGCTTGAGCCCACTGTCCTACCATGGGAAGCGTGTCACTGTAACGTGACAGAAGTGGATGCAGCGAGGACAGCAGTCCTGACCCTTCACACACCCCACGAGGAACATAATATATCAAAGCAGACCATCAGACAAAGGACAAATTAGTGAAAACCTAACTTTGGGAGTCTCCTGAACCTTTTTCAAGACCTTTAGCAGATTACAAATTAAAAGGCATAGAAGTTAGAATGATATCATACACAAAGTTAACTGAGTAGTTATATCAGTTTTTTCATTGCCCTGCAGAAAGGGTATTCCTTCTTTTTGAGGAATCATAGAACACTTAAAAATTACAGTAGTACTTTAGGCCCTACAGAAAATTTCAGTGAATTTTATACAGCAAAAACTGTTCAGACCAGCTTCTCTGACTCAATGCCCTAAAACTAGGTGGAAGAAGGGGATATATAAATTGAAAAAAATCCAATCTCTTTGAAAAAATTTTAAAAACCTCCTTGGAAGGAGAATACTGGAGCTGCAATCGCAGACTATTTGGAAAACTAATGAAAATGAGAGTACTACAGATCAGAACCTATGGAGTGTAGCTAAAGCTGTTTTGAAAGGCACATTCACAGGTGCTTTCCAAGATTACACAGGAGAAAATAAAAACAAGTTAATGCTACATTGCACTCAGTATGTTAGAACAAATGTCAACAACCAAAAACCCATAAGAAATAAGGAAATAGTTCAGGAAAAAAAAAAGAAATTAAAAAATTAGAAGAAGTAGAAAAAATAGGTTCATCCAAAATGCGTCTTGGAAAAAGCAAACTTCTGGTATACTTAATCTAGAAAAAAAAATGAAAGTAGAGAGAAAGCACAAAATAAAAGATGAGAAAGGGTATATATAATGTAACCCACACCAGGATGCTTATCCTGGCAGGAGAGCTCATGCTCAGGGCTGTTACCACACTAGGCAGTTGTTGAGAACCTCCACTTGGGCCTTCTCATATAGGGTGGGCCGCGGTAGACTCCCCAAGCCTGGATCCAGACCCTGCAGATGCTGGGGAGGGAAGGCTGAGGATGATCCTAGCCCAGCGGTGCAGTCCCAGCTCCCTGCACAGGCTCGAGTCTTTAGAATGTCACAGGTGGCTGTCTCCTGTCCCTCGTGGAGAGGCCAACGTTTGGGTGCCAGGTGGCAGCTTGTGTTTCCCCCCTGGTTGCTCCCATATTGGCGAAAAAGAAAAATCCAGAAACTGTGTATAGTTAATTGCTCACCCGTGCTAGTGAAAGTTTGGCTCTTATTTGGCCTAAAAACTTCCCAGGGGTCATAGTGATGCTTATTCCATGGAGCAAAGCCTAGAGTAGTTTACCTGCTCCCTGGTCCCTACCCAAATCTGTTTCTTTGTCCTGTTCTTTTTTCTTTAACCATTACAGGCAGGTAGAAGGACTGTGTGGTCACAGTCCACCATGTGCAGAAGAGAATCAAAATCTGAAGGTGAGAATTTGCGGATCTCTCAGTTAGGGGACCTGGAGGTCCTGGGAAATCAAGGACTTTCTGGGAAATGAGAAAATGTAAAAGCTGAACTACAAAAAACGTAGAAAACGCTGTAAGTCCCACAACCATAGAGGCAACTTAAGTTCTTCACTGTTCCCAGTTATCTCAAAATTACCTCTAGAGAGCCAGAACATCTATTTTTGCCAGTGCATTCTTACTCATTTACAAGGAATTCTTAAACAAAGATAATACAGTACTATATATATACCTATACCTATATATATATGTATATATATTTGGAAATCCACAGATTTATTTTTATAGCCAGTGTGATTCCTACACTCGAAGCTGCCAGAGGTAGGATGTCCAAGACAAAGTACAGAGCTGTCTCATTTCTAAAAATAGATGTAAAAATTCCTGAGGCTTTAAGAGCTTAATTCAATAATGCATGAAGAGAAACTCCCTCACGAGAATATAGGGTTTATCCTGGGCATACAACCATTGTTTAACAGCAGGAAGTCTGTCAGTGTAATTCACACCCATTTGCCGAATGACAAAACTCACCATCCAGCAAATACTTTCCGAAGGGTTTCTGTGCGGCAAGTACTGTGCTGGGTCACTGACATGGTCTCTGTCCTCACGGACTGCTCTTGAGTGGAAGTACAGACAAGGAAACCATTATAACAGTGGGCTCAGAGGCTCGTGGGGGAAAGGGGGGAATGGCAGACCTTAGTACAGGGTCAGGGCCTTAGACTGCAGGAAGAGACTCTTCAGCTGCGGGAAGGGAGTGAGCAGGAGAAGGGCCAGCACAGAGGTGTTTCCGGTTCACAGGCTGGAAGAGGAGAGAGCACACAGCCAAGTCTGACTGGAGGGGAGAAGGCAGGGATGGAAACATGAGACACTGACGCTGAAGGAACCAGAAGGAGCAGACCGTGAGGGCCCTACATGCCCCCACGCAGGATTTGTTTTCTCACGAGGGCGGTTTCAAGCAGGAGAGTGACATGCTCTGATTTGTGTTTCTAAAGTCCTGGGCTTGGGTGTGCAGAATGGTGGGTGGGGGCAGTGGCTTAGGCGGCTGTGGGCACGTTGGAGAGGGAGCCCCTCCCCGCCCCCAGGGCCACATGGGGGAGAAGGGGGAGCAGATGAAGGAGAACTTTAGGAGGCTAGATCAGGAGGCCTTGATGCCAAGGGGATGGAGGTGGAGAGACATGAGCCCCTGCCTTGGGCAGCCAGGTAGACACCACTGCTGAGCCCTAAGATGGAGACATAGGAGGAGAAGCAGGGCGTGGGGGAGAAAGGCCGTGGCTGGATGGGCTGATATGTCGGTGCCATCCCAGTGGAAAGGGCCGAGGGGAGGCTGGCGTGGGGTGGGGAGCGCGGAGGGGAGCGCGGCGCGCAGGGACGGGTGGTGAGTCAGGCGCATCTGAGAAAGCCCCAGGAGTCCCAAATGCTGAAGGGCAAGGAGCGTGCTCTGCTCCATAGGAGCTCAGAGGCTATCACCTGGTTCTTAAAAATCTATGAAAAGTAGTAACAGATGACAACCAAAATTTTATTTGAAGGTAGAAAAAGAAGCACATGTCCCTGAAAGTGTCCTCCATAGCTAATTCTTAGGATGTTTGTAGACATTCACACAGGAAAATAGAGGGGTTCTGCGGTCAAATAAGTCTTAGAAATGCTTAAAAAACAAAGTTAAATGTATTCTGACAGCAAAATTTCTCAGAGACTTTACTAAGGAGAAGAGAATCTCCAAGAAATGGCTACACATAGCTTCTCCAACCTGTTTCTCCAGGGACCCCTTTTCCTCATGTAATCCACATTCTACAGAACTCGCTTTGGGAAATGCTGCCCCCATTGAGGCAGTTACAGTAAAATTGGCAACAAGAAAGAGACACATAACTTGTTATTGAGGGTCTGGAAATTCTCGACAATGTCATATGACATGAAACCAATATTGAGAAAGAGCAGATCAAATTATGGTTGTTTGCTGATAATTATGTGCCTAGAAAACCCAAAAGAATGCATTGTAAAACCTTTAGAGTTAATAAAGGATGTAACAAATGTGGCCAAATATAATGATATAAAATTGATCATTTCTGTGTGAACCCACAATGCCCTGGTAGTAGGGATAATAAGAAGAGCAAGTTCTCGTGACAGTAGTAACCAAAAATATAAAATGCCTGAAATATTCTTAACAAGACAGACATAGGACCTATAGGAAGAAAATTTCACATTGTTAATGATAGGAAAAAAATAAAAACAAATGAAGAGTCATATGTGTTTCTTACAGGGAGACTGTGTGTGGTAGAAATGTTGGTTTTTCTTACATTAATAATTGGAAACTTGGTGACATGATTCTAATATTCACTTGGAAGCATAAATAGTTGAGAATGACTGAGGAAGCCTCGAAAGCCAAGCAGACAAGAAGGGATTGACTCCATACATCTTGTAAAGCGAAAATAATTAAAATCATACCATATTTGCATAAGCATTAACAGGCCAATTGAATAAAATATATAGTAGCTCTAGAAACATCTCTCACAGAGATAACTTAGCATGTGATATAAATGAAAGTTATTAAGTGTTATAAATATGTGATAATTGTCATATATAGTAAATTAAGTACATCATATGATGAGTATAGGCCAATAAAATGTTCAGCTATTTAAACCATACAAATCAAGAGGAAAATACTGGTTGTCAAGAGCTTCCTAAGCATAAATGCTATAGAAGGAACTGTGAAGGGGAAGATAAGACATTTGAATACTTAAAATATAAAATGTCTTGTTTTATATTGTGCATCAGTATAAATAATATATATAAACAAAATGTAAGTACTTTTAAATATGTTTGCAGGTATGTTAAAAATTTATATTTAGTATATTAAATTAATATATAAACTAATATTACAAACAATATTTTGTGTCAAATAATATTGTGTGTCAAAAAAACACGATTAAAAGGGAAACCACAAGTAGGAAAAACACTTGCAATATGGCAAAGATATCCTAACATGAAAAGCTCTTATAAATCATAGGAGAAACAGAACTGGCAATGGCAAAAACAGTTAACAGAAGAAACACAAATGGCCAAAAGAAAAAAAAAGGAAAAATATTTAACTTTACTATTAATCAAAGAAATATAACCATTTGCCATTTTCAAAGCATCAACTGTGCTAAGATGAAAAAGAGGGATTTGCGGCTGGTGTGGGTGAATGAAACAGTGCATTCTTCTGGGATGAGTATACATGTGTACACATTTCTAGAAGGAAATGTGATGGTATCATCACTGCCCTTACAAAGGTTTTCGTGTTTGCCCCTGTAACCTGGCCAGAGCCCAGGTCTGAACCCAAGTTCGGCTGCTCGTCACTTGGAGGAAAGGTTGCTTTATTCAGGAAGCCAGCAACCTGGGAAGATGCAGACTGATGTCGCAAGACCATCTGCAAAATGCTGTTCCAAGTGAGGAGCTTTTAAAGGGGAGCTAGGAACTGTTGTGTGGGCTGCCGGAAGTAGGAGAGGACTGCGTGTAGAACCGGCAGTTAATTATTGTCCCTTAGTCCCAGTTTCAAGGGGGCTCCAGGTGAAGTTCAAGCTCTGGCAACACCACCATTCATTCATGACTGACTCTCTCCCAAGGCAGTGATCAGAGCTGTGGACAAAGCTTCAGGAACAGGATAAAGCTCATGACCTTCTTTCTAAGTGTGAACAACTGAAAACAATCTATCCACTTATGGGTTGGTTAAATAAATTATAATATGTCTGTATGATAGACTGTGAGACTGTCAACAAATCCCATTTTCAGAGCACGTGAAGGGGCGTTGGGAAATAGTTACAGTGTAGGTTAAAGCTTGTTTGCCTTCTGAGAAAGGATATAAATCGACAGTATGATCTCAATTTTGTGAGAAATGTGGCAAAGACCAAGATACACAGAAATAGCAGCCCTGACTTTTTATTATTAAATTCCGTAGACGTGAAACCATGCCATCAAATTGCTGTCGAACTTTTCATTCCTGTATTATCTCATTGTGTACGGGAACAGCCTGTGTCCACAGGTCGCAGGCTCCACTTTGCACGGGACAGGAGGCGAGGCCCTGCTTTTCTGAAGGCCCCTGGAGGGCGTGCTGGGTGGCAGGGGGAGCAGACATGCCTGATGTCCAGGAGCAGGGTGAGAGCCCCCTGTGCACTCTGAGTAAACAGAGTGGAGTGCCCCGGCCACAGTGGGCAGATGACCCCCCAGCTAGGCTCTGAGGGGCAGAAGGCACAGCATTCCTGTTCCAGGGAATGGGCTCTGCTCTTCCAGGAAAAGCCCAGGAGGACTCCTGGAGGCCAGGATGCTGCCAGAGACTGGCTCACGGTGAGGATGAATTCCGAGGAGCTGCTCTTCAAGGAACCACATGTTCCCTGTCGAGGAGTGAGGCCCCATCCCTGGAAGGACTCAAGCATGGCCGAACCAAGGTGACCTTGAGGAGAGGCGCCTGAGCTGTGCTTTGCGAAGTCCAGGGTGCCCTGGGGGTGCTGTGAGGTCGGACCCAGACTCAGATCCTGTTATTCATCCCCAGCTGGGATGGAAGTAGACCAACGCGCCCACCCTCCGCTCCCCGGAGCCTGGGCCTGGGCCCCACCAGGCTCCAACGGGGAGAAAATTGGTGGCGCTTGTGCGAGTGACATGTTGTTTGTCTTCTAGCTTATGAGAAGCCTCTGAGTTATCTCAAGTTTTTCCTAAAGCAACATATTTCTCCATTTCTTAAAAGAAAAAAAAAAGCCAGCAGAAGAAAAGAGATTATCTTATTTCATGCAATATGCCGTCAGCCGGAGCAGAACATGGGCAGCACTTGAGGGCTGCATAGCAACTGGCTCGGCAATTGGTTTTTTTGAGAAAGCACCAGAGCTACTGAACTGTTCTCATTTCCAATATTTCCTAGGATGATGGAAATCAAAGCAAATGGAAATCAGGGACTTGGGATGATCAGAGAAGAACATAAAGTATCTTGTCATGAAAGACCAGGTCAACAAAAAGCGTGGAAGGCTTGTAGGAATTTTTCAGTGTTTCAGGGGAAAGTCTGAGAAATTCTGACTGAGTCTCATGGTGGAAGCCAGGAGCAGAGAATGCTGGCCAGGGTGAGGGCTCAGTGTCCGAGGGCCCATGTCACCATCCTCTCACTGGTCCCAGGCCACCACCCACCTCCTGTAGACCTCGGCTTCCCTCTCTGTGGGAGGGGCAGCGTAAGGGATTCAGAACACCGAGGGACACCCCCTGGTGTCCCCTGAGTCTGGATGCCAACCTTCAGCCCGATGGGGTTCAGGCATGGTGGCCAGCCTGCAGCCACCGGGGCCCCACCAGCTGAGCCCAACCTGCCAGGGTCCAGGGAAGAACAAGAAAGCGCAGGGGTTGGCCCCTGCTCCTCGGAGGCCTGCCCTCCATTTCCTGCAAGCCTGTCTTGGCTGAGCCTGGAAAGGTTCCCTCTGGAAATAGCCTCCCAGCCTCTGGGAAAATGTCTGGAACATGCCTTCATGATATGGGAGTCCCACGCAGTGACTCCTCTGGCGTCACCTGTGTTGCCATCCTGAGATGCCCGCCATGGTAGCCCTGAGCTCGGTACACTGCCTGGCACACTGCAGCTGCCGGGAACAGAGCAGACCCCCAGCCTCAGGGCTGCCCGTGTGCACCCACACAGGGCACCATGTCAGTTCCAGGCTGGTGAGCCTTGTGGGACCTCCAGTGAGATATTTACCACCACTGACCCTTAGTGTCCCCAGTAAGACGGCACAGATACTAGCAGTGGCAGCAGTGACCAGGCTGTCTGTTGGAGGTGCCGCCTGCAGGGTCCCCTTGGGGTCAGGCCCTGTCAGAAGACCCCTAGGCGACTTCTCTCCCTGTATCCTCACTGTGGAGCAGTCCCGTTGTCACCCCCACCTGACAGCGAGGCCAGTGGTCACAGAGTGGGGAGCCCCTTTGCTCTGGGGACTGTTATCCTGCAGGCTGGGGGTGGCGAGCCCCAGCCTCCTTGCCCTCCCCTAGGGCGGTCCCCCAGGCCAGTGTTTCCCCTGCCCCAAGGGCAATTTTGCCACCCTTGCCCCCAGGGGGATGCTAACGGCATCTAGCAGCTAGAGGGCCCGATGCTGCCCAACACCCTTCAATGCCCGGATAGCCCCCCAGCAGAGGTTACCTGGCCCCAAACGGCAGCAGCGCCAAGTCGAGGAAGTGCACTCTGGCTCCCTCGAACCCAGCACACCAGGCCTTTCACAGGGCTGGGCTCTGTGCCTGCTGCCCTGTTTCCTGCGTGTCTGGGAGGCGGGTCAGGGCAGGAGCTACAGTGGGCCAGAGCTTTGTGGGACTGAAGCCAGGTCCCTGGAACATGAGCGCCTGGAGCTGTGGGCAGCCTCTGCAGGTGGGCCAGCTCCCCTGGACTGGCGCCCAAACTCCATCTTTATCATCATCACCTCAACAGCAACAAGGACTTGCAAGGGGCGCTTGTAGGTGCTGACCACTGTGGGCAGAAGCCATGTGTTGCTGGCGGTGCACCGTGTGCCCACCTTGCAGATGGGGAGGTCATGATGGTGAGGCGACTTGTCCAAAATCACAGAGCATTAACAGATGAGCAGGTCTCCAGCCCCAGGTAAGCCCCACCTGTCACCTGCCTGTGTTGTTGTGAGCTGCTGGATGGATTTATGGCCTGTGGGGCTCCCTCAATGTGGCTGCAGCAGCAGAGCCTCCCTGTGGCCCCGTGTGGTTCTGAAGACTGGCCTCCAAGCTGCCGGTCCCATTTTCCTGCTTTCCTGCTGTCTCCTTGACCGAAGGAGGAAAGAGCATGAATAATTCAGTTCATTCAAGAGCAAACGATGAAAGTGTCAAAGAGCAATGATTGGAACAGACCTTTCTGCACAGCTCTTAATTGCCTTCTATAGGGTGGGACACCAGAGCTGCCTTTGAGGTCCTCCTTGTCCCAGTACGCACCGCCGCCCAGAGCTGCAGCCCCAGGACCCTGTGGCCCGTAGCCGGCCCGGCACCACCGCTAGCGGGGCAGCAGCGCCACCTGGTGGCCTCCTTAGGGCTCCGCCCGTCCTTTCCCGTGCCTCCTGAGTAGGGGGAGGTGACGTGTAGAATAAGCACCTGGAAGGCCACCTCCACCTTTCGCTAGAGGTGAGACTTGGGGGAGTTCCTTCAGTTGTCAGAGATGTGGCTCCTCATCCAGAAAACAGGATCATAGAAGCCCTTAGGGGCAGTTCGTTGCACAGCTTAGATTGGATGATTATGTTGTCAACCTGAAGCCCCGCGACACGCTCACGGTGGGCCAGCCCCAGGAGGCAGAAATGCCCCACCCACTCCTCGGGACAGCTGGCACCCGCAGCTCCCTCTGGGGGAGGGCCAGCTTGTCTGGGAGGTCCACCACTGGTTCTGCAGCCACCCCCTTGCTTTCCTCACACATGGTCCGTCCCCACCCCAGCACAGGTGGGAACAGGGGGCGTCATACGGAAAGCCTTTCCTGGAGACACCTGTGCAGAGACGCGCAGGCGGCCAGGAGAGGCCTTCGGGGCCTGGAGGAACATGGTGATCGGAATTGGGTGAGAGAAGCAGGCAACTCTCAGCCGTTCCTGTCACTTCAGAGAGAGACTGAACGGGAAAAGTAGATGAGTCTCCTGTCCTCGCTAGGAGGAGAGCCTCAGCTTGTGCGCTGGTCACCTGGCATGGTAGGGAGCGGCGGGGTCGTGGGGCCCGGAGAGCGGGGCCACGGAGGGCTGTGTGGATGTGGGCTGGGAGGCAGAGGAGCGGGAGAAGGCCGGCTGGTGGCAGGAGGGACTGCTAGGGCCCAGGTGACCTCCCTCCCGGGCCCTCTACCTGGACATCCTGTCACTGAGGGGCCCTTTGGGGCACGTGGAACCTACAGGGAGGCTGAGGCCTCTGGGGATGTGCGAGGAATCGGCGGAGGGAAGTTTGGGCCTGGCAGCAGGAGGTAGGCGCTCACGGAGGGCTGTGTGGGGGTTGCTGCCAGGCAGACCTGCTTTAGTCTTTCTGAACCTGTCCCACTGGCCTGACTTGGGCCCCAGGCCGCCCTCATCGGGGGTGGGCAGAGCACCCCAAGAAGTGGGAGAGCAGACCCGCCAAGCTCTCCCATGCTCCCTCCACAGGCCCTGCTCTGGCCTGCCACCTAGCCAGAAGCCTCCCTCCTCCTGCACCTGCCAGCCCCACGCCTCTCTTGCTCATTTCCTGCCACCTCGGGGTCTCAAGTCTGTGGAGATGGCACCAGCTTTACCCCATGTCACACCGTCCTGCTTCTGTCCCCGCTCCCGCCTCAGTGTTCTGGAGGCACCCTTCACCTCACCACCTACCACCCATGGTCTGCGTCAGGTTGCAGGCTGACCCCTGGCAACTCCACACCCCCCTGAATGCCCCAGACCTAGCAAGGACAAGGACCCTGCCCTTGGTTCCTTTGTGCCCCTCTGAGACGGGCCAGGACCTAGAGAAAGTGGGGCGCGGGCAGAGAAACAGGAAACGCAAGCAACTCCTCCTCTAAGATGCCGGAGCCCTGACGTCTCCCTCCCAGCCCCTTGGGTCCCATCTGCCCAGCTGGCCACCCCACCACCACCCCCGGGCAGCCCCTGCCCTGGAAGCGACTTCAGAACTGAAAAGCCGAGAGCGGGCCGCAGACAACTGCTCTGGACCAGCAGCACACGCCCCTGCGGAGCTGGAGAAGGCAAGCGGCGGGCTGCCGTCTTGGAATGGGCAAAGGAGAGGAAAGGCAAGAACAAAACGCAGATCAGTATTTTAATGAATTATCCTGCCACAGGAGTGAACTCACTTTGATTGCCAGGGGGCTGTGGATCTGGGCTGCAACTTAGAAACCCAGCATCCGGGAGGAAGCTGGCGCTCGCCAGTGTCGGGCCCGGCTGGAAGGACATGTTGGAGGGGCTCCCTGCTTGGAGACCTTCATTCCACGGTTCTCAACCTGGTGACCTGGGTGTCTTGTTTTTGTCCACATAATTTAAGTCCACATTTACTTTAAGGTGGGCTTCTTTGTAAAATCCAGATTCAAAGACTGGCCCAGGAAATCCACTCTGGCAGCTCCAGGCCTCTGTCTGGCATGCCCAGAAGTAGACTGGCACGGAATGCCATCGCCCGTCAGCTGTGCACAGGCTCCTTGCTTTGCTGCAGTCCTCACCACTCCTTATTGCCCCCACTTTCTTTATTGCAGCAGGAAGTGTTCCTCTGTACCCTTAGCTCTTCCAAACGGGCAGAAAAGAAGACTTATTTTTCCTACAACCAACCTCCCTCACTGATTTCATCACCTGCTTCACCTCTCTAGGCACTTGGGTTTGCAGGACCCTCCCAGCACTTCCCATGTGCCCACCCCCTGACCGCTCAGGCCTCTCTGCACCCCCAACTGCTCGCCCTCACCCTGCCTCAGCCTGACTCCTGCCTGGGCTCTGTCCCCTGCCCTTACTCCTGCTCTCTGACCCTGATACAGGTGTGCCTTTCTGGCTGGATTCTTGAGTCTGCTCAGAGATGTGGCCAGAGCTTTTCTCTCACTCGTGTGCGACATAGCGAGTGGCTGGACTCCAGAGACCAGGCATGGGCTGTCCTCTGCCAGCCGCCACCCTGCCTGGGGTTCCCATGGTTTCCCCAAGGGAGAAGGGGCTGCTCACGACTCTCTGCTTCAAGTGACAATCACAACTCATATTGACTTTCTCAGGAGGAATTTCCCGACATGCATAAATGAGATGCATCTCTGTGGCCGGTGGCCTCTAGGATGTCCCTTGGGGACCCTGCCACCTGGTATTCATGCTCTGGCTTGGTGCCCTCCCCTCCTCAAGGATGGGCAGAACCGAGATTCGCTTATAGACTTCAGCTTCTCTCTCGGATACGCTCTGCCTGCTGCCTCTGTGGTCACTCATGCTGCAGAAGGCAAGCCGCCATGCATGCAGAAGCCTGCACGGTGTGGCAAGGAATCCTTGGCCCAGCAGCCCGTGAGGAGCCGAGTCCTGCCAGCGGCCTGTGGTTGGGCGTGGGAGCGGGTCCTTCCCCAGGGGAGCCCTCCACTGAGACTGCAGCCCCAGCCCCAGCTTGCCAGCAAAGAGTACCCTGCTAACTTTGCACTGGATTCCTGACCCACAGAAACCATGAGATTACAAGTGTCTGGACTTTTTCAGGTCAAAAGTTTTGGAATAACTTTTTATGCACTGACAGATCCCAGACAGACCTGTGAAGGCTGGCCTCGGGCCTGGGTGGGCCAGGTGGCCATGTGAGGTCACCCGGCATTACCCTCTCACCAGCCGGGCCCTGATCTCTCTGTGTCGGCTCCTTCCCCGGGTGGGGTCTCCTCCCATGGTGGCAGGGGCGTCCAGCAGCTCCAGGCTCCCAGGTTCACCCTTTCTGACGCCTTGGCCCACTTTGGTCGTGTGTTCCCCTGACCCAACATGGCGCTGGCAAGACGCGGTGGCTGGGATGGCCAGTCCTGGGCCCTCTGCCCCTGAGCCTGGGGTTCAACCCAGACTAATGGACAAGAGGCTGGGCTGCTGTTGTCAGAAGAGTAACTGCAGCCACCAGGGCACTGGAGGGAACCGGATAGAACTGTCCCAACATGTGCCACTTTGGACCCTGCGGACAGACAGGTTCATCATGGAAAATAATCTGACATTTGGGCTGGGAGCCAGGACCTGGGGAAACAAAGCCTTTCCACTGGAGGCAGCCGGCAAGGCTGCTGAGCTGCGGTGGGGGCTCGGTGCCGTCCTAGGTGAAGTGGTCACCTGCAGCCTGTGTGATCACCCTCCGCCTGGACTCACACTGGCAGTCTTAAGCTGGGTGGGCACAACCACAAGGCCCCAAACTCTCGCACCAAACCAGAGCCACCCGGAGGCTCCCTTTCTTCTCTTTCCTCCCAAAGCTCATGCCCTGGAAGGAAGATCCTTTCACCTGAGTCCTCCGTCCCAGCTGCAACCTCCCAGGGATGACCACCTGGGGGTGGACGGACCTGCTGGTGCAGATGTGATGCAGATGCCACGTCCTCTTCCTCTGTCCCTCCTGGGCCAGTCAGGGCGGGCAGGGCTGTGATACAGAAGTGAACAAGCTCTGGACCCCCGTGGCTTACAACAGCGAGACCCAGGTCCTGCTCACACCGTATGTTCAGTGTGAGTCGGCAGAAGACTTTGGTCTCATCGTCACTCAGGGGCTGACTGGGTGACAGAGCAGCTACCATCTCAACATTGCTGGTTCACATGAGAGATCTCTGGAGGATCTCGTGCTCAATTTAATGCTCCAGCCGGGAAGAGACACATGTCACTTTTGCTAATAGTTGACTGGCCAGAGCTGGTCACACGTTCCTCCCAGTCACGAGGTGGGCAGGCATGCACTTCTCTCTCCTCCATGGGCTCTCCATCTCTGTGCCAGTGTCCAGTGGGTCCTGGTCCCCAGACCTCTCGCTCCAGTCTATGACTCACTTAACTGGGACTCACCCCAGCTTGTTAAGACAAGTAGCTTCATATCCCAGGAACAGGCAGCTCTGTGCCTGGGACTTGGGATCTGGTCCACCATCTTGTAAGGCATTGACCTGGGTAACACACAAGACCCCTGGCCCGTGACCAGGCCTCCCTGGCCTTGAATCATTCTTCCTTCTTCTGGAACACCCTGGCTTACTAGCAATAGTTTCTACTCTTTGCTACTTATGCACACGAAGAGAAACATGGCTATGCTTGATGGCTATATTTATGCAAGAGGAGAAACAGAACACCTAGTACATTCTACCAAGGAGCACATTTCTCTACACTCATGGACATTTAAGGTATCTTGAAAGAGGAAAAGGATGTGCCCAGGACTCTGTGCGTGGAGGGAACATCTTCAGTGGTGGGAGTATGTGGGGAGAGCAGAAACCAGAATGCCTGGTGCAAGGACTTAGAGAGAAAGGGAAGCGTGCCGCTCACATGGGCCTTGCTTCTGAGATGATGCAGTGGGTGTTTTATTTGGGGAGTCAGTTTAGGGCAGCAGGTTGAATATAGGCTTTGCCTTCAGGCTTCCTAGCTGTGCGTCCTGGGGCAAGTTACTTAACCTCCCTGAGCCTCAGTGTGCTGCCTCTCAAGGTGGCTGTGCAGATTGAATGAAAGGGCGAACGCCCGCGCCATAGTGCGGGGTGGGCTGCCACGCTCCGGTCCTGTGGCCAGCCTTGCTATCAGGTATGTGTCATGGCACAACCCGGAATGTGCTGGCGCCCAGTGGCCTCCTGTCAGCGTTCCTGGCTGAATCATCTCTACGCCCCTTTTCCTTACGTAGCTCATTTGCTGTATCTGCTGCAGGTTTTTCTCTCTCCATAGTGTCGGTTTCTGTAAATCCCTTCAAACAGGGAAAACAGGCTCCTCCCTGTTCTCTGGGTTTTCCTGTTTTACTGGGAGTCTCTGCTCTGGGCCCTGCCGGAGCCGTGAGCTCTGCAGGGTGAGGTCCGAATTGCACTTGCCTCCTGTACGCAGCCTGCGTGGACAGGACAGGTGCCTAGTGGAATGCAGTGAGCCTGGGAGAGAGCGGGCTGATGGGCCTCTTGAGGCCTCTGATGGCCTCAGAGCTCTGCTTCCACATCTCAATCAAAAGCTGTGCAGTGGGTGTGTGTGTGGGACTCACGCACACACGTACAGCCGGGGAGTCGTTAGTCCATTCGGAAGAACAGAGCCAGGTGGGAGGGAGGTCCGCAGAGGGACCAGGCATGGTGCCACCTGGACCAGGTCCCCAGCAGGCGCCTGTGAACTCTGCAGACGCTAACCCCTCTCCTCCGTCTCTCCCACCCCTGCAGTCCACGAGCCTCATCGAGATCGGGAACCCCTCCCAGAGCCTGGAGAACGTCTGCCGCTGGGCTTACCTCCAGCAGAAGCCGGACCCCGGCCACGACGAGTACCACGATCATGCCATCTTCCTCACGAGGCAGGACTTCGGGCCCTCTGGCATGCAAGGTGAGCTCACCCCTGTAGGGTGCAGGAAGGAGGGAGGCCGGACGTGAGCAGCTGGCCTTCCTGGCGGCCCTGGCCCCGATGGGATGTGTCAGGGCAGGGGGTGCTGAGGCTTCCCGGCCCAGTGAGAGTCTGGGTGAGGGCTAGTGACCTCCTGGCTCTCAGAAGCCACCAGGGCCTCTGACATTTCCCCTCGGAGACTGCATCCCCCTGGGGGACAGCAAAGATCTGAGGAGGTGACCTGGGCCGAGTCTGGGGCTGGCAGCCCCAAGACCAGGCAGAATCTGAGGCTAGGTTTCAGAGTTTGCTTCCCCCGGTTTTGAGAAAACAAATTTGAGTAAGTTTTCAACCTTTAACAATTAAGGGATCTTACTTAAAAATCCAAACTATATAAAACTGAGAGATGTCTAAAGGAAGTTGATAATACAATCATAGGTGAATATTTTAACACACTCTACTTTTAACTGATAGGACAGTAGATAAGACCATTGATAAGGATACAGAAGGCTTGAATGAGAGACTTGGCCTAATCGATATGTATACAGTATTGCCACCAATCTGTTTTCTGTATCTATGAGTATTTTGTTTTTTGTTTTTTTAGTTTTTTAAGATTCCACATATAAGTGAGACATTACAGTATTTGTCTTTGACTTATTCCTTTATCTATCTGTGGCTATTGCAAATGGGATTGTTTTCTTAATTTCTCTTTTTGATAGTTCGTTATCAGTGTATAGAAATACAACTGATTTTATATATCAATTTTGTATCCTGCAACTTTACTGAATTCATTTATTAGTTCGAACAGTTTTTTGGTGGAGTCTTTAGAGTTTCCTAGGTATAATATCACATCATCTGCAAATAGTGACAGTTTTACCTCTTCCTTACCTATTTGGATGCCTTTTATTCTTTTTCTTGACTAATTGCTCTGGCGAGGCCTTCTCATACTGTGTTGAATATAAGTAGCAAGTGGTCACCCTTGTCTTTTTCCTGACCTTTCAGCTTTTCATTATTATGATGCTAGCTTTTTGGTTTCTCATATGTGGTCTTTCTTATATTAAGGCACATTCCCCCCACACCCACTTCATTGAGAGTTTTTATCATAAATGGGTGTTGAATTTCATCAAATGCTTTTTCTGCATTTAGACATGAGCCTGCTTCTCTATATACAAACATCGTATTTTGTGGATGTTTGGATCTAAAGTAGATCTTAGATCTAAGATATGAAAGGTGAAATAATAAAACAAAGAAGATAATATAGGAGAGTATCTCTATATTTCTTGGAGTTAGAGACAATTTCTTTACAAAAGAGATAAAAAGCAGTAACCACAATGGGCAAGATGAGTAGTACCATATTAACATTAAAAGCTTTTGTTCATTAAGGCACTAATATTCCTAATATGTCTAATAGAGAACTTATATATGAAATATATGAACTCTGACAAATGTATTATAATAATAATAATAAGCAAACAACCCAGTAGAACAATAGATAAGAAACTTTATCAGCCTCTTAAAAACCTGAATGATCGATCAGTAAATATATGAACGGTGCGCAGCCTCAGTAGATATGAGGGAAATGGATGAAAAGCAAAACAAGATACCTGACACACCTAATAGAATGGCTAAAATTTAAAAAGACTGAAAATACCACATTTTAGTGAGGGTGAGGCTGTTATTCTCAAGCTCCGCTGGTAGGAATATAAATTGGTAGAGCTACTTTGGAAACCCGTTCAGCAGCATCTACACCCAGTGTGCATCTCCCAATAGCTGCCCACTCCTAGACACACACCCAGCATGTGCAGGCATGCGTGCACACGTGTGCATTACGCAGGGATGTTCATCGCGGCATTACGTGCAGTAACTCCTGAACAGAGAGGACCTTCAATCCATGAATAGGAGAGAGGGCAAAGGAATTGTGATATATTCACACAGCCAGGAAAAGTAGTACAATTGCACATCGCACCCTGGGTGAATCTCAGACACTGAACATTGAGTGAAAGAAGCCAGGCAGAGAAGAATGTGTACTTCTGATTCCACTTATTTGCAGTTTGGACGTGGGAAAGACTGATCTGTGGTGTTAATAGTGAGGAGCGTGGGGAGGAAGGGGAGTCTTGGTTGGAAACCACAAGAAGGGGCTTCTGGAGTGTGCTAGTCAGGTTTATTTCTTGACAGGGGAGGTGGCTGCCGCCGTGCGGTGCCTTTGTGGTGATTCACTTGTCGTATCCTATGACTTACGCCTTTTCTATTAAGTGCGCTCATCTTTCATTTAAAAAGGGGAGAGGTCCACCAAGGATTACCAGACATTTTTTTTTTAAACTTATAACATGAAAAAGATGGGCCTAGATGCAAAACAAAAATTGGAAAACTGACTCCAGAGGAAACAGAGGTAATGGAGAGAACGGAAAAGAACTTCTTAAAAGGGGAATATTCCCAGAACCTTGGAGGAAATACAACCCTGGATGCAGAACAGATTGCTAGGAAGAATTGGAGAACAGCAAAGACTTTTCATATGAAATGAAAGATATGAAAATTCAAAACTGAAATAAAAAGTCAGGGACATCCAAAAAGATTAAAAGATGAAGGAAAAGTTAGGAGACATGGAAGCTCCATCCAGGAGGTACAGTAACTAGTAAAGCTTCCAGAAAGAGAGAAAAACAGCAAAATACAATAAGAGAGAAAGACACACAAAAATAATAAAGATACTTTTAAAATCTTCAGATCAGAAAGGCCCAAGATGGGGTGAATGAAAAATGTTGCCCTGTAGCAAAATCATAAGCAAGCCTGGCACACTGATTTGCTTGGGTACACTGACTCAAGAACAATCATCTCAAAATCTGCAAAGCAAAAAATACTTTAAGATTTTCATCTTCCTATTACAAGAGGAAAAGACATAGTTAGATTCCTAAACTTTCATAAACAAGTCTAGATCCAGCACACCGGAGGGCCACCGTGACCTCCTCCTGTTCTCTACTTTTCCCTTTGAACAAATTGCCTTGAGATCCCCCCTGGGGGTCTGAGAGGAGTGGGTGGGCTGGGTCAGGGCTCTGAGCGCTGATTGGGGCTCCCGGCTTGGTGGGCCTCAAGGAAGACCCTGGACATCTTGCTAGAGGCCCCCTTTAGCACACACAGCCCTGGATGCACTTCTTTATTTTATCCAGGGGCCAGTGGCTTGGCCCCGTTCTCTGGTTCTCCTCAGTGTGGGGTCGGGTCTCAGCATCCCGCCCTCCCCTTCCGTGGGAATGCCGTCCTGTAAGGCTTCCCTTGGGCATGTGAAGCGATCTGGTGATGAGCCTCGGCCCACCCGGGTCTCAGCTGCTGCCCAGGCCGGCCACCTGAGGCCTCCTTGCCCTCCTGCCGGGGCTGTTCCAGCTCAGTCTTCAGTCTTCCCCTCGCTCCTGTCAGTCTCTGGTTCCGACTGCCTCCTTTGCCACAGAATGTCTGGGTTGGCAAAATGCCCTATGTCTCCTCACTCTTGCCTGCGACTCAGTGGTTCTTGCAAAGCCGCTTGACTCGGGTGGGGGTGGCCGGAGGGCCCTTGGGCATCTTTACTAGGGGATATGGCCCACTGCAAACCCCCTTCCCACTCCCACTCCCCACCCTCCGCCCTGGGGGGACCTTTCGCAGTCTCGGCTCCTTCCTGACAGACCCCTGGAAGAGGGAAGCCCTTTGGCAGGAATGTGGCTCAGGATCTTCTCGGCTGGGGTGCAGGGTTTGCTGGCCGAGGGTTCCTGGAGGCTCGTCGCCCCTTCAGTCCGCTCGGCCGGTCCCCTCAGCGTGACTCAGCGGGGCAGCCTGACACCTTGGCTCTCACTGCCTGGCTCTGCCCTTGAGCGGCTTCTGGGCGCACCGTCACTGCAGGCTTCTGTGCACTGTGGCCATGGGGGCTCACACCCAGAGGAGCAGGGAAGACCCTCCCCAGGGCATAGGCTCAGGGTGCAGCGCCAGGCAGACAAGGGTCCGGGCACCTGCAGCAGCAGAGGTGTGGGAGCAGCAGGCTGCCTGGGGGCCAGAAGGTCACTGACTGAACAGGGAAGATAGGCGACACGAAAGGGGATGGCAGGGAGGAGGCTGCTGTGCTGGCAGAGTCCTTGTGGGGAGACCTGCCCTGGGCGATGGCCCAGGTGCAGAGCTGAGGCTGCTGACCGGGTGGGCACGTCCTGAGCTCTCCCAGCAGGCGCAGTTGGCTCTGCTCTTCTGCCCAGGGGCGGTGGGGAGCTTCGGGGCCAGGGCCCCCGACTCAGGCTGAGCTTGGCCTGGGAGCTGGAGCCGCCCTTTGTCTCCTCCCAGGCTACGCTCCTGTCACCGGCATGTGCCATCCTGTCCGCAGCTGCACCCTGAACCATGAGGACGGCTTCTCCTCAGCGTTCGTGGTGGCCCATGAGACTGGTCATGTGTAAGTGGCCTCACCATCCTTGTGGGGGAAAGGTCCAGGCTCAGAGGAGCCCCACTTCTCCTCTGTGCCCCAAGAGGGCCATGCCCTGGATGGAAAGGTCTTGGTGTGTGCTGACCTCCCAGCACTGTGCAGGGCTGGCCTGAGTCCCCTTTCTGCTGCGGGAACGAAGCCAAGGGAGGAAGCACCTGAGGGCTCCTTACCCCATTTTACAGATGAGTGACGGGGGCTCTGAGGGAGCCTTGTCCAGGATAGAGCCAGGACCCCGTGTGGGTGTGCATTCCCATATACGACCTGTGCTTTGGAGCTCAGGGGTTGGGAAACCCCACAGGGCCCCAGATCTGTGCGGGGATGTGAGCCCTCACCACTGAGTGCGAGGGGAGGTGCCCGGAGACTCAGGACTGCGATGCCTCAGCCCCCACGCGCTGTCCTGGACCAGGCCCCGTCTGGAGGGCAGGATCCTGAGGGGCTGCCTCTGGACACAGTCTCCCCAAGTGCCCCTGGCTTTAGGAATCCAGCTGGAGGGAATTGGCACCACCTGGCTCGGGGGGCATGCTGGGGGGTGGAGCCCTCAGGTCGTGTGGGCAGGTGAGGGTCCAGCCAGGCCACCTCGGCTCCTCGCACAGGCTGGGCATGGAGCACGACGGGCAGGGCAACCGCTGTGGCGATGAGGTGCGGCTGGGCAGCATCATGGCACCGCTGGTGCAGGCAGCCTTCCACCGCTTCCACTGGTCCCGATGCAGCCAGCAGGAGCTGAGCCGCTACCTGCAGTGAGTACCACCGGCTCCCCGAGGGCAGCCCGCAGCCCCGTGCTCAGCTCCAGGAGGGCGCATGGCCCCCAGGTGCCCGGAGCCCTCAGACCTCGGGTCCTCCAGCCTGACCACAGGGGAGGGGAGGGGAGCAGTGCAGGCTAGTGGGGCAGGGTGGGGGTCCCATCGTTAGGGGGCCCGGCCTTGTCACAGCAGCTCCACCTTTAATGGAACGCCTGGCTGGCTCACACGGAGGAAGAGATGCAGCAGGGAAACTGAGGCAGCACAGCAGACAGGCCACCACCACGGCTCCAGAAGGGGCTGCAGCTGCCTCACTGGCTGGATGGCCAGTCCCGCTGAAGGCTGCCTGTGGCGCCCGCGTGTCCCCTCACAGCTCCTACGACTGCCTGAGGGACGACCCCTTCACCCATGACTGGCCGGCGCTGCCCCAGCTCCCGGGGCTGCACTACTCCATGAACGAGCAGTGCCGCTTCGACTTCGGCCTGGGCTACATGATGTGCACGGCGGTGAGTGTCAGCTCGTGGCGCCCCGGAGGCCGGGGGAGAGGTACCTGGGAGGTCCAGGGATCAGAGGCCAAGTCGGGAGCAAGCACACAGTGTGCTGGAGCAGAGGGGAGGGCTTCAGGAAAGCTCCAGGAGGTCCTCAGCGGGGTGACAGCAGGGTGCCCACAGGGCCCTTACAGCAGCAGTCACCCCGCAGCCCCCAGCCATCAGCCACTCCCGGCGCAGAAGAATGCCCGCCTCGCCTTATGCCAAGTATGCTGGCTCCCAGCTGTGTGTCCGGGCTCCATGGCAGGTACAGTGGCGAAGGCCTGGAGGCTGGGGGTGCCCAGCAGCCCACAGAGACGTGAAGCAGCCACTGTGCTCTGGAAGTTCTCAGCCTCAGAATCTCAGAGCTCAGGGCACCACGCAGGCCTGGCACAGGCAGCCAAGCCATGCCTGGCTCCAGAGCTGTCGAAGAGGCCCCCCAGCATGGGGGTGACACCCTGGAGGGTCCCTGCAGTGGAGGTAGCCTGGCAAGCTGCTGGCGCTCTCTTCCAGTTCCGGACCTTTGACCCCTGTAAGCAGCTGTGGTGCAGCCACCCTGACAACCCCTACTTCTGCAAGACCAAGAAGGGGCCGCCCCTGGACGGCACCATGTGCGCACCGGGCAAGGTGAGTTGGGGCAGAGGGAGGCACTGTGGCACACACAGATCTCCAGGGACAGTCCCTGCACTGCCCTCGGGGCTGCCTGCTTTCTGATAACTCCCCACACACAGCACCCCAGACCTCTGTCCAGGTGCCGGGCTGGTGGACTCACCTTGCCCTCCCTGCCTGAGCCGGGATCAGGGCAGCAGGGGGCATGCAGGCCCTGTGGGGCCAAAGGTGGCTCCTGCCTCTGCGCATATGCTGGCAGGAGAGTAATCCACATGGTCTACATGCAGCATCTTGGGGAGGCAGCGCACACCCCAAATTTTCATGAACTCAGTTTCAGAGACGTGTGCCCAGCATAGAGAGCTCCTGATGTCCTTGCGCCCTGTCATGTGTCCCTGCAGAGTTGACAACTGGCAGGCAGGCGTAGTGACAGGGCAGCCCAGCATCTGGGCACAGAGTTCAAGGCCTAGGTCTCCTTCCTCACCGTGACCTTGAGCCATCCTTTCCCACTCCCACAAGTCACCTAACTGTCCAACTTACTAATCCTCACATCCCAGGCTCCTGGCACATGGTCCCGCTTGGGACGTGCTGCTGGATGGAGAAGGGAAACCTAGGACCATAGTGGGTCAAAATAATAAACGTGCCATTCCCGAAACAGAACCAGCTGTCTTTCAGATGTCTGACCAACCGGCAGAGTTCCTAGCCCCTGCTCGGGCACCAGCGCTGTCCATGGTACTAACCCGTGCCACCCCTCCGAGTCTGCCCCGTGATTATGTGATGGGCTTTGAATTCCCTCTGGACGCGCGTGACCTTGTGCTTTGAAATAGCCTCTCTGTTGGGTGAAACATTTATAGGTATTTAAACATATGTCTATAAAGCATTTTAATAACATTAAGCATGTTTCTTTTATAATAACACTGAGATATCAGAGTATGAAATTGTTCAGAGTGATTATACTCTGATAAATGCTCAGTCATCAGGGAGGAAATAAGCCAAATTTTTGGAGAGGTGGCTTCTGTGTGGTGGGATTAAGGGTGATTTGCCTTGCTTTTTCTTCATATTTTCTACAGTGCGGGTGTATCGCCTCTGTGTGTGGGCCTGAGTCTGCAGAGGAGAGGGTGTATCACACTGTGGGCCTGGGGGGTGTCCTGAGTTGTCCCATGCCCAGCTCCCCATTTCCAGGCTGGAGACCAATGCGTCCAACAGGGACAAGGAACCAGTGTGTGGCCTCCTCCGTCCTCCTGCCCCCGTGTTCCCATGGCTACCAGTGACCTACAGGCTGGGCCCCAGTCACAGCCCTCAGAGGCACAAGGAGTGGCTCCCTCCGTATCTTAGCTTCGATGGCTGAAACGAAAATACCACAGACCAGGGGGGTAGAAACAACAGATTTATTCCTCACCATTCTGACTGTTCTGGAGGTTGGAAGTCCGAGATCAGGGTGCCAGCACGGTCAGGTTTTGGTGAGGGTCCAGCTGTGGTGAGGATTAGACTGCTAACTTCTTACTGTGTCCTCACATTTCAGAGAGAGACATCATCTGCCTCATGACTTATAAAGGCACTGATCCCATTCATGATGGCCCCACCCTCACAACCTAATCACCTCCTAAAGGCCCCGCGTTATCTCATCAAGGGGAGCTTAGGCTTCAACATGCGGACTTTGGGTGGACACAAGCATGCAGTCCACAGCATTCCCTCAGCTGGACCCTCTTCCCTGCCTGCAGCCCCACCCTGCCCCACCAGCCACAGGGGGACCGTCCAGTATTCCCCTGGGTTCTGGCTTTCCCCTCCATGCTCTGGGATGAGATACCAGGTAGCTGTGGCCCAGAAGGACATGAGCAGCATTACGGGTGGCCTGCCGCCAGCCTGCCTGTCCCCAGGTGGTTCTGGACCGGGTTTGCCAGCCATGTGCCCAGATGCCCAGTCTGATGGTGGTGGAGCCCTTGACCGCTTGCTCAAATCCCAGAAAGAGAATCAAGAGAGTGGCAGCCCCTGCAGCACCTCACAAGGGCTCGGACCGGTACAAAGGTAGGCCTGGGGGCACTTCAGATTAGGAAAGGTGAGAGGCCTGTGTGAGGAAGGAAGAGGCGAGCTGGGCTCCCAAGCTGAAAAGGCCACAAAGGGAGGCCAGGAAGTGCTTATCAGAGATCTGAGAACCAGGAGGGATGCATGTGCATGGGAGTGACCAAGGCTTAGAGATGGGAGCACGGCTTCCCTGGAAATGGGCTCTGAAACAGGCTTTTCCCTGGGGAGTGCTCTCAGATCTACACCTGTGGAGAGAGGGAGGCCTTGAGCAGCGATGCGGCCACAGTCACAGACTCCCCACCTGAGGCTCAGGGTTGGCCTTTCGGAGTTGTCCCAAACCTTCTCCAGTCATTGGATATGGCTGTCCCCAGGAAAGAGGCATGACTCTGAGCTAGGCAGCTCTTTGGCTAAGGCATTTCCTGGAGAGGGACTCGACTGTGAGCCACGAGCAACCTACACACTTGGCAGCTTTGGGAGTGAGAGCCTTGGTCCTGAAGGGGCAGCTCTTGACCTCATGGGCTAAGCGGGTGTGGGGGAAGGAAAAGGGGAAGGAAGGGGAACGATGGGCTTCACAGCAGTGGGGAGGAAGGACAGCGTGCCTGCCAGAGAGAGCGAGTGCTGCGGGGCCTGGTGCGGTGGCGGAGTTGAGACAGGAGGCAGACAGGGCATTTGGGGCCATGCCGAGGGGCTAGTCTAACTCCTGCAGCTGCAGGGAGCCTGCAGAAACTTTCAGAGGGCAGCAGAGGTGGACTTACCGTGAAGCTTATGGTGCATAACCTTTGGGGCCCCTCACTTGTTGGGAGCCTTTCCAAGGCCCTGGGAAGGAACTCACCATATCCTATGTTTTTATAAATTTTTAAAAAATAAGGTATTTTGGAGGGGGCTCAAGATGGCGGCGTGAGTAGGGCGGTGGAAATCTCCTCCCAAAACCAAATAGATTTTTGAAAATACAACATATACAATTACTCCTAAAAGAGAGACCAAAAGATACAGTTAAACAGTCAGGCTACATCTACATCTGCAAGAACTCAGCACCTCACAAAAAGGGTAAAATATGAAGCCATGACCCAGCGGGACCTGAGCACTCCCCCCACCCCAGCTCACCGGCAGGAGGAAAAGAATCAGAGTGGGGAGGGAATGGATGCACAGGACTGCTAAATAACCAGCCCTAGGAATCTGCACCGGGAGCACAGACACACATTGCATGGTGTACTGGATATTAGAGAAATGGAAAAGTGAAACCCAAGACAGAGACTGGGAATGGGTCCCCACAGCCAGCTCCCCCGGGTCGAAAGAAAAGTGGGCACTTTTTAAAAGTCTTAAAGGGACAAAGGCCCAACAGCTGAACAAAATCGTCCCAGCACACCCAGCCCAGCAGGCTGGGAATCTTGAGGAACTTCAGGCTCCTAACCCCCTGCCGGGTAAAGCAGCCCCAAAGCACCTCACAGTGAAAAGCAGCCTGCCATTCATTTCCCCTGGCCAGTGCTGCAAACGGACTGGCTGACCCACGACAGCTGTGGAGGAGCTGGAGAGCGGCCCCGCCCACAGCTGCCACGCCCCCGCAGTGCTCTAGGCTCCCCAGAGGGTGGCCCTGCCCACGGCAGCTCAGGGAATTATGCCAGAGACTGCCTCCTGGTGTGCGGGTAACCAGCTCAAGCTGCAGAGAAGGGCAAGATGAACAACAAGCAGGAAGGGACTTTGTTCTCCCAGTTGACACACATGCCATCTGCCTGCGACCACTTCTATTACCATAAAAAGACAGAAGAATCTGGTCCAGTCAAAAATCTCAGAAAACTACAGAGAGAGGGCCTGGTGGGATAGATTTAAACAATCTCCTTGAAAAAGAATTCAAAAAAAAGTCATAACCATGCTGATGGACCTACAGAGAAATATGCAAGAGCTAAGGGATGAAGTCAGGAGGGAGATTACAGAAATGAAACAATCGATTGACGGGCTTAAAAGCAGACTGGATGAGACACAAGAGACTGTTAATGGAATAGAAATCAGAGACAAGGAGTACAGAGAAACTGAGACAGAGACAGATAAAAGGATCTCTAGGAATGAAAGAATATTAAGAGAACTGTGTGACCAATCCAAACGGAACAATATACTCATTATAGGAGTACCAGAAGAAGAAGAAGAGAGAAAAAGGGGTAGAAAGCATCTTTGAAGAAATAATTGCTGAAAACTTCCCTAAGCTGGGAAAGGAAATAGTCTCTCAGACCATGGAAGCCCACAGATCTCCCAACACAGGGGACCCAAGGAGGACAACACCAAGACATATAATAATTAAAATGGCAAAGATCAAAGACAAGGACAGTACTAAAGGCAGCCAGAGAGAGAAAAAAGATCACCTACAAAGGAAAACCCATCAGACTTCTCAACAGAAAACTTACAGGACAGAAGAGAATGGCATGATATATTTAACATAATGAAACAGAAGGGCCTTGAACCAAGAATACTGTATCCAGCACGATTATCATTTAAATTTGAGGGAGGGATTAAATTATTCCCAGACAAGCGAAAGCTGAGGGAGTTTGCCTCTCA
>JAVSCE010013709.1:0-13842 GCA_032199065.1 Smutsia gigantea
GCACCGAGAGCTGTGGCTTTAAAGCGCCGGCGCGGGCGAAGGATTCTCTGATCACCGTCGACTGAGCCCGTCCGCGCCCCAGTTTGTTACCAGCCTTATGTTTTGCTCGTCTGTTGTCTGTAACCCCCACCTCCCCAACGGTATTTCCAGGCGGCAGACCCGGGCCGCGCCTGCAGTCGAGTGGGCTCCCCAGATCAAGGGAAACGCCTGGATGAGGCCGTTGTGGTTGCAGGAGAAACTTGCTTTTTTGTTTAGTGGAAAATTGAGAAAAATATAAATCACCATTTATCCCACCATCAGAGGTCAGCATTAACATTTCTGTGTTCTCATGGATATACACTATATACATTTATGCTCCAAAAAGATCTTCCTTTGCAAACTGTAGTACCTTATTCTTACACGTTACGAATTTTTATCTTTTATAATGGTCCTACGACCCTATTATTAGCCCTCATCACGGGTTAAGCTGTGGTCCATGCCAGGTTTTGACAGCCTCCCCTGGCCCCAATATGAAATCGTGCCAATGAGTGTGCTTGTGCACACACAGAGACGTGACGTGTACATTTCATCATTTGTTATAGGTAGTCCCTGTCCCCCAAAGAGGTAAAGAATCATGGACACACCTCGTCTTTTTTTTTAAAGGCAGCCGAGTGAGCCAATGCGCGGACCTCCAAGCCCCAAGATGAATTTATATGAGCCATCCGCTATCCAGGTCAAATTTGCTCCCGGAGCCCCGTCTCCGTGAAACCTCCAAGCGCCTCGGCCCTGATCCCTTGCTTCCCTTCGGGGCCCAATTCTGAGGTGCAGCTGCTCCCGGGCCAGGCCCAGCTTCCGCGCAGTTGCTCCATCTTCAGGGAGGCCCTGGGAGGTGGCTATTTTTATCCTCGGCGGAAGGTAGGGTAAGAGAGGACTGATGAGCCAGGAAGTCTTGGAACTTGGTTTTCTGCTCCTGTAGTGAGAGGGATGGATTTCACTTAGAGATAAACTATCCTAGCACAAAATATGACGCCCATCCTTCTACAGGAGGAAGGTGGGAAGAGGTGAGGGCTGAGGAAAAGTGCTCCGCAAGAGACTGATAAAAGCCACAAAGGTCGCCAAAAATACTTATGTTGATGCAGCCACCGCCATCTATTAGGGGATCTGGGCTTGGGGCTGGAAATGAGCTGTGTGAACAGAGCTCTCAATTTAAACAGGAGGCTTTTTTTTTTTAAAGGATAGCATATCCCCTGCATATTTTTAAATGGCTCACCGTTCCCAAGTAAGGAAGCTCCTGTCTTCATGGCAGTGTCCTCTTACTGGTGACTTCCTGAGGAAATCTGTGATGTAAACAGAGCACAAAGTTTTTGTCAGTCAGGCCTAGCAGGGTTCTGGTTCTTTTTAGTGGTGTGAGCTTAGGAAATTAAAACTCTCTAAGCCTCAGTTTCCTCCTTCCTAAAATAGGAGTGAGATGCCAGACTCACAGGGCTTTCACAGAATTTAATTGGAGAAGATGTGAGTAAACACCTAAGAAGACACTGGACTGGGTGGGTTTCACACCTGTTATTATTATTATTAATCTCCTTCCTCTAATGACCACTTCCTGGAAAGTTTCATCACCAGTTACCTCCAAACTGTTCAAACCAGGGATCCTCAAGAATTTTATTCAATATAGGTCCTCACCTGGTACAGAGCACAGCTCAATACATTCATACCAAGCATCAGGTTGGGCACTGGGACATAGGGGTGAGCAAGCTGCTTGCTTGAGGATGTAAGATAAACAAACGATTCTTGCACATTTTCATCAGTGCTATGAAGAAAAAGTGGTTCTCAAAGTGTGGTTCCCAGATAAACAGCATTACCACCTGGGAACTTGTAGAAATACAAATTGTAGGCCCCACCCCAGACTAACAGAAGAAGCCACTTCAGCAAGTTGCAGCACCCAGAGAAGTGGCATGGACATTTCATTATCTGTTGTAAGGAGCCCCTGTCCCCCAAAGAGCACCACAGCACCCAAGGGATGCTGGCCACTCCATCAAGAAAATCTCAGCTCTACTCTCTCTCCCTTGGACTCCAGCATTTGCCACCTCACTTGGCTCCCTGCTGTCCCCTTACACTTTTAGTCTGTTCTCAACATTACAGCCAGAGCCATCCTGTTAAACATCACCCACATCGTGTTGCTCCCTGGCTCTTAGATTGCCAATAGCTCCCCAATTCATCTAGAATAAAAGGTAAAGTCCTTACAAGACATCAAGGCAGTTCTCACTCTCTACCTTCCTCCCTTCCCTTCTGATAGTATCTCCTACTCTCCCCTTACTCACTTAGCTCCAGCCACAATGGCTCCCTTACTGTGCTTCCAGCACACCAGACACAATCCTACCTCAGGACCTTTGCACTGCTGTTTGCTGTACCTGGAATGGTACATCCTGGTTTCCTCTGACATCCTGGCTTCCACTCTCACCTCTTCAAATCTATACTCAAATGTTAATGTCTGAATAAGATTAAAATTGTGAACTTCCCAATACTTTAACTCCCCAGAGAAGGAACCAGCTTCTATTCTCTACTTGCTCTCACAAAACCCCAACCCATCCCTAGAAAAGAAATCCCTTCTCCCTCCTTACCAAGATGTCGGTGGCAACTTCTGAAATTTCCCCGTAAGCTTCAGCATACAAGTGCCAGGAAGGCCTGACCTCAGCCTCCTGAGGTTTCTTTGTCTAGAGCAAAGAAAGGCCACAACCATCATCATACTCCACCGACTGCCCTCACTCTTAGTTTTGCTTGTTGACTGTGGTTGACCTTACTCTGCTCCTCTGGGAGACAAACTTCAGAAGGCCCAGAAGATACCATTATCAGCACTTGTTCCACCACTCCTTAAAAAAAGGACAACGTGGTGTGGGTGGATGGCAGCACTGGGCCAGCCTGAGCAGAGCAGTACAGGGGTGAGACCTGGAGAGTAGAAATTACTGGGTGTTCTAATGCATGGAGTCTAATGTCCCGCTCAGACTTCCACTCATATCCTTAAGGGTAAACACCTAGCTCACAGTCTCTGGGGTGACTCCACAGTTCAGACTGAGCTTACTCAGTTGGTGGAGGGATCTAAAAAAGAGCTCTAGGTTCTGAGAACAGCCCCTTTCTTGCAAGAAGCCATCAGGAATGCTCTTCTGTGCATTGTACAGCAGTTTACTTTTTAAACCTTCTCCCTCCACAAGTATATTTAACCCATTATGCTGTGAAAGAGGCAAGCAGCACAAAAGCACACAGAATGAAATAGGAACATCTTCTTTGACACAACCTGTCCTCTCTCTCCTGTACCTCCCAGCTTGGTGTATGTTCTTATAATCCTTTCTATAGATATTTACCGACATATATATGTATGTAGACATGCAACTATATGGGTGTACTGCTTTTACCAGTTTTACAGAAATGGAATCATACAGAAGATAACAGTCTATACACTTTGCTTTTTTCACTAATCAAAATAAACTGAGGTCTTGAGGATGTTCACGTGACAAGGCATACAGAGGCACATCCATGGTGTTCTTTCAGTTGGGATGGACCACGACAGACTTCAAAATTCTGGTGCTAGACCACACATCCTTGCACAAATGTAGATATTTAGAAGGGTACATTCTTAGAAGTAGAAATACATAGTCAGAAATACAAAGTATTATGAGAGAATACTACGAAAAATTATATGGTAACAAACTGGATAACCTAGAAGAAATGGACAACTTTCTAGAAAAATACAACATTCCAAGACTGACCCAGGAGGAAACAGAAAATCTGAATAGACCAATTACCAGCAATGAAATTGAATTGGTAATCAAAAAACTACCTAAGAACAAAACTCCTGGACCAGTTGGTTTCACTGCTGAATTTTATCAAACATTTAGTGAAGACCTAATACCAACCCTCTTAAACTTTTCCAAAAAGTAGAAGAGGAGGGAGTACTCCCAAACTCATTCTACAAGGCCAACATCCCTATAATACCAAAACCAGGCAAAGACACCACAAAAAAAGAAAATTACAGACGAATATACATGAGGAACACAGATGCAAAAATACTCAACAAAATATTAGCAAACCGAATTCAAAAATACATCAAAAAGATAATCCATCATGATCAAGTGGGATTGATCCCAGGGACGCAAGATGGTACAACATTCGAAAATCCATCAACATCATCCATTACATCAATAAAAAGAAGGACAAAAACCACATGAACATCTCCATAGATGCTGAAAAAGTATTTGACAGACTTCAACATCCATTCATAATAAAAACTCTCAACAGAATGGGTATAGAGGGCAAGTACCTCAACATAATAAAGGCCATATATTACAAACCCACAGCCAACATTCTACTTAAAAGTGAGAAGCTGAAGAAGGAAGTTCCGGGAAGTTGGTGGTGTGAGCAGGGCGGTGGAAATCTCCTCCCAAAACCATATACACTTTTGAAAATACAACAAATAGAACTATTCCTAAAAGAGAGACCAGAAGATACAGGACAGCACCCAGGCTGCATCTACACCTGAGAGGACTCGGCACCCCGCAAGGCAGGTAAGAAATGGAGCCGCGTCCCAGCGGGATCCAAGCACTCCCCTACCATAGCACAGCTGCGGGAGGAGAGGATTCAGAGCCGGGAGGGGGTGGAAGTACAGGCCTGCAAAATAACCAGCCCTGGTGATCTTCGCCGGGAGCACTGACACACATCGTGCGGTGTATCAGAGATTGGAGAGACAGAGGGTGCAGGATCTGAGTCGTGGAACGCACCGGATCCTCGAGCAGGCTCCCTGGAACAAAAGAAAAGCGTACGCTTTTTTAAGCAGTCTTAAAGAGATAGGGGCCCAACGGAAGAGCAGGATCATCCCAGCACACTCAGCCCAGCAGGCTGGGAGTCCTGGGGAATTTCAGACCCTTGGCTGGTGACTGGGAAAAAGTAGCCGCACTGAGACTTCCCACAGAGATCATCAGCCTCCCATTTGTTCCCACCCCAGCCAGAGCTACAAAGGACCCTGTGGAGCAGCGCGGCCATGGCTGTGGAATAGTGGAGCAACACCGCCACCTACAGCATCCTCACAGAATCTACTCCGGGGGGGCGTCTTGTTTTTGTTTTTGGTTTTGGTTTTTTTTGGTGGTGTTTTTCGTTCTCTTTTCTTTTCTTTTTCTTTCTCTTCTTTCTTTTTTCTCTCTTTTTTTTTTTTAAGTCTTAAAGAGCCCAGCTGACATACGTGGCACGTACCAGCGACCAATTCTATCGCCATGAAAAGACAGAGGAATATGGTACAAACAAAGCTTATTCAGACCCAGACACCAGACAGGGAGGCTCAAGGGACGGAAATGCACAATCTTCCTGAAAAGGAATTCAGAATAAAAGTCATAACCGTACTGATGGATCTACAGAGAAATATGCAAGAGCTGAAGGAGTAAGTGAGGGAAGCGAGGAAAGACAATGCACAAATGACAGAAGCGATAGATGGGCTTAGCCACAGACTGGACAAGATGCAAGAGACTGTTAATGGAATAGAAATCAGAGAATAGGAAAACAGAGCAGCTGAGGCAGAGAGAGATAAAAGGATCTCTAGGAATGAAAGAATATTAAGAGAACTGTGTGACTAATCCAAATGGAACAATATTCACATTATAGGAGTACCAGAGGAAGAAAAGAGAGAAAAAGGGATAGAAAGTGTCTTTGAAGAAATAATTGCTGAAAACTTCCCCATGCTGGGGAAGGAAAGAGTCTCGCAGTCCACGGAAGCCCACAGATCTCTCAACACAAGGGACCCAAGGAAGACAACACAAAGACACATAATACTTAAAATGGCAAAGATCAAACATAAAGACAGAGTATTAAAGGCACCTAGAGAGAGAAAAAAGATCACCTACAAAGGAAAACCCATCAGACTATCATCAGACTTCTCAACAGAAAACTTACAGGCCAGAAGAGAATGGCATGATATATTTAATGTAATGAAACAGAAGGGCCTCAAACCAAGAATATTGTATCCAGCACGATTATCATTTAAATATGATGGAGGGATTAAACAATGTCCAGACAAGCGAAAGCTGAGAGAGTTTGCCTCCCATAAACCAACTCTACAGGATATCTTAAATGAACTGCTCTAGAGAGAAGCACTCCTAAGGCTAAAAAGATGTCACCAGAGAAAATAAAATCATAGCAAAGAAAGCAGACCATCCAAATACTAACTAAAGGCAAAGAATAAAACACCTAGTATATAAAGAATGGAGGAGGAAGAATAAGAAGGGAGAGAAATAAAGAAACATCAGACGGTGTTTATAATAACGTAACAAGAAAGTTAAGTTAGATTGTCAGAGAGTAAAGAAGCAACCTTTGAAACTTTAGTAACCATGAATCTAAAGCCTGCAATGGCAATAAGTATATACCTATCAATAATCACCCTAAATGTAAATGGACTGAATGCACCAATCAAAAGACACAGAGTAATAGAATGGATAAAAAAGCAAGACCCATCTATATGCTGCTAACAAGAGACTCACCTCAAACCCAAAGATATACACAGACTAAAAGTGAAGGCATGGAAAAAGATATTTCATGCAAACAACAAGGAGGAAAAAGCAGGTATTGCAGTACTTGTATCAGACAAAATGGACTTCAAAACGAAGAAAGTAGCAAGAGATAAAGAAGGACATTACATAATGATAAAGGGGTCAGTCCAATAAGAGGATAGAACCATTATAAATATATATGCACCCAACACAGGAGCGCCGACATATGTGAAACAAATACTAACAGAATTAAAGGAGGATATAGAAAGCAATGCATTCATCTTAGGAGACTTCAACACACCACTCACTCCAGAGGACAGATCAACCAGACAGAAAATAAGTAAAGACACAGAGGCACTGAACAACACACTAGAACAGATGGACCTAACACACATCTACAGAACTCTACACCCAAAAGCAACATGATACACATTCTTCTGAAGTGCACATGGAACATTTTCCAGAATAGACCATATACTAGGCCACAAAAAGAAACTCAGTAAATTCAAAAATATTGAAGTTCTACCAACCAACTTCTCAGATCACAAAGATATAAAACTAGAGATAAATTTTAGAAAGAAGACAAAAAGGCTCACAAATACATGGAGACTTAACAATATTCTCCTAATTAATCAATGGGTTAATGACCAAATCAAAACAGAAATCAAAGAATATATGGAGACTAATGACAACAACAACACAAAGCCACAACTTCTGTGGGACGCAGCAAAGGCATTTCTAAGAGGAAAGTATATTGCAATCCAGGCCTATTTAAAGAAGGAAGAACAATCCCAAATGAATAGTCTAAAGACACAATTACTGAAATTGTAAAAAGAAGAACAAATGAGGCCCAAAGTCACCAGAAGGAGGGACATAATAAAGATCAGAGAAGAAATATAAATAAAATTGAGAAGAATAAAACAATAGAAAAAAATCAATGAAACCAAGAGCTGGTTCTTTGAAAAAATAAACAAAATAGATAAACCCCTAGCCAGACTCATTAAGAGAAACAGAGAATCTACACACATAAACAGAATCAGAAATGAGAAGGGAAAAATAATGACAGACCCCACAAAAACACAAAGAATTATAAGAGAATATTATGAGAATCTATATGCTAACAAGCTGGAAAACCTAGAAGAAATGGACAACTTCTTAGAAAAATACAACCTTCCAAGACTGACCAAACAAGAAATAGAAAAACTAAACAGGCCAATCAGCAGCAACGAAATTGAACTGGTAATCAGAAAACTACCCAAGAACAATACCCCTGGACCAGATGGATTCACCGCTGAATTCTACCAGACATATAGAAAAGAAATAACACCTATTCTCCTTAAAGTTTTCCAAAAAATAGAAGAAGGAGGGAATACTTCCAAACTCAATCACTCTAATACCAAAACCTGGCAAAGACCTCACCAAAAAAGAAAATTACAGACAAATATCCCTGATGAACGTAGATGCAAAAATACTCAACAAAATATTAGCAAACCGAATTAAAAAATACATCAAAAAGATAATCCATCATGATCAAGTGGGATTCATCACAGGGATGCAAGGAGGGTACAACATTCGAAAATCCATCAACATCATCCACCACATCAACAAAAAGAACAAAAACCACATGATCATCTCCACAGATGCTGAAAAAGCATTTGACAAAATTCAGCATCCATTCATGATTAAAACCCTCAACAAAATGGGTATAGAGGGCAAGTACCTCAACATCATAAAGGCAATATATGAGAAACCCAGAGCCAACATCATACTTACCGGCGAGAAGCTGAAAGCTTTTCATCTAAGATCGGGAACAAGACAGGGATGCCCACTCTCTCCACTGTTATTCAACATAGTACTGGAGGTCCTAGCCACGGCAATCAGACAAAACAAAGACATACAAGGCATCCAGATTGGTAAAGAAGAAGTCAAATTGTCACTATTTGCAGATGACATGATACTGTACATAAAAACCCTAAAGACTCCACTCCCAAACTACTAGAACTAATATCTGAATTCAGCAAAGTTGCAGGATACAAAATTAACACACAGAAATCTGTTGCTTTCCTATACACTAATGATGAACTAACAGAAAGAGAAATCAGAAAAACAATTCCATTCACAATTGCATCAAAAAGAATAAAATACCTAGGAATAAACCTAACGAAGGAAGTGAAAGACCTGTACTCTGAAAACTACAAGACACTCCTAAGAGAAATTAAAGAGGACACTAACAAATGGAAATGCATCCCATGCTCTTGGCTAGGTAGAATAAATATTGTCAAAATGGCTATACTACCTAAAGCAATCTATAGATTCAATGCAATCCCTATCGAAATACCAACAGCTTTCTTCAATGAACTGGAACAAATAATTCTAAAATTCATATGGAACCACAAAAGACCCCGAATAGCCACAGCAGTCCAGAGAAGGAGGAATAAAACAGGGGGAATTATGCTCCCTGACTTCAAGCTCTACTACAAAGCCACAGTAATCAAGACAATTTGGTTTTGGCACAAAAACAGACCCACAGACCAGTGGAATGGAATAGAAAATCCAAACGTTAACCCAAACATATACAGTCAATTAATATTTGATAAAGGAGCCTTGGATCTACAATGGGGAGATGACAGCCTCTTCAGCAGCTGGTGTTGGAAAAAGTGGACAGCTACACGTAAGAGAATGAAACTGGATTACTGTCTAACCCCATACACAAAAGTAAACTCAAAATGGATCAAAGACCTGAACGTAAGTCATGAAACCATAAATCTTAGAAAAAAACATAGACAAAAATCTCTTGGACATAAACATGAAGGACTTCTTCATGAACATATCTCCCCGGGCAAGGGAAACAAAAGCAAAAATGAACAAGTGGGACTATATCAAGCTGAAAAGCTTCTGTATAAGCAAAGGACACCATCAGTAGAACAAAAAGACATCCTACAGTATGGGAGAATATATTCATAAATGATATATCCGATAAGGGGTTGACATCCAAAATATATAAAGAACTCATGCACCTCAACAAACAAAAAGCAAATAATCCAATTAAGAAATGGGCAGAGAATATGAATAGACACTTCTCCAAAGAAGACATTTAGATGGCCAACTGGAACATGAAGAGATGCTCCACATTGCTAGTCATCAGGGAAATGCAAATTAAAACCACAATGAGATATCACCTCACACCAATAAGGATGGCCAACATCCAAAAGACAAGCAACAACAAATGTTGGCGAGGATGTGGAGAAAGGGGAACCGTCTTCCACTGCTGGTGAGAATGCAAATTAGTTCAACCATTGTTGAAAGCAGTATGGAGGTTCCTCAAAAAACTCAAAATAGAAATACCATTTGACCCAGGTATCCCACTCCTACGAATTTACCCTAAGAATGCAGCAGCCCAATTAGAAAAAGACAGATGCACCCCTATGTTTATCGCAGCACTATTTACAATAGCCAAGAAATGGAAGCAACCTAAGTGTCCATCAGTAGATGAATGGATAAAGAAGAGGTGGTACATATACACAATGGAATATTATTCAGCCATAAGAAGAAAACAAATCCTACCATTTGCACCAACATGGACAGAGCTAGAGGGTATTATGCTCAGTGAAATAAGCCAAGCGAAAAAAGACAAGTATCAAATGATTTCACTCATATGTTGAGCATAAGAGCAAAGAAAAAAGCTGAAAGAACAAAACAGCCGCAGACTCACAGAACCTAAGAATGGACTAACAGTTGCCAAAGGGAAAGGGACTGGGGAGGATGGGTGGGAAGGGAGGGACAAGGGGGAGAAAGGGCATTACAATTAGCAGACATAATGTTGGGGGGCACGGGGAGGGCTGTACAACTCAGAGAAGACAAGTAGTGATTCTATAGCATCTCACTACGCTGATGGACAGTGACTGTAACGGGGTAGGTGGGGGGTACCTGATGAAGTGAGGAGTTTAGTAACCATAATGTTGCACAAGTAATTGTAGATTAATGATACAAAAAAAAATCTCCTCAATATAAGCGTGAGCAACTTCTTCCTGAACGCATCTCCTTGAGCCAGGGAAACAAAAGCAAAAATGAACACAGGGGACTTCATCAAACTAAAAAGCTTCTGTACGGCAAAGGACACCATCAACAGAACAAAAAGCCATCCAACAGTATGGGAGAATATATCTGTAAATGACATATCCGACAAGGGGTTAACATCCAAAATATATAAAGAAGTCACATATCTCAACGCCCAAAAAGCAAATTACCCAATTAAAAAATGGGCAGAGGATATGAAGAGACAGTTCTCCGAAGAAGAAATTCAGACCGCCAACAGACACATGAAAAGTTGCTCCACATCACTAATCATCAAGGAAATGCAAATTAAAACCACAATGAGATACCACCTTACACCAGCTTGGATGGCCAACATCCAAAAGACAAAAAACAACAAATGTTGGCAAGGATGTGGAGAAAGGGGAACCCTCCTACACTGTTGGTGGGAATGTAAATTAGTTCAACCATTGGGGAAAGCAGTATGGAGGTTCCTCAAAAAACTCAAAATAGAAATACCTTTTGACCCAGGAATTCCACTTCTCGGAATTTACCCTATGAATGCAGCAGCCCAGTTTGAAAAAGACATGCACACCCCTATGTTCATGGCAGCACTATTTACTACAGCCAAGAAATGGAAGCAACCTAAGTGTCCATCAGTAGATGAATGGATAAAGAAGAGGTCGTACATATACACAATGGAATATTATTCAGCCACAAGAAGAAAACAAATCCTTCCATTTGCAACAACGTTGTTGGAGCTAGAGGGTATTATGCTCAGTGAAATAAGCCAAGCCGAAAAAGACAAGTACCAAATGATTTCACTCATCTGTGGAGTATAAGAACAAAGAAAAAACTGAAGGAACAAAACAGCATCAGACTCACAGAACCCAAGAATAGACTAACAGTTACCAAAGGGAAAGGGACTGGGGAGGGTGGGGGGAAGGGAGGGATAAGGGGATTAAGGGGCATTATGGTTAACACACATAATGTGGGGGGGGGCATGGGGAAGGCAGTATGGTACAGAGAAGACAAGTAGTGGCTCTATAGCATCTTACTACGCTGATGGACAGTGACTGTAATGGGGTTGGTGGTGGGGACTGGATAATAGGGGGACTCTAGTAACCATAATGTTGCTCATGTAATTGTACAATAATAGCAAAATTTTTAAAAAGAGTAAAAAATAAAGAAAGAAATATTTAGTCAAAGGGAGTTACATTTCAATGTTGACAGATTTCACTGAATTGCCCTCTGATAGAGTACCAGTACATTGTGCCACCAATGGCATAAATGACAGAGATGAGGTAATAAATCAGTGTTTTTCATTTTGGTTTTGACAGTGTCGGGAAAGAAAAATAACTCGTTTAATTGGCATTTCCCTCATTACTAGTGAGGCTGAACATCTTCTCATATATATTTGTTGTCCATTTGATTGACTTTGTGACATAATCTGTCCGTATCTTTTGCCTGCTTTTCTAGTGGGTTCTCGTCTTATTGCTTTGTAATTATTTTATTTTACTGTATCCCTTGTCATTTAACTTTGGTTATAAAGTTCTTTGCTTAATTTAAATTTGGGATTTTTATTTTGATATATCTTACAATCTTTTCTTATTTATTTCTTATTTTTTATTATTATGGTATCATTAATATACAATCACCTGAGCAACATTGTGGTTACTAGATTCCCCCTATTATCAAGTCCCCACCACATACCCCATTACAGTCACTGTCCATCAGCGCAGTAAGATGCTATAGAGCCACTACTTGTCTTCTCTGTACCATACTGCCTTCCCAATGCCCCCCCCCACATTATGTGTGTTAACCATAATGCCCCTTAATCCCCTTATCCCTCCCTTCCCCCCACCCTCCCCAGTCCCTTTCCCTTTGGTAACTGTTAGTCTATTCTTGGGTTCTGTGAGTCTGATGCTGTTTTGTTCCTTCAGTTTTTTCTTTGTTCTTATACTCCACAGATGAGTGAAATCATTTGATACTTGTCTTTCGCGACCTGGCTTATTTCACTGAGCATAATACCCTCTAGCTCCAACAACATTGTTGCAAATGGTAGAATTTGTTTTCTTACAATCTTTTCTTTATGGCTTCTGCATTTTGTGCCTTGTTTAAGAAAACTCCACAATTAAAATTTTTTGTATTTTTCTGATGCTTTTGTACTTTTCTCTTGTAAAAAATTAGCTCCTCAATCTATCTGGAATTTATATATGACATAGGACACAAATTTATTATTTCCATTCATCCCAAACACTCTTTATTGTATTTATTGAATATTCCATTCTTAGTAGTTGTAACCAACTCTATTAGTCAGGATTCTCCACAGAAGCAGAACCACTACGAGATATATATATAGAGAGACAGACAGACAGACAGACAGAGATACATACAGATAGAAAGAGATAGAGGTGATATAGATATATAGAGAGGGGTGGGGGAAAGAAGAGAGGAGAGATTTACTACAGGAATCAGCTCATGTGATTATGGAGGCTAAGTCCCTGGATCTGCCATCTCCAGCCTGGGGAACTAGAAAAGTGAACAGTGTGCATTCTAAGGCTTGAGAAAGTGGTGGTGACAATTTATGGTGTAATTTAGGTCCCATTCTGAAGCCTGAGAACCTGGAATGCCAAAATCAAAGGGGGAAGAGATAGATATCTCAGTTCAGGCAGAGAGTGAATTCATCCTTCAGCCACCTTTTCATTCTATTCAAGCTCTCAGCAGATTAGATCATGCCCATCCTTGCTGGTGAGGCATGTGATCTCTACTCAGTCTACCAATTCATCCGCTAATCTCTTCCAGAGACATACTCACAGACACATCCAGAAATCATATTTTGCCAGCTATCTAGGCATCCCTTAGTCAGGTCAAGTTGGCACATAAAATTAACCATCAGAAGTCCACCCTTTATCAACTTGGCACTCATATGCATCTCCTTAAGCCATACTTAATCTCTAAATAAAAATAATAAGGTCATAATTCTGCGCAACATGATACAACTACCCTGTGTACAACTGAAAATGCACTAATCCCTCCCCCAGAAGAGGAGGTAAAGTCCTTGAGTTGTATTTACTCTTCTCCTGATACCCTGTAACTTAAACACTATGATGTGAAATTAACAATAGTTAAATACTGATATAGTGTCAATACATCCTGTGTTATATGATAAGGTAATAAGGATGCAAAGAAGACAAATATATTTGCTTAATATATGTACATATACAAACACATAAAATAACTTTTTGTTCATAATAAAATAACTATTTGGGACAAATGGTTCCCATGTGGAAAAAATAAATGTATT
>JAVSCE010013710.1:0-117879 GCA_032199065.1 Smutsia gigantea
ACCAGCCATGCAGCCAGCATGCTCAACTACTCTGGGTGTCCACTGCATGCCTGCTGAGTTTCAGTTTCCCCACTTGCACAGGGGTGAGCTGCCCTGACCACTGGCCCCTCGTGTCTTCTATTCATGGCTGCCCTAGTGGAGACACCGGGGGCAAGAGGCCTGGACCACTGCCCTGAGGGAACTGGGCCTGAATGCTTACATTTGAGCTATTTCTGTCTTCTCCCAAATTTTACCAGCTGCTAGTGCCCCAGCCACATACCCACCTTGGCCTAGCCTGAGGCTGGCTAGGTCCCTAAAGATGCCCCCACATACACAATGCGTGAGGGCCAGTCCTGCTCCAGCCAGGTGTCTGGAGGAAGTTACCCTTCCTCCTGGAGGATGAAGGGCAGGCAGCCAGGACCGTGAACAGCCTGGGGCCCACAGCAGCAGGAACCCGACCCCTCAACCACCTAGGCCTAGCTACCTGCCTTGCCACTGGTCCCCAGGATTTGCAGACCAGACCCCAGCTAAAACACTGAGTGTCGGCAAGCTCCAGGCAGCCCGGGGGCTCAGCAGGTAAGTCACTAGGCAGCTCCTGTGGAGATGAACCTGGGTATCAGGCTTGGCATCAAGGCTGCCAGGCCTGACCAGCAGGATGTGGCCCCACCTCCCCGAGTGCCCAACAGCCCTGCCAGTCCAGCCACTGCCCTGAGAACAGAAAATCAAGGGCAGGCGGGGAGGGCTTTGGGTGGGAGGAGCAGTGAGTAGGGAAGTGTGCTGGCCCGAGGTCTTCAGTCCCCAGCTCTCAGGAGGCCAGGGCAGCTCCAGGCTATGGGAACATCTTCCCACGAGGGCGCTGACCCTTGGTGGGGACACTGATCCTCAGCCATGCCCTCTGGGGTAGAGGCCGGAGCCCTTCCGGCCTGGGAAGGATAGAGTGCCGGCATCTGAGGGGTGGCCCTGGGGGGGTCACTGGCTGCCACTGTCCCCACATGGCCCGCTGGGCTGTTCCACTTCCCCCAGCCAAGTTTGTGGGTGCAGGCCTCACCCTCTGGAGTGCCTGAGGTCCAGGACGTGGGGGGTGGCCACTGCACCCATACCTACCCTGCCTCAGTCCCAGCCTCTGTGGACTGGTCCACCTCAGCAGCTGGGGGCTTGGAAAGACAGTGGCAACGGTGAGGGGCTTGCAGGGCAGACCCCAACCCCAGGCCCTTCCCTCCTCCCAGCTCCTGGGACAGCTCCAGCCGCCTGCACCTTGCCTGGGCCTCAGTCAGTAACAGGAACTGAAATGACCCCACTGAACTCCAGGTCTCCCACATTTCTTTTTCTGCCCCCACCAGTCCAGAAGTGGCCTCTGGCTGCCCACATGCAGGTGAGGCACCGGGCATGGTCCATGGTGGGAGGAAGCCAGGTGATCTGACTCCTGAGTAGCACCCCAACTTTAGAGTTCTCACGGCCTGGCCACAGTGCAGACAGGCCTCCACACCTCCTGGGGCCGCACAGAGGCTCAAGCCCAGGCTGAGGGCAACGGCCCGTGGAAACTGAGGCTCCCAGGTCACCCTCTGGGCTGCAGGCAGAGCCCAGGGCCTTGCTCAAGCCCTCCCCTGGGACTCCCCGACTGATATATGTGATGAAGGACCCCATGGCTAGCAGCACCCTTAGCGTCGCCAGGCTGACCACACAGCTTCCCAGAACAGACCCTGCCCCACTGCCCAGGCCCAGAGGGCTCACCTGTGCGAAGGCTGCTATTCTGAGGGTACGGCTGTTTCCCGCCCATTCAACACATGATGCCCTACACACTCAAGTGGGACTTCTAATCCCCCTGGGTCCCCTCCCCAGAGGCCCCAGGAGGTTTGGTAATAAGCCATTGCATGCTGGCTTATGGTCCACCAGGGCCCCGTTTCCCCACTTGGCCATTTTTACCCTTCCTGAGCTATCAGCTGTTACCTGCAGGACCAGCTGTTGCCAGGCCATTGGCAGGGGTTGCCCACTGCCCACACCAGGCTGCTGGGCGCGCTCCAGCTGCAAGGCAACATGGCGCCGCTCCTGCTCCAGTGCCCGTGTTAGTCGCTCAAAGCGCGCCTCCTGCTCCTTCACCGAGGCCAGGATGCTGGCAGCGGAGTGCACGTTGCAGTCCTCCATGACCAGGACGCCCACTGGCTGCAGGCAAAGCAGAGCAAGGTCAGGGTGGGGCTGGAGTGGAGGCCTGGGGAGGCCGCTGTGGGCCCCCTGCCTGCTCCACTCACAGATCATCCAACTCACTCCCAGACTGGAACATCCAGCTCTCTGGAGAGAAGCTGCATTGATTAAATTCTAAATTAAAAGCCATTAATCCAAGGCCGGCCGGAAGCAGCCAGCTCCCTCCCTGCAGGGTGTGGGGCTCTGGCCCAGGCTGCCCTGCTTCCTGCCAGGCCCAGCAGAACCACAACTGTGGGCATTCCAGAGCCTGCAGGGAAGGGAAGGGCACAGAGTCCTCATCACGCCAGTCTGTGTGCGCCCAGCTCTCAGACCCTTCAGGCCCTCTGCTGTCCACAGAACAGGCCAGCTCAAACCCATCTCACCGCAGTGGACGCTGGGGCCCAGAGAGGGCAGAGAGCAAGCTGGTGCACCAGCAGGCAGGGGGTGAGAAGCCTCCCCACTGCTCCCAAGTGCCTGAGACATGGAGGCAGGCACGGGGATGACGCTGGCCTCAAGACCAGTGGTCGAGCCTCCACTTGCAGCCATGGTGTCTGGGAATCAGGGCGCTGACTGCCCACTTGGGCAGAGTGAAAACCCAGTACAGCCTGGTTTGACATTCCAGACCCGCAAGTGGCCCATGTACCTGATGCCTGATCCAGAGGGAGGTTGCAGGCAGGGCCCGGGGGTCCAGGGCCCAGCGTGCAGAGAGCGGCAGGCCTGCCTCGGCCCTGGCCCAGCCCTCCCGTGGCCCCAGGGGAGTGGGTGGGGACAGTGGGGGCTTGGCAGCTGCAGTAACAGGCTGTGCTTTTCCTCTCTTGCTCGCTGGCTGCCCAGCAAGTTTGTTTTTCATGGGCAAGAACAAGCCAAGTCTGCGGCGCTCAGGCCTGGGCACACCGTAGTGGCGGGCGCAGGCCACAAGGCTGCAGCGCTGGGCACTCTGTGGGCAGTGCGGCGCCCAGCGCTGTTCAGGACCTCCTCCTGGCCCGACCCCTGCCAGCCTGCTAAGGCCAACTCAGCTGGCCCCCTCACCCCTGCACCCGCATGGGGCTTGAGCTTGGGGACACAGCTCAATGGGCAGCACCCCCAAAGCTTGCTGACCCAGGGGAGAGCCCCAGAGAGGAAGGGACAGTGCTAGTACAGACACACCAGGCTGGACCAGGGCCACACTGGAGGACATGGGTGCACCTCAAGGTGAAGGGACACCACAGGGTCCGGCGTGCTGTGACAGCCGGGAAGCCACGGCCCAGCAAAGCCAGCAGCCAGCACAGTTCCCGGAAGCTGTGCTCCATGTCCCCAGCACCTGTCACGTAAATACAACTGTCAGCGTGACCTCACAGAGGCACAGTAAGTCGGCTCAGCTAGAAGAACGCACCCAGCTCCTGCCGGGAGAGGTGGTGGCCGTCACCAGGGTGGGGTGGCTGGGTGAGGCATAGACTGGGTCCTCTGGCCAGCAGGGAATGAGGGATAAACGGCGCGACCCGCCCACGACCGTGGGCACACAGCCCTGCACACAGGTCCCAGACACACCTGGACACAGCAGCCACTAGGGGTGATGCCAGGCCTTGTGCAGGGATGGGCCTTCCTCCCTGAGGGCAGCACAGCGCAGGGCCAGGTCATCGGAGCCCCTTGGCTGCAGCTCGGGCCCTTCTCCGCTGAGCCTCGTGGCCCCAGGTCGCATGGCTGCTCCTGGGGGAAGGTGTGTCCTGGGAGGCACTGATCAGGATGCCTGGGCAGCCGTCAGCCCCGTGGCCAGAAGGTGGCTTCCTCCCTACCTGGTTCCCAGACGTGGGTTAACTGACTGACCGCAGGCTTCCCCTCCCCCACCTAACAGACCAGGTCTGGGCTGCTGACTCTAAGGACAGTGGGCAAGGGGGCAGCTTCAGACCCACCTTCCCTGCCCTGGGCCCTCCAGCACACTCCAATTCTGGGGTCCGTGGCGTTCCCCCTAAAGGGACCCCACTTGCTCCCCAGCTGTGGCCAGGGCCCCGGAATAATGCGGCCTCAGTGAGAAAGTGCCCAAACCCCACACTAACCTTCCCATCACCCAGTTCTCTCAGCTGGAGCTGAATGACTTTGTGTCTCCCAGAAGGCACCCCCAGATGCCAGCCAGACACCCACAGGAGAGCCTGGGGCCTATGCCCTCTGCCTTGGTCTGAGGGCACATGCCTCCATCAGCCTGAGGGTGGGGGTAGCCTGGTCAACTGGGTGTCTGCGGGCAGCCCCCGGGTGTGTGGGAGACAGGGCGCTAGCCAGGGGCATGAGGGAAACAGGGAAGATGCAGGCCCACTCCCCTCCATGGTGGCCTTCCTGGATCCATGGACACTGCCAGCACACGGGACACCTGCAGGTGCAGGTCCAGGTGAGCCAGGCCGGCACACCAGAGGGCAGCTTTTCTGATGGTAATTCAAGATACTGTTTTTACATGAAAACAAATACATGATGACATGGAAGGCAAGTTGTGCATTACTTTTTAAAACCGACCATGAGACCTCAAAGACGTTCTCCAGCTGGATGTCAGATCCTCAGCAGGACAGGCCCAGACTGGCTTCTGCTGTGGCCCCAGGGGTCTGGGGTGGGCGAGGAAGTGCACGCTGCAGGCTGCCAACCCTGGCTGTCCTCTCTGGCCAATGCATCACAGCCTCTGTTCACCTGGGAGGTGGGCCACATGCCGCCTGCCAGGCAGACCCCTCGCAACGCCCACCCAGATGTGGCCGCCAGCTTTGCCAGTCCTCGGTGGAGACCCCTTCTTGTCACGTGTGCCCGCCCACCTGCCGCACAGAGTTGATTTAGCAGAGAGACAGGACCACACAGGCCATCCAGAGACAGCCTCACCTGTTCTGGGGCGGGCGTCAGGGTGGTCAGTCTGGGGAAAGCCTGTCCAGGTCTGGGTACCCCAGGAGCGACCCCAGAGGGATGGACAGGTGGCAGATGGGGCACCGAAGGACAGGAGGCTGGGTGAATGAGTGAATCATGTGCAGCTAGGAGGGTGAGTCGGTGTTGGTGCGAGGGGTTCGGGTAGCTGGGGGCGCCTCTGAACGGACAGCTGGGTGGACGGATGAGTGGGTGGATGGGCAAGCACAGGCTCTGAGATACTACAGGTGGAGAGAGCCCTGGCCCTGAGCCCTTGGGGCACAGCCGTGGCCCACACTCACCCCGCCAGGAAAGCAAAGGCACCATCAGAGCTGGCCCTTCCCCAAAACCTCAGCCCACATTTGCTGTCTTCCTGCTGACCCAGACATTCCTCTTCAGGAGTCCAGCCAAACCCTGCTCCAGAAAATCAAATTATGGTGCCTCGGTCCAATCTGGGTTGAGGAATCAAAGGCATTTCCTAAGGGTCAGGCCGGCAGGGGAGGCAGGCAAGAGGCCTGGGCTCCAGCCCTGACCCCTGCCGGCCATCTGTTGGCACACTGCCTGCTGCCCCAAAGAGGGGGAGAGGGGCTGATCACTAGTCAGGACTCCTCCTGCCCCCCACCACCCCCGCCCACCTAGGCCGGGAGGAAAGGTGCCCGCAGGAGCAGAAACCAGGCCCAGGGGCAGAAGCCCACTCTGCCTGGGAGGACGTCATGTCCCCTGCCCTTGGCACTGCCAGCATGGAGACTTGCTCCCTACACCCCTGGCAGGCCTCACAGGGGTCCACTTTTAATGTCACCCCTACTACAATCAGATGGTGCCCACAACCACGGGGGTAGCTTCCAACCGAGCCCACAGCGATGGGCACTGAGCCACGGCTGCGGACAGGGCCAGAACAGGAGGCCTGGGGCTTGGGTTCACAAGGGCGGAGCCCATGTCCAGCCATCCACCCCAGCTAGGACCACAGGCTATCTTGAAGTGAGTCAAGAGCCTACAGTGCCTGGGAGAGAAGAGGCTGCTCTCAGCCTGAGCACCATGGAAGAAATTGCCAGGCAAGAAGGACCAGCTCAGTTTTGTGAGAACGAAACATTTCTGTTTATCCAAAAACAAACCGCCATGAATTGTGGTTATGGTTGTTTTTTTTCCAACAACACGCCATTTAGAGCAACATACACAGTGAGCATTTCAGATGAAAAACGAATGAAGGCTTTCCTTCTAGATGCGACTTCACTTCAGCAAAAGCTGGCGAGGGCCGCATGGGCACGAGGCACACCAGTGTCCCCACTTTCCTGCATCTGCAGTTCTCTGTAATAGGAAGTAGGAGGAAGAGATGTAAAGACAGCCAGGAGGTGACGGACATACTGGAGTCAAGTCCTGGTAACACCCACAGGGCAGTGACACCCTTTCGCTCCAGGTGCTCTCAGGAATCAGTAAGGAAAAAACAAAACCCAACTCAGTGGGTAAAGGTCATAAACAGGGGATGTGGCCGGAGATAAGATGCTAAGCAGTGAGTGGGAATGACCATGCGCACCCACTAGAAGGGTCTCGAGTCTCAGCAGTGCCGGGGAGGACTCCCAGCCCAGATGCCAGCCCTCGGGCCGCTCCTGGCTCCAGAGCTCTGCAGGAGCCCGTGTTCCAGGGGCACAAGCTCCTGCTCCCAGCAGAATGGAAGTTGCCAACCCAGCAGCAGACAAGAGAGCAAGGAGGCCAGCTGGGGAATTCAGCTCCCCAGGGGCCTGGGCAGTGCTGCCTGCCCACCCGCCCGCCCGCCTGGCAGCCAGCCAAGGGAAGCCACAGGATTTCAGGAAGCCGGGAGAGGCATGATTGGATTCAGCCTGGAAATTAGATTTCCAGCAGAGGAGATGCCCTGCTACAACAGACCAGACACCATGGTGAGGGCTGGGGTGGACTGCAATGGACCCTCAGTGACCTTCTCCTGCCCCCAGGCTGCCCACACAGACAACCTGCAAGGAGCACAGTCTGGGGCGTTCTTCCCAAGGGGTCTTGCCCTGTGCTAATGGGGCACCGCGGGCCAGGGTAGGCCAGGTCAGGCAGCACTGGTCAGCCCCGGGCAGGGGCTGCTGGGCAGGGGGTCCAGGGACCCCAGGGCGTTGGGTCCTGATGCTCATGTGGGAGGCCGGGGGTCAGGTCCAGGCAGGGACACCTCTGGGGCCTCAGGCAGCCTAAGGTTTGGAGAGCTGAGAGCCCGGGGCTGGGCCAGGGCCGTGGAGTGGCTGGGTGAGTGCAGGCCAGACATGGCGGACAGGCCTCATCCTGCTGCTGTCCCTCCTCAGTGGGAGGCCTGAGCCGCAGGGGGCCACACCCAGGGGGCCAAGGGGCCTCACCTGAGGGTCCCACTGGGGCGGGTCCCAGACACCAGCTCCCTATGCCAACTGTGCACCCCCCCCCAGCCCCCTGGCTCTAGTTCCCACCCCTCTGTAGGGACTGCTGGGATGGGGACAGGTAGCGGCCCCCTGGCTGCTCCTTCTGCACCAGACCCAGCTTCTGGCTGAGGACAATGCCTTGCAGGCTCTGCGCGGGGGTGTGGACAGCGAGGACCCACGTTCTCTGGGTCCCTGCAGCAGCTGGCATGGGGGGCGGGGCCGGGGGACGGCAGTCAGGGTACCCCCTTGGCCTGCACTGGAAGCTCCCCCACGCCCGTAGGGGTAAAAGAGGAGTCAGGCCCCAAGGTGCCCCACTGAACAAGGTCGGTCGGCCCACTGCCTCCCCCACCAGGCACCCCACCCCTGACCACAGCAGGCTCCCACTCCCCAGCCCCCAACTCCATCTCAGGACTGCACAGCAGCGTGGGCAGCAGTGATGAGGGCCTGGGCTCAGAGGCCCACCCGCTGCACTGACAGTGGCACTCCTGAGGCGGGGTCTGAGGCTCACCGCCAGGCTGGACCCCAGCCCAGACAGATACATCCAGTACTACGGCCTGGGAGTGCAGCCCCTACCAAGGGGCCATGGAGTCCTCCAGATGCTCTGAGAGCCTCACGGGCTCAGTCAGGCCAAGGGCTGCACCGAGTGGGTGCAGCAGGCACACCAGTGCCCTCAGCCTGGAACGCCCTCTCCCCCCAAGGATGGTGGACCCCTTTCTTCCCAGCCCCCTCTGTCACCATGGCAACACCCAGCCTCCTCCAGGAGGGACAGAGCCTCTTTGTGGCGGCACAAAGCACCTTTGAGGGGCAGTGGGGGTGCAGTCCCTGGGAGCCTGTGGCCAATAAGCCTCTGGGGGGAGGCAGGGCCCCTCACCCAGCCCCCCAGTTCCAGTCGCAGAGCCACAGAAGCCAGTGCTGGACAGCCTGGTGGTTAGGGACTGGGGTTTCCTCCCCACACAGGGCCGCCAGCCCCAGCTGCCCACGGGAGGATCCCTGGGTTGAGCCCCAAGGCTGGGGGAGGGGCCCACTGCTGGCGACTGCGCATCTCCCACCACCTTCCCATTGTTTTGACAAGGCCCGCTCTGCTGGGACAAGTGGAAAAGGCATTAGCCTGGGAAAACACCTGCCCGCGGGGAACAAGGCCCAGAAGTCCTTGCGAGGCAGGCTCACCTTGCTGAGGCTGGGCACCAGGCCTGCAGAGGGGACTGCACAGGGTCCCGCCCACCCCAGTGTGCTGTCCCACACTTTGCTGGCTTTGCTTCCCCTGCTGCAGGGGCCCCACTTTCGCTCCCCAATCCTGGGGAGAATGCAGGGGGCCTGCTAGATGGACTCGGGCAGCCTTGCTGCAGCACAAGAGAGGCTTGGACAAGAGGGAACTCTGCTGTGGCCTGGCTCACTCCAGGGCCAGGGAGAAGGGACCTGGGGGCAGTGTGGGTCCAGGGCATGGCGAGTGGGACCCAGCAGGGCCCACTTCACCCCACCCCAGTGAGGCTGCCCTGTAGACGCCCCAGTCCTGCAGTCAGGGAGGTCCATCTGAGCAGGCCCCCAGCCTCAGAGCCCCTCCCTGTCCCAGCCTGGAGGGCCTCGCCACTGCTGACTGCTGCTGACCAGGCACTTGGCGTTCCCCCACATGCTGGGCACCCCGCCCGGTGGCCCTCCCCAGATGACCTCCATATGACCCACTGCAGCTTTGCTGACTAAGCCCCTGGGGTGGGGAGATCACGGCCCCCAGGGCAGATCCGTGCAGGTTCCAGGGAGGCCCCTGAGGGGCTGACCCTGACACAGCGGGGCCCCTTTAGGTCCGCAAGTGCCCCTGCATCCCCATGGGGGCCCCACCCCATGTTCCCAGCCTGCTTTCCCTGTCGGCATTCCTCCTAGCTGCTGACACTAGCAGGCACCAGGATGTGTCTGCACGGGCCATCGTCAGCAATACTCACTCAATCCTCTCCCAGCATTGGGGGTTGGGGATGGAAGGGGTGGGGCAAAGGGGGCTCCCAACAAAGCCCAACCCAGAGCCCCATCATCAGGCAGAAGGGCCTGGAGCTCAGAAGGACTGTCCTTGGCCTCTAGAAGATTCCCTGGGAAGAGTGAGATGTGCAGGGAAATTGGTCACCCCTTCTCTCACCAGGGGACAAGTGGGGACCCAAGCAGGGAGCCCCTAACCCTAACCCTGTGACATCACAGGGCCAGGTCTCCTTGGTCTGCCCCTGCCAGGATCCCAGGTGGTCTCTGGCCTCCAGGGACACCCTTCCCCTCCCGGAGGCTGAGCTGGATGCCAGCCTTGCTGCCCCTAGGCCCCCTCCCCCGCCTGGGAGCCAGCTCAGCTGCTCCTGAAGCCCAGGAGTGTCCATGGCAACAGGTCCAGACACCCTAACTTCTGGCCAACAGCAAAGTCCCACCTTTTATATGTAGATGAGCCAGTGGCACAGGGCAAGGGTTCTACCCCACCCCCATCCAGTGCAGACTTTAGGCCCTGCCGCGTCCTTGTGTGGCTGCCCCACCCACCTACAGAAACCATGAGCGCTTGCTGGGAGCCCGATTTGTCTGTGCCCACCCTGCCAAAGGGAGGGGACACTGCAGAAGGCACACTGACAGCTTAGGGACCTCCTAAAACCCACCGAAAGGCACACAATCACGCATGCACACGTGCAAGCCCACATGGGCCCACAGATACTCCCACAGACACACCCACACCCGTGGCTGCGGCTGAGCTCACCACAACTGCCCTGTGGGGCCTCACAGAAAAGTCCTCACGGGGCCTTGTCGGGGGGCAAGGGGAGGTAGAACTCGGGCTCCTTGGCCATCATGGCTCCTGGTGAGGGTCAGTGTCTTGGGGAGACCCCATTACTGTCCTGAACACCTGGCAAGCCCCCCATCAAGACCTCTGAGGCTAGGCCCATCCTTAACACCAGGTCTACAAGGGGCCTGGGCCTCTGGTCCATGAGGAGATCTCTCTGAGACAGGTGGGGTGGGGGCGCCAGGCCATGGACCCTGGATCGAGGCACCCAGCATGCACAGACCCACCCCCAGAACCCAGCTCCTGGGACAGAGCCTCTCACCCTCAGAGAACCTGGGAGAGCCGTCTTGTGCTGAATGTTTGGTATACTTATTAGAGCACAGCCGATACATGCCCTCGAAAGGTTAAAGACAGCACTGAACTGATGAACTGGGAACAGACCACATGAAAAGGAGGGATTGTAAATGATGAGGATCCTGAGGGGATTTAAAGAAAAACACAGCAGAGGCAGTAAACAGCAGATAGGATATGGCAGCAAATTGGTAAGGGAGCAGAAGGCAAAGTCCAGGCGGCCCTTCCAACACAGCAGGAAACGACAGAGCTGATAAAAGAGGGCAGACAGGAGATGTAAGAAATGGATCCCAGGGCCAAATTTCCACAAAGCAGGAATGGTCTGAGGGAGGAAGAGCAGATGCAGGGCCCGAGAAATGGTCAGAAACTGCCCTCGACAGAGAAGGCCTCTAGCAGGGTTATCAGTGTACAGGCCAGAATGTGAACTTTCTGCCCAGAAAACAAGCTGAGAAAATTGTGGACGTGTCTATTTCTGGCATTTCACAATTCACTCTCATTGGGAGGACGTTCCTCCCTGTCTCCTAAACATGCCGTGTCCACTCTGCAGCATGGGAAGGAGGCCTGCCTGGCCTGATCTGCCAGCTGGGCAGACATCCCCAAGCAGGAGTGAGGTCGGGCTCACATTCTCTGCCAGGCCATCCACACCCCAGAGAAGCCAGACATCATCCATCCACAATGCCAGCGGCAGCATCTGCTGCCCCCTCCCCGTACCGGCCGCCCACTCCCCGCATCTGGGTTGCAGACTCTTTCACGGTGAGGAATAGCCAACAGCTTTGTTAAACAAAGCTGTTTGCCTCCTTAACTCAAGATCTTTACAAACGTTAACCTAGCTCTAAAATTCCTTAAGGAAACATCATGGTGAAGTTACTGGGTTTTCAGAGTCATGATTTGCCATTCACACAGTAGATCTTTCCCTGGGAGGCAGCTCAGGCAGCTTACTGGGAGTCCTGGACTGTCCAGAGAAGCAATTTTGCTTCAAGAACAAAAAAGATGAGAAAAACTCCAGAGACCGGGAGGCTCTCCCAAGGGATATCCTGTTTATGCTTCAAATATTTAAATTGGGGACCTTGCTGTGGATGGCAGCTCCAGGCAACATCCCTTGGGGATCAGGGCTGCTGAGAGGTCGAGCTCCTTTTTCCAGCAAGGCCTTAGAAGTACTCTGTAGGCCTTAGAAGATTGTCAGTTGTCCATAGCTATCCTTTGCCTGCTGCCCATGGGGAGTATTTTTACTGTCTCAGGAAATCTGTGGATCTGTGGACTGATGACTGCAGGAGATTAGGTGTGAATCCATGCAACACAAAACAAGCCCAGCCAAGCTGAACACCCAAACACACACACAAACAAAAACAAAAACAAAAACTACCCACCGAAGTATGTGGCGTGATGGGCATGCTAATCAACTAGATGGAGGGAATCCCTCACAGTGCACACATGTGTATCAAATCACAGCGTACATGTATATCAGATCACCACAATGTATGCTTTAAATACCTCACGATTTTATTTGCCAGTTTACTCAATGAAGCTGAAAAAAAAGAAGAAAAACACAGGATTATTTTCATCTGATTTTACAAATTCAGTTGCTTAAAAATAACAAGAAATAACACTTGAAAAATATTTTTAAAAAACCCACTCTCTTGCAGCTAGTACACCTTTTCTTGTATGCTATTCTAAAATAAAAAGATTATAAGCGACTACTATGAACAACTATATACTAACAAATTGGATAACCCAGATGAAATGGACAAATTCCTAAAATGTATCAAAACTGATCAATGAAGAAACAGAAAATCGGAGCAGCCCTAGAACTAGTAAGAAGAGTGAATCCTTAATGAAAACCCTCCCAAGAAGGAAATTCCAGAAGCAGAGGGCTTCACTGGTGAATTCTACGAAACATTCAAAGGAGTATCAGTGTCACCCTTCTTCAAGCTGTTCCCAAAAACTGAAGGCAAAGGAACACTTCCTAACTCATTCTATGATGCTAAAGCCATAAAAGGTAACTATGGACCAATATCCCTTACAAGTACTGATGCAAAAATCTTGAAACACTAGCAAACTGAATTCGGCAGTATATTAAAAAGATTATACACCATGACTAAGTGGGATATATTCGTGAATGCAAGAGTGGCTCAACATAGGAAAATCAACGAACAAAGTAAACCATATTATCAGAATGATGGGGAAAGAAAGATCATTTCCATTAATGCACAAAAAGTTTACAAAAAGTTTGAGTTTGACTGAATTCAACACTCTTTCATGATAAAAACACAAACAAACTTGGGAGAGAAGGGAACATCCATCACATAATAAAGACCATATATGAAAATCTGTATCATACCACGTACACTGTGTATCATACTATACATACATACACCACAGCTAACGTCATACCCAATGGTGAAAGGCTTTAGTTTTTCTCCTAGAACAAGGAATAAATCAAGGATGCTTGCTTTTTCCACTTCTATTCAACATAGTATTCCAAGTCTTAGAGCAGTTAGGCAAGAAAAAAATAAAAGATATTCAAATTGGAAAGGAAGAAGTGAAATCATCTGTTTGCAGATAACATGGTCTTGTATGTAAAAAGTAAAAGTCCTAAAGATTCTACAAAAAAACCCTCAGAATAAATAAGTTCAGTAAAGTTGCAGGGTATGAAATCAATAAAGAACAATCAGCTGCATTTCACTAAAAATGAACAATCTGAAAAGGAAATTAAGTGGGTGATTTCGTTTACAACAGCATCAAAAAGAAAATACCTAGGGATAAACTTAACTAAGGTGCAGACAGACTTGTACACTGAAAACTACAAAATCTTGCCAAAAGAAATTAAAGACATCCCATGCTCATGGGTTGGAAGACTTGATATTGTTAAGATGTCAGTACTACACAAAGTAGTCTATAAATTTAATGCACTATTAAAATCCCATTGGCATTCTTTACAGAAATAGAAAACTCCATCCTAAAACTCATATGGAATCTAAATGGACCCTGACAGCCAAAATAATCTTGAAAAAAGAAGAAAGATGGAGGTCCCACACTTCTTGATTTCAAAACTTACAACAAAGCTATAGTAATCAAAACAGTGTGGTCATGGCATGAATGCAGACATGCAGGTCAACAGAATAGAAAATAAATAAATGGTCACATATATGGTGAACACATTTTTTTTTACAAAAGTGTCAAGACAATTGAATGGGGGTAAAGAACAGTCTTTTCAACAAATGGTGCTGGGAAAACTGGATATCCACATGGTAAAGAATGAAGTTGGACCCTTATCTAACACTATATAAAAAAATTTACTCAAAACGCATTAAACTAAAAACCTCTTGGAAGAAAACATAGGGGAAAAGCTTTGTGATGTTAGATTTGGCAGTTTCTTGGATATGACACCAAAAGCAAAAAGAGATAAATCGAACTATATAAAAATTGAAAACTGCTGGTGTATCAACTATATTTTCAACAAAATTTTTTCTTAATTGAAAACTTATGTTCATCAAATGACACAACAGAGTGAAAAGCCAACCTAAGGAATGGGAGAAAAGATCCACAAATCGTTCACCTGATAGGGGATTAGTATCTAGCATACATAAAGAGCTCTTACAACTCAACAGCAAACACCAAATAACCCAATTTAAAAATGGACAAAGGATTTGAATAGACGTTTTTTCAAAGAAGATATACAAATGGCCAGTAAGTATAAGAAAAGATGCTCAATAACACTAATCATTAGAGAAATGCAGATAAAAAGCACAATGAAATATCACCACATACCCATTAGATGGCTCTCTGAAAAGCACAATATAATAAATGCTGGAAAAGATTTGGAGAGATTGGGATTACTGGTGGGACTGTGCACTATTGGTGGGATGGAAAATGGCATAGCCACTGTGGAAATCAATATGGTAGTTCCTAAAAAAATTACAAATAGAATTATCATGTGATCAAGAAATTCCACCTCTGGGTATATACCCAAAAGAACTAAAAGTATAGTCTTAAAGAGATATTTGTATACCACGTTCATAACTGCATTCTTCAAACTAGCCCAAAGCTGAAGTGATCCAGTGTCTATCAGCAGATGACTGGATAAACAAAATGTGATACAGACTGATAATGGAATATTATTCTGCCTTATAAGGGAGGAAATTCTGATATATGCCACAGCATGGATGAATCTCAAGGACATTGTGTAAGTGAAATAAGCCAGGCATAAAAAACAAATACTGTATTATTCCACTTATATGAGGCATCTAGAATAGTCAAAATCATTGAAAGAGAAAGTAAAATGGTGGTTCCAGGACCTGGGAGAAGGAGGTAGTGGGTTGTTCTTTAATGGATATAGAGTTTTAATTTTGCAAGATGAAAAAGTTCTGGAGATTGGTTGCACAACCTGAATATACTTAGTATTAATGAACTGTACACTTAAGAATGGTTAGTATGGTAAATTTTATGTTATATGTATTTTACCACAATTAAATATAAAAATAAAGAGCCATCCCCATGTAACAACTTAGAAATTGGAAAACATCCTTTTAAATAAATAGATCAAAGATAAAAATCAAGTATACAGAGTTGACTATTAAGAAGCAGTGGGAAAATACACTCAAACATCATACATAAAAATGTACGGATTGTAGAATGGTGATTGCCAGGGGTTGAGGGATGAGGGAAATGGGGAGATGCAAGTCAAAGGGTACAACTTTCAGTTATAAGATGATTAAGTTCCAGGAATCTAATGTACAGTATGGTGGCTTAATTAATATCGTATTGTATACTTGAAAGCTATTATGAGAGTAGAGCTTTAATGTTCTCGCCATCACAGCAACAACAAAATGGTAATTATGTAACATGGCTGTGTTAACTAACCTTATTGTGCTAAACATTTTACAATAAACATGCATACCAAATCATCACACTGTACTCCTTAAATTTACAGAGTATTATATGTTGGTTATACCTCAGTGAAACTGGGAGAAAAAAATGTGGCTATAACCAAAGCTGTACTTACAGGTAAATTCATAGCCTTAACTACTCTCATTATCAAACAATAAAGAATGAATATGAATAACTGAGGATAAGCTTCATATAAGTGAACACATAGGTATCTAAGCCTCCAAACCAAGATTCCACTGAAATAAACAATGATCTCTCACTGACTACCTTTCACATACCAGCAACAGAAGTTTCTAATAAATATAATTCATAGAAGAGAGGACTGAAGGAAGGTGCAGAAAATTAACTTATCAGCCTAGGATCACACTGTGAAGTTCACGGCCATGCGTCCTTCAGCTCTTAAACCTTCACACAGGCAAGGAAGACACAACAAATCTAAACTTTAGCCTGCTGCCACATATGGAACTGAAAGTGGGATGAGAAGGGTGATGGTGAGGACACCACCTCGGCCTCTGGTGGACTGACTATGGGCCAGAGCTAAGCAGCAGCCAGCACGGCACCTGGCACACAGCAGGCGCTCATTCATTTCTACTACACGAAGGAAGCAAGAATGTGCAGTGGGAGAACAGTGCCCTGACTGACATCACTACAGCTCCCGTGCTGCCCTGAGGAATCGGAGCATGTGTGCTACACCAAGGCCGATTTTTGCACGAACTGGAGAAATGTCAGAAGGACTGCCTTGGGCCTCCCAGAGGCTCAGAGGATGCTGCCTGGCTGAGGGCATGGCATCTCTGTTATCTGGAATGATGCAGGGGGTGGGTCCACAGAGAGCCTTGCCCAGACAGTCTGCTGAGTCTGGGGGTGGGCATGACAAGGCATGAGCCCAGTGGTGTCGCAGGGGCAGGTATGTTATCCCAAAGGTGATGGAGGACCTCACTATGGGGAGAAGCCAGTTATTTTTGAAGGTGTGGGCAAGAGAACCAGGCCCAGCTTAGGAGCTTCCCCTGCCTTGGCTGAGGCAGCCCCCCACCAGCTTTGGGGCAGGGGTCAGTGGACACTCCTCCACTCCCAACCAGCCTCCTTCCCTGATCAAGGCTACTGTCCTCAGGCTTGGGGTCAGGCCTAAGGTTCATATCTCCAGCCCATTAGTTGGGAAGGGGGTGCTCTGAGCCAGCAGAGCAGGACAGGTGGAGTCAGAGGAGGGGACAGAGTCACCAGGAGCAACAGGATGTGTCAGCCCAGGTGCTGGGCCTGGGTTCCCCCAGGGCACAAGGCTGCTGCCTGTGTCACAGATCACAGATGGCCACCTTGCCTGTACCACACCCTGGACACTCCCCACCCCTACCCCCAGCAACACTACATCTCTGGATGTCCTGACTCTGTAAAGATGTAAATCTGCAAACATAAAGGCTTAATTAAAAATTAGCCACTACCTCATAAGAACAGACTCATAGACCAATGGAACAGACTAGAGAGCCCTGATATGAACCCAACCATATATGGTCAATTAATATATGAAAAAGGAGCCATGGATATACAATGGGGAAACGACAGCCTCTTCAACAGCTGGTGTTGGCAAAACTGGACAGCTACATGCAAGAGAATGAAACTGGATTATTGTTTAACCCCATATACAAAAGTAAACTCAAAATGGATCAAAGACCTGAATGTAAGTCATGAAGCCATAAAACTCTTAGAAGACAACATAGGCAAAAATCTCCTGAATATAAGCATGAGCAACTTCTTCCTGAATGCATCTCCTCGAGCAATGGAAACAAAAGCAAAAATGAACTCATGGGACTACATCAAACTAAAAAGTTTCTGTACAGCAAAGGACACCATCAACAGAACAAATAGGCATCCTACAGTATGGGAGAATGTATTTGTAAATGACATATCCAACAAGGGGTTAACATCCAAAATATATAAAGAACTTACACGCCTCAACACCCAAAAAGCAAATAACCTGATTAAAAAATGGGCAGAGGATATGAAGAGACAGTTCTCCAAAGAAGAAATTCAGATGGCCAACAGACACATGAAAAGATGCTCCACATCACTAATCATCAGGGAAATGCAAATTAAAACCACGATGAGATATCACCTCACACCAGTAAGGATGGCCACCATCCAAAAGACTAAGAACAACAAATGCTGGTGAGGATGCGGAGAAAGGGGAACCCTCCTACACTGCTGGTGGGAATGTATGCTAGTTCAACCACTGTGGAAAGCAATATGGAGGTTCCTCAAAAAACTAAAAATACAAATACCAGTTGACCCGGGAATCCCACTCCTTGGAATTTACCCAAAGAATACAGCTTCTCAGATTCAAAAAGACATATGCACCCCTATGTTTATTGCAGCACTTTTTATAATAGCCAAGAAATGGAAGCAACCTAAGTGTCCATCAGTAGATGAATGGCTACTAAAGAAGAGGTGGTACATATACACAATGGAATACTATTCAGTCATAAGAAAGAAACAAATCCTACCATTTGCAACAACATGGATGGAGCTGGAGGATATTATGCTCAGTGAACTAAGCCAGGCGGAGAAAGACAAGTGCCAAATGATTTCCCTCATTTGTGGAGTATAACAACGAAGCAAAACTGAAGGAACAAAACAGCAGCAGACTCAGACACTCCAAGAAGAGACTAGTGGTTACCAAAGGGGAGGCGTGTGGTAGGGTGGGAGAAGGGGATTGAGGGGTATTATGTTTAGTACACATGGTGTGGGGGATCACGGGGAAGACAGTGTAGCACAGAGAAGGCAAATAGTGAATCTGTGGCATCTTACTACACTGATGGACAGTGACTACACTGAGGTATGGGTGGGAACTTGATAATATGGGTAAATGTAGTAACCACATTGTTTTTTTCATGTGAAACCGTCATGAGAATGTAGATCAATAATACCTTAATAAAAAAAAATTAGCCACTACCTGTTTCAAAGGTTTGGCAAATAAACGCCGGGAATTATTTCTTCAAAAACAAATACTGAATCAGTCTCGTCACAAATAATAGCTCCCTGCAGGTGGACAAATGCCAGAGAACTGTCACTAAGAAGACTGGAGGGACATGCTTGCCTGGGGCAGGTTTGGGAGCAGGGCCCAGCGCTGCTTGCTGAGCCTCAGTTTCCCCATAAGCCCCATCCCCATACTGAGAGGTCAGAGGTATAGGAGACAAGGAGGGAGGGACTCAAGGGAGGTAGGGGTACCAAGGAGGTAGGAGTAGGAAGGGAGAGGTACCAGAGAAGTGGGTATTTAGTGGGAAGGAGAATCAGGGCTGCAGGGAGAAGGGCATGGGCAGGGGAAGGAGGGGCAGCTGGGCCTGCGGCTGTGATGGGTAGACAAGCAGGGAAGTTCCAGTTGGGTGGAGGTGGGCCCTGCTGGGGTCCTGGCCTTGGCCCTGCCTCCTCTGGGGCCCTGGACAGTTCACCTGCTCCCTTGGCAGGCTGTGAGCCTGCCCCCAGCCCTGGGTAGGGGGAAACAGGTGGAGCTGGTGGTCTGTGTCCACTGATGGGAGTCAGGCATCCCAGGGCCCATGGCCTGCCCTCTCTTGGTGTGTCAGGAAAGCCCCCTCCCCAACTCCAGTCCTCAGAAGGCTTGTGTCCACAATGGGATGTATTTCCCAGGCTGTCAGCTAAAGCAGCAAGTGGGCCCCAAGGACAGAGTGGGACAGAGCAGGACAGAGCCAGCCAGGCATGGTATGTCCCAGGAAGTGCAGACACTGGAGGAGAGGCAGGGCAGAGGGCTGTGGGCAGGGCGCCCAACCTCCTGTGTTGACCAGCACCCTGACCACAGGGAAGATGCTGGTGGGGCCGTGGAGGGGAGGGATCACCAGCCCAGCAGGCTTTCGCTCGCACACCTCCCCAGCACCCCAGGGGGACAGAACGCAGCGGGCTGCAGGAGTGCAGAGACGGGATCTCTGTTTCCCTCTCATCTGTATTTTCCATATTTTATATAAACAAGCACATATTGCTTTATAATTTTTTTTTCAAAGGTAGAATGTGGACTCTGGGGCCACAGTCATTTGTGTCTGTGCTGGTCTTGGGGCCTGTCCCTCATTCTCAGCCCCTGAGACACACCCAGGGAAGCCCGGCCCGGCTGGATTCAGGAGGCACCTCCAGGGCGTCACCAGGCCGAGACCCGACCCCAGGCCTGGGCTGACGGCAGGTGAAGGGTGACCTTGGTGGGGCTGGGCGCCCCCTCCATCTACACCTTCCCAGACTCCTCAGCGTCCCGGGCCTCGCTTTCCCCGCGCCTCCCCTCCCTCCTGGCTCTGTGCCCAGATCCCAAGGCAGGATGGGCCATGGAGGTGCAGCGCCACCCTCCCTTAGGGCACAGAGTGGAGGCCCCAGGGCTGGGAGCACCGGGATGGCGGCATCTCTGCAGTCTCATTATCCTGCAAAATGCAGAGCGCAGCAAGTACATTCAGAGGAGTGAATGGCCTAATTAGGATTTCAGGGAGAGTGAAAATATTTTGAAAAGAAAAAGTTAAACTGAAAGCATATTCGAAATACCAAACTCATCAACTGCCAAGTCAACCTGGCAAGATGCGCCTTGGGGGTGGGATGCTTCGCACACCCCAACACTGGGCAGCCCTCCCCATGAGCAACAGCAGCCAGGCCGACACCACACACTGCAGCTGCGGGGGGCACCCCACAGGACCCACCTCCCAGGCTGCACTGACCACTGTCAGCGCCCCGGCTGACAGTCATGCTGGGACAGAGGACACCCAGGGCCTAGGGGAGGAAAGGCCCCTCATGCAGCCTCATGGTCCAGGGGTCTCCACGGGCAGCTCCGCAGGGGACAGTCCAGGCAGGGCAACAGACAGGAAGAGCAAATCCAGGGAAAAGCCTGACTGGCTGAGTGACAGTGACATGCCCCAGGGGAGGCTACCAGAGGCAGCTGAGGAGCAGGGGGTGCCCTGGAGTGGAGACCTGTGAGGCTGGGAGTGAGGGCCGGGGTTTACACAGGACACGATGCACCAAAACAACCCTCACAGGCTTGCAGAGACTGCCCAGGAGCACCTGTGGGCTGGGCGTGGCCAGGTGGTACCATCTCGTCTGCTGGCCTGGGTGACACAGGTCCCACCAGGCTGGCCCTGCTGCAGGGGTACCACCAGCCATGAACCACCCAGGCAGAGACAGCACAGCCAGAAGCTGGCCTGGCACTCAAGTCATGGCCACTGCAGAGGACCACCTGTGCCAAGCTCTTCACACACCCTGTGGAAGATGCAGAGCCAGGATCCGAACCCAAGACCTGCTGCACAGAATGTTCTTCCTCCGCCCCACCTGAGAGGCACGTGTGCTGGGCATGGGCTTGGGGCTGCCTTGGGACCTGCCCACCCAGGCTAGCCCACAACTCTCATCACAGGCCACAAGACGCCTGGCTGAGAGCAGCCACAGGCAAGAGGGTGGCTGGCCTGAGTCGGGCTCCCTAGCCATGCTAGCAGCAAGGCCGTCGCTTTCTAGGGGGCTCACCAGGGTGAGGACCTGTTCCCAGTGAACACGAGGCTCAGAGATACCCTGAGACAGGAGGAGACCAGAGCAGGACACTCTACAGAGAGCCACACGAGGAGAGCCGATTGGCTTCGAAGAGCACGAGCCTGAGGTGAGCCCCACAGAGGTCCTGGGGATGAGGCCCCAGGGCGCTTCCAACACCCCCGACCTCTGCAACAGGACGGGGATGCTGGCCAAGGGCCGGACGCTGCCACGGGCACCACAAACCTGAACACACATTTCATAACATTTCCAACTTGTGGTGACAGAAAATATTAGTCAAGAAATGGTTCAGGTACAATTGAAAAACAAAGCTAAATTCCCATCTCACGTTTACGTCAGTATAAATTCTAGAAGGACAAAATTGTGAGAATAAAACATAAACTAGAAACACCTACAGGACGAGGCAGAGGTGAGTTAATCCGGCTGCATGCTAGGGAGGATGACACAGAGAACAATGGAACAACTAAAAGGGGAAAAAAATCCAACTGATTTTGCTGCAAAAGATGAAACATTTCTGAACATGAAAAATTGCCATAAATAAAAAAATTAAAAAGCCAAGAAAAACCTTGCAGCAGGCAGACCAATGAGGAAAGAATTCATACCTTAATACTAAAGACTCAGACCAATTACTAAAAACCACACCAAACCCCAAGGAACGCCGGTATGAGGCCGGGGTGGCAGAGGCGCTGCAGGCTCACAGCAGCTGCATACAGGCAATGGCAAAGCTGGGCCAGCACGGCTTCTGAGAGGTGACATCAGTGCGCGCGCAGCCCGGCATCAGTGTTGCCCCTCACCGCCTTCTGGCTCCCCTCCTCTGGGAGTCCTGCTGTTCATCACCACCTTGCCATTTCACGTTGGCCACCTGCCGTGTGTGCAGCTGTCTCATGGCCAGGCTGGGAGCTTCCCCAGGGCTGAGCTGGGCTGGGTATGGTCCACGCCAAGTGTCCAGCATGGACCTCAGCAAGTGGGTGTGGAATGGCCAAAGGTGAGTATGAGGGGTACATGGATGCCTGTCATCACCCCCTGTCCCAACTTAGTCCCCAGGCCCCCTCCTCCCCAGCCCCCTTCTTGATGTGGGCAGGACCACCCCAGGGTCCAGCAGAGCAGGGAGCCCCAAGCCAGGGCCCTGCTTCTGCTTCCCAGCCTGTGACATGATCCCAGCCCAGAACAGAGATGGCACAAATGCCACCACCATCTATCCAGAGCTCATGGCGGACAGGAAAGGCCAATCATCATGGCAGATAAGAATAATCATTCACTACACTCGTGAAGGGCAGGCCAGAGACAGGAGACAGGGAGAGGCAGTGAGAGGGAGAAACAGAGCCAGCAGAGCAGGGAGAGCCGGCACGAGAGCCAGCAGCCTCCTGCAGACTGTCACCAGAGCTGCAACTCAGTGTCTGCCTAGCTGAGGCATGGTGGCCTGCCACGAGTTAAGAGGTAAGGGGTAAGCCCCGGCCACCCTTACAGCCCAGGTGCAGCCTGAGCCTCTTCCTCCTGACCCAGAAGCCCCCTGGGCAGCCCAACAGCCTTCCAGAAGGCACTTGGCTGGATCTTGGTCTGGCCACACTGCCAGGCAGCAGGGGATCCCCAACTCTCAGCAGCTTGACGGGCAGCTTCCCACACCCACCATCCTGTGGAACAGGCAAGAAGCAGCCAGACCACTTCCCATCCTGACCCACAGCCATCGGCAAAGGACACTGAGGTGTCTGGAGGCCTGGGGCCTCCTGGGTCTGTGGCCGCTGTCTTCTTGCCCCACCTGAGCATGTCACTGGCTGGGCCTGGCCCCCCATGCTGGACACTCGGTGACACTGAGGATCCAGACCTGGGTTTGCCGAGCCTCCCACAGACAGCACCCAGTGGGGTGGGGGCATCCGGCCAGGATGAAGACTAGGCCCCTGTCCTGGAGATGGGAGAGAGCAGGGGCACTGAAAGCCATCAGCGTCTTGGGCATGTGATCATTCCGGCGGACTCTGACGGACCAGGGTGCCAGCAGGGAACAACCACCCCACCATCTGCAGGGTCTTCGGGGGACACAGGGACCACTCCGCCTCCTGACCCCACCACACTTCCCGGCACCACCCCTCGGTCCTGCTGGAGCCAGGATTAACAAATGGACCCACAAATCTGCATGATGCCCAAGACTGCAGGCCAGCACAGGACAGCCCCAGCCGGTGGCCCTGCTCTGGCCACACTTGTCCCTGCAGCAGGGACCACCTGAGCTAGGAGCCAAGCTGGGTGAGCTATCTGACACCAGACACTGCTGGGGCCGGCGTCCAGGTCAGGTATGTGAGGATCTGACACAGCTAACGTCCTGGTTGGTTGGCCCCGATGCAGGCTGTCCCTCACACCAGACAACCCAATGATGGCTGTCCCCACTCAGGCCATCAGTGAATCCAAGCAGGGGTGGAGGAAGGCCCCCACGTCCAGCCACGTCCAGCCCTGGGGCTGTGCCCATCCAGGGTGAGCTTCACGGAAGCACAAACCACTCGGGTCCACAGTCAATCCCTCTGTCAACCACACCCAGCTGACCCACCGGGACACTCTGCTGTTCTGAGGAGGGGACGCCCCCAGGCCAAGCCCAGGTCACCCACCTATCTCGAGAAGAGATCATCGCCATGTCCCAGCATCCATCCTGCTGGCGCGGCTCCCTGCAGGAAAACCAGAAGGCACTGCATGAGGCCCACTTGCTGGGATATGTCCCTTCTGGACGAGGCCAGAACCCTGGCTGGACAGTCATTGCTGACCCTGAGGTTGTCCTGTGCGCTCCCACCATGCGCCCACGGCCCAGCGCATGTGCTCTCATCCCTACTCAACTGGGACCATGATGTCTGCAGTCTGCATCACTGGCATGCTCCCTTGGGAGCACTTCTAACACGGCTGACGGTCCTTCGGAAGTGTGAGTGTTCAGAGTTGTGACCAATGACAACCCTTTCCCCTCCCAGAAGGCTGGGTGTGTGTCAATGGCACAGGAGGGAAAACTCGGCAGCAGAGGCCCACCATCCCATGCACACCTGGCCCTGCTCCCCCAGACCTGGACCGCAAACCTGCCCTATGGGACTGGTCTCTCCTGAGGCTCTCTGAGCCCAGCCCAAAACCCATTTCCCTGCTAGGCAGGCAGCCCGACTTGCAGACCCAGGGCCCAGAGCTGTGCCTCACGCACAGGAGCCACAGACCCCATGAGTTTCCTGCCTTGGCCGATAACCCATGGAACACATTTCCTCTCGCTGTGTGTAAGCCTGGTGATGTTGCCTGAGCGTATGTGTTGTAAAAATGAACACAGGACAGCACGAACAGGCAAGTCTGGATGGCAGGCGGGAGGCCATCTCTAGAGGACATGGGTGTTGGGAGCTCTTCGCCCTGGCTTTGTGTTGTTTTTCAGATGGTTCGGAGGCTCTGCCTCATCTTTCTTTGTGGAATGGTGTACTTCGGGCGGCGGTCCCAAGGGTGGGTCTCCCTCCCTCATGGTAGGCCCTTCACCATGGGGAGAGGCTTCAGGTCAGGTGGAGTCATCAGGGTGTGGGGGCCAGAGGCAGGGGGAATGGGGCTGGGCATGCATGCGTGTTTCTGCACACACTCGTATGCATGCCTGGCAGGGCAGTCATGGCTGGGAGCCCCCGCCTGCCCACTGACACCCTCCCCGCACACAGCAGAGGGGCCACTGTTCCTACCCTGCGGTCTGAGACTCAGGAATCAGCTTTTCTCTGAATGTGACATTTCTGGGATGCCTCTGTTTTGGGCCCCAAAGACAAAGTTTATCCCACAGAGAACCACGTGCCTTTATCAGTCCTAGTGACCATGAGCCTCTCCCTGGCACTGGCCTCCCAAAATTCTGGCTTCACTAGGTGCCCTGGGTTGGCCCAACACCCCATTTTACAGATGGAGAAGCTGGGTCCAGGATTCAAACTCAGGTTGTCTTGCTCCCACCCACCTGGAGATGTGTGGCCACAGAAATGTGTTCCCCCTCGTGGGCCCCAGCCAGGCCAACACCACCACAAATGCAGAGGAACGCCAGTGGTGGACCCCCACGTCAGGGAGGGGCTTCCAGGGAGGGTTTCCCACAGGAGGAGGGTGGCTGGAGGGCTCTGGAGGACACAGGGGCGGCATGGGTCTCCGTCCCCAGGGCACCCTTGCCGCAGGGCACTGTGCGGGTAGGGACAGGGCCGAGCCTCACAGGAGCCCTGGGGCCGCGGACAGACACACAGGTTGTAAGGTATGAAGGCTGAATCAGTGATGGGGTTTCTGATGAGAGGGCAGTGGGTACCTGTCTTGGGGAGCCCTTTCTCAACACCCCCCAGGGTCACCCGCCTGACCAAGGGCCCCGAAACAGGAGCTGAGGGTAAAGGGTGCCAGACCCTATCCGTTCCCACCCCCAAACAAGGAGGGCCCCCCTCTCAGGGCCCCTCCACATTGTCCTCGCGAAGCCCGGGCTCCATCAGCCCGCCACCCAGCCCTCAGGTCTCCCTCCGCCTGCACCCAGGCTGGTGAGGGGCTCCAGGGGCTACCAAAGCGCCTCGTCCCAGCGATCCCTGCTCCTCTCCAGCTCCGCACCCTGGATGGCCAGACTGCAGAAAGCAGAGCTCTAGCCTCTCCACCAGGGGCCTCGGGAAGGGGTGGTCCCAGGTGCCCTCTGCTGGCCACACTCAGCTTGTCTCTGCTTTGCTAGGGTCCACTGGGGCCAGTGGGCAGGGCCTGTGCCTGACACGGGGTAGGTAGGAGGGGGAGACATTTGGGTGATGTGGGTGTCCATCAGCTCTGGGCTCATCTTCTTGGCCAGTGAAGTAGGTTGAAGCGGGCAGCCCTCCCTATCCGGAAGGCCTGTGAAGGGGTTTTTGACCCTGTGGCCTCCTCTGGTTACTTCCTAATTCTGGGGTTCCTACAGAGTAGCCTAAGACCTCATCTCAGTCCTGATGGAAGATGGTGGTGAAAGAACAGATGCTTTCTCCCCACTTCAGCCACCATCAGGGAAGTTTCCAGGGCCCCTCGTGGCCTCCCCCCCCCCACCTGGCATTCCACAGGGCTTGTCCTGCGGACCCCCATCCTCTGCCCTGATGGCCTCCCTCCCTCTGTTGAGGCTAGGCCAGGCCCCAGGGCAAAGGCTAGGGACTGCCTGGGGGTCTGGTGCGCCTCGTGTCCTTGCCCACCCTGCTGGGTATAATTCCTGGCTTCTCTCAGAGACACAGCATCCCCCCTGCTCATACCCCCAGGCTGTCTCTTGGGAGTGAAGCAGGTACAGTGAACTCACCCCAGATCCTTGCACGGCACAAGCAGGGATAGAGGTGCAGCCCTGCCCTTGAAGATGCAGAGGGATCCCTTGGGCTGGGGAGAGACTTGACGGGCCACCTCTAGAGGGGGCACCACACAGCCAGATGTGGGGGGGGGCTCTAACTTAGGACTGAGGCTGGGTTCATCTGGGAGTATCTGGTCAGCAGGTGCTTGTGTAGAAAAGCAGTGGGGAAGGCAGGGCAGGGTGGGCTTGGCTGCACTCCTGGGCCCTCCTTCCCCGACCAGGACCAGAGTCCCAAGCACAGTGGGCAGTCTGTGCCCAGCCCTGTGCCGGATGCTAGCAGACCACAGACTGCAAGGGATAGACATGGCTGTGGATGGGCCAGGGCAAAGCTCGGGGAAGCATGCGTCCCAGGTTCACAGCCCACACACTGGCTGGACTGCAGGCCTAGACTGCCTCCTCAGGAATTACTGGCCATGGCCCAGCATGCTGGGCAGAGGGCTCTGACTGTCCCGTGTCCAGCACTGTCCTAGGCCCGCAGATCCACTGAGTACAGGGCAGGCAGGACCTGGTGGTAATGAGCAGACCTCTGGCAGACTGGACCACAGAATGGTGGCAGTGGCTTGGTGGGGGCTCCTAGTGTGTCCCTGGTGTGTGTATTCACTGCTGGCGAGGCTGCCCCTGACAGGCACATGCCCCAACCCCCTGGTTTTATAAATCCTGACCAAGTATGTGCCCTGCGGAGTGACAAGGGAAAGGGGTGTGAACAAGGGGTAACCATCTTAGATTATATTAACAGCCTAGCTTAAAGGATGAAATGCTAATGGGACGGTTCTTTTTGTTGTTTCTACGTGTGCCTGGGTCTAAAAGAGATTTGCCAGAGTCCAGGAGCTCCGTTGTCATTGGTACATTACGCATAGGTTAGAGATAGTGACATATTGTAAGTACCCAATATTTAATTATTTAATAATTAAAATGGGAAAGCTGGAGAATCCCAGGGTAACACCTCAGAAAACAGGGCTAAGTCACCACCCCTGGCGAGGAGGACGCACCTCCGTCCGTGAGGCCCGGTGTCCCACCGAGGGGGTAAACGGGTGGCGGGTATAGGGGGACCAGGTCCGGGCAGGAGGCAGGGACTCCGGGCAGCGTCCCTACCTCGTCCTCCAGGCGGCGGGAGCAGCGCGGCGCGGTGATATCCCTCGGCCAGGCCGTGTCCCCGCGCTTTCCAGCGGCGCACCGCCCCAGGAAAGTTCCCCGGCCCCGCCACCCCTCCGGCCCTTGTAAAGTTTCTGTGACTGCTCGACCCCGGCTGCCGGGCGCCTGGCGTCTCGCGGGGCGGACAGGCTGCGGCACTGGGCCGCGTCTCAGCTGGGGCGCGCGGCGCGGGGCGCCCTGGCCGGATCTGGCAGGCCCCGAGGCCGGGCACAAAGGGAGCCGCCCCCGCTGGTCCATGTCTTACGCAGCGCAGCGCGGGCGCGGTGCGGGTGGGGAGCAACTAGACGCAGACCCCCGGCCCAAACACGGGCTCGACCGCGACTTCCCCGCACAGGAACCCGCCCGGATCCCGGCCCCAACCCCCTGCCACCACCCCGGGCCCCGCCCCCGGGCCCAAGACTACCTGGCGCGCGGCGTGGGCGGCCCCGCAGCGCGGCCCCCGCCTCCAGGCGGGCGTCCTCCGGTGCCTTGGCGCGCAAGGCGCGGCGTCCCCCGGGGGCGGCGCGGGTGGAGGTCCGCTGGAATTCAACTTGGGCCGATGCGGAGGCGGACCCCTCCCGGGCCCAGCGCGCAGCCCCCGGGTCAACCCTTCCCACCCCTCGCGCGGCCCGTGCGCAACGCGGGCCTGGCCGGCTACGCGACCCTCCGCCCCGCCCCATCCGACCGCAAATTTTTCCATTGGTCAGGAGACGCGGCGCGGCCCGGCAACCGCCTCCTATTGAACGACTGCAGGGTAACTCCAGCTTGTCACTGGGCCTCCTGGGTGTCCGTCTCAGCTGGCCCGCCCCCTCGCGGAGTCGCTGAGGCCCCGGCACCTGCCGTGACTCCTGCGGCGGCGGCCGGGGCCGCGGACCGCTCCCTCCCGCGGAGCTGCCCCTCCCGGCAGTCTTTGAGGACGTCCCCGGACTGTCTGGCACCGAGCAGGAGCCGGCAGGCCTGGCGCCCCTTCCCCGGACTCTGGCTGCGTTGCCTCCATCACCATCCCCAGTTCGCAGGTATCCTCCAGCGTCTGCTGTTCGCCGGACGCCGTGCGCCGTGCCTTCCTGTCGACATCTAACTGCATCCTTCACACAGCTGGCGAGGGAGAGTTCTGCTGCCATCCCATTTCACAGATGGGAAAAACAAAGCTTAAAAAGGTCCTCCCTTGCTTTAGGTCACCAGAGCCTGAACCCAGCCCGTCTGACTCAGGGGTCCCAGGGCTCTCCCACCCTCATTGCCCCAGGTCCCCACAGCAGAGGCAGTGGTGGGTGGGAGGCTGCAGTGTTTCCGAGGGCAGGAAGGATTCCCTCGGTGAACCAGGGGTTTTCCTCGGCCGCCAGGTCTGAATCTACAGAACCTCAGGCTCTGTCTACCCTGCAGAGTCCCGCGGGGCTGCTCTGCCTCACTTCCATCTCATCACTGCAGCTTTGAGCCTGGGCAGAAGGGGTTTATCACCCGCCCCCACCTGGTGTCCCATTTTCTCCTCGCTACCTGAGCTCCTGGAGGAACACTGTGAGTGAGGTTCAGCCACACCCGCAAAGTTGCGTTTAGCACAGGTTGCATTTTTCTACCAGGACCATTTTTCTGGTCTCTGCAGTGACACGAGGCACACGTGGCCTCAAATGGGACCATCACCATTGGCCAGCTGGTGTGGGAGACATCAATGGGGATGCTGTCCACTGGGGCTTGTGTCAGGGGTTCCTGAGCTGATGGCTCCTTGGCCAGTGACTCTGGCTCATGCTTGGTTCTAAGCCTTTCCTGCCCTGGTTGCACCTGGAGATGACCAGGTCCTCAGCTCATCATACTTCCCAAGGAAACCACTCACCCCCAAGGATGCTGATAGGGAGACCAGACATTTGTGTCTTATTCACCCACGTCAGGGGGCTAGAGTGTTCACCCAATAGTTGCTGGGTCAGAACAAAGAAAGTGAAATGAGCTGAGACCAGAACTCACCCCTGGAGCCACCACTGGGCCCTCCTGTGGCACCTGGCATATGTGGCAGATTCAGCCTGGGAGCATTTCAGAGCCAGGCAGCCACCACCAATCAGTTGGAGTTGGCACTTGAGGTGAGGCCATTTGGCACCCAGGCACGGTGATGTTGCTCACAGCTCTGGGTAGGCAGAATGAAGTGTCCCTCTCTGGAACCCTGTACCCATCAGCAAGGTAGCTCTCATCCCGTGCAGCTGCACCACTGGTGACATTGTGGGCCAGCTACTGGGTAGGCTGGGGGTTTCTCTTCCCTCCATGAGGGGTGGATTTCATTAGCGTGACTGTCCATGCGGATCTCTGCAAGGACACTGGCCTCTGATCCTCCTGGAGCCCCTTTTCTCACAGTGTGCTTGTGGTCTCGCACTGTCCCTTCCCCCCACTTGCTGATGGTGGCAATAGGGGCTGGACAGACTTCTGGTGAGAGAGCACAGGGGAGACTTGTACACCCAAATCAGTCCACACGAGGGCTACCTCCCTCCCCTCTCCTTCCCACTCCCACCCCTGGCAAGACTTGTCTTGCCCCCCAAGCTGGATCATGGGCCACATACAGAGGATTAGGTGGGCAGCGCCAGTTCGAGGAGGACTCAGGGCCATTGTCTGGCAGTGGGCCCACCATGACCCAGGCTGCAGGTGGGGATCAGAAACAGAGAGCAGGGGAAAGAGCCTCCACCCCTTGCCTGCTGCCACAGAGACCAGGAACCCAGTCTCTGCCCTCTCTTCTTGACTGCGGGTCAACTTTGTAAGGACATCCTTGGGGCATGTGAGTAAAGCTACAGGGAGAACTCAACAGCTGCAGATGTTCCGAGCCCAAAAGCGTGGCCAAATAAGGTAGTGAGCTCCCCATCTAAGGATGTGTGTAATTAGAGGTGGGAGGGCAGATTCCAGGCCTCGGGTCCCACCCCAACCCATCTCATCTAGTCTTACCAGCTCCCTAGCATCAAATGTCCAGACTGGAGTTAGTAGTGACAGTGAATATTAAAGAGTATCTGATATGGTTCCAAGTAGATGGAGAGTATGTAGATGGGAGTGGTCCACCCCAGAGCCATATGCTGTCTGTGACAGAGCAGGATCTGACACTCTGTCCAGTCCACACATGACTGCATTCCTTTTTGCTGGCAATGGGCAAGTGCCACTCACAAGGGCCCTGCCAATCTTTGTCCCACTCCTTTGAGGCATATGGCCCAGTGGTTTGGGGCAGACCACTCTGTAGTTGCTGCTCCATACCCCAGGGCATGGTCACTCACCCCTAAGCCCCAGGTCTTATTTATCCAACACTACTTTTGGGTGGACTGCATGGTCCGGCTGCCCAGAGGGAATCACTGGCACCAGCCAAGGAGGATTCTGCTGCTGGGTGGCAGAAGGGAGGACCATGTGTCAGGCTGGGGTTGCTGCCTGCTGGCCACAAATCCTTGGACATCTGGAGTCCTCGGTTTTCATGCTTGTAAAGGGCTTTGGTTGGGTTCCAGGAGGAACATAGATGAGATGGCAGAAGAGTGGAGTGGAATGAGCTTTGTGGCATGTCAGGCAGGTTTGGGTTCAACTCTTACCTTTGCTGGTTACCAGCCAGGCCCTTCCCCTGCGTTTTCCACAGGGCATCAGTGCTTTGAATCAGGGTCAGGGTGCTTTTAGGTCTTTAAGGCAGGGCTGTGGAGCTAATCCAGCCACTGCCACTTGCCATCTTTTTTGACTTCAAGCAAGTGATGTGCTCTGGACCTCAGTGTTTGCACCTGTAAAATGGGGTGAATGAAAGCTGGGCACCTGGACTCTGAGTTTAGAGTGCTAAGCACATTGTCATTATCCCTAATGAAACTGTCATTCTTGTCATAGTTTGCTGAGTGCCCACTTTGGAGCAGCTCTGGGCCTCTGACTCTCCACCTTCCTTACTCAGGCCCCAGGCACAGACCAGAGGCCAATGGGTACAGGGGGCTGAGAATGCCTCTGTCCTCTTGGGAGAACCCTAGTCAGTGCCCCTTCCCAGCCTCGTGCTCACTTGCTCAACCAGCACAACCCTTCATACTTGGGACCTGGACTTCTAGAAGAGTCTCGAAGTGGGCTGGAAGGCTAAGGTGGCTGGGTGGGGATGGGGCTGAACTGCTTGGTTCAGGGTCTGTCCAGAGCCTGGCAGGAATGTCAAGGGATCAGGGTTGCAGTGAAGAGGGGGCCAGAAGCCAGAGAGGCAGAATGGCCCCAGTTGCGGGCATAAAGAAAAGGGAGAGTTGACCAGGAGGGGAGGATGATCAGATATAGAGGCCGGGACTGAGGGGGCGGAGGCGGGGGTGGGACTAGCACCGAGGCTGAGCGGCGGGTCCGGAAGTGAGCATCCCTGTGGTACTTCCAGTTAGGGCCGCGGGTGGGCAGATGACCTTTGGGCTCCTGGACCTCAGGCCGCGGCCCCAACAGGTCCGCCTAGGCATGAGCTCCGGGCGGCTGAAAGCAGTTGCCACCTCCCGTGGACGTCCTCTGGGCCAGGGCACCGAGGAGGCCCCAAAGGCCGCGGGGTTCACGAGGCTCCCGGACGCCGGTGCAGCCCCCAAGCTTGGCGCAACTCTGGGGGCGGGGCACCGGGAGGGCTGCCGCTCCCGAGCGACTGCCATACCAGCCAATGGTGCTCCGTATAGCAGCGCGGTGCCCCGCCCCCAGCCGCGCATCCCAGTGACAAGCGCGCAGATAACAGGAGGGGCGTGGCTTGGGCGGTGGCAGCGGCGCGCGGGCGCTGCACCCGGAAGTCGGCAGCGGCGGAGGCGGTGAGTGAGCGGCTGGTGTCCGGCCCTGGCGGACTCCGCTCTTAGCAGGGCTGCTCCGGGCTCGCGGGCGCGGGCGAGGTAGGGCGGGGAGGTGCCCGCCCTGCCTCAGTTTCCTCTTTCCGCGGCGTGGAATGGAAATCTAGCGGCCGGGTCGGGGGAGGCCAAACGGACCCCGGCCGCCAAAGCGCTCCGCGCGTTACTGGAGGGCGTTTCCAGCGAACCCCACTGGGACAGAGTGCTGGGGCCACTGGCAGGCTGGGCCTCTGTTGCTGTGGGGAAGCAGAGACTAGCGGGGCTGGGAGCTGTGTGATAGCTGCGGGGTGGGTGGGCTGCGGTCGGACAGCCCTGCAGCCCTGACTCACGGTGCCCCCTCTGCGTCTTTGCTGCGGGGTAGCGGGGGGACAGCTGACATTTGTCTGAATTGGTGCCAAGTGCCAGGTTTATCACTGCGCTTGGACGGGGCCTTCCTGGAGTGGCTCAGGTAGTCAGACCACCCGTCCAGTGTATCGGGTGGGGGCTGGGCTGGACTGCTCCCAGGACAAGGCTTGGCCCAGTGCTGGGCGTCAGACCCCTTCCTGGGCCCCAGCACCTCCTGTGCTTCCGCTTCCTGGCCTCTCTCTCAGTCACAGCTTTAGACTGAGCGCTTTGCCCTTGGACCAGTCCCTGAGCCCCTTCCTCCAGCAGGGATGTCACGTGCCCCACTCTGGCTTGGCCTGGTGTCCTGCTCCGGGCCTGCTAACCACTGTTGCCTTGTGGGCTCAGAGCCCTCTTCCATGTGATGTGACGGCATCTGTAAGGGGGTGCCTACAGCTCGTAGTGCTTTGGAACTTGCTTGTTAATCCTTTAAGCAGCCTTTTGGGGCAACTGTTCATTGGCCAGACACCTTTCACAGGCTGAGCTGCAAATGGTGTTCCCAAAGTCACTCAGAGCTGGGGCTGGCTCCCAGGGCCCCTGCTCTTCGTGGGCCTCTCCCAGGGGCCTCCTTGCATCGGGTGACCTGTCAGGTGGTGTGGGCACAGGTGGACACAGCAGAGCTTCTGCTCCCCCCACATTTCAGTGCTCCTGAATGATGAGGTGGGTGGGTTGCCCTCACGCTCCCGTCCCCTCAGGACCCTGACCATTTGCCCAAGTCCTGCAGCTCTGGGTCACTGCTGTGTCCACAGACAGCAGGCCCCTCAGACCTGGCCACTGCCTGTTCCAACATGGGGTGACAACAGCCATGCCTTCCAACCCGCGCCTAAGCTGTGATTACTGCCTTCTGCCTCTGTGTCTTCACTGGTGGGCCGTCTTTTTGATCCTGTTTTACCGTGAGTGTGACAGTGTGCTGTGTTGAGGGGACATGCTCCCGTACCTGGCCTCTTCCCCAGGGAGTGAGCTCTCTGAAGGCACCCTGGTGCTTGCCCATGGAAGATGTGTGCCTGTCGCTCCTGAGGACTGTGGAGAGATGAGGGGCCTCCAGAGCACCCCTGGAAAGAAATGGCCCAGGGCCAGGAGGCCCCCCATAGTGGTACCACTCTTGTGTTTGCACCCCGGATGTGTGAGCCCTGGGTCCTCCTTGGCGGGGGGGGGGGTTCATCGGCACGTGAGGGCAGCCCTGGAGTCCGGCGCGTGTCAGTTGGGACCACGGATCTGGTGATGGGCTTCATGAAAACTGGGCTGCCCGGGGCTGCTGAGCTGCTCTCATGTTATCACTGCAGCATTTTGGGTCTTTTTTCAACTTTCTCTTTTAGATTGCAAAAATCATATGTGCACACTTAAAAGTAAAGAAGGCCAGCCCCCATCTCCTGGTGGCTGCTGACACTCAAGGTGTATCTGTCCCAGTCTTCAGGACCATGTTGACTTTAAGTGCCTGCTTTCCGCCTCTGAAGGGCTGGGGGGAACATTCCTTCCCTCATTAGAAGGAGGTGTAGAGCTGGGCGGCCCAGGCTTCCTGTGGAAGCTGAGTGTTCCTGTCAGGAGGGGCCAAGGCGCGGGGGCCGCCCCATGTCCCGAGCTTTCCGTGGTCCTCACTGGGCCCCTGGTTTGGGCTGCTCCTTCAAACTGAAGGGACGGTGACACTCGGTGTGGGGCAGAGTCAGTGCTCCTGAAACATCTCAAAGATACTAGGAGAGAATATTGCTGAAGAAAATTTGTCATGGTGAAATGCCACCTAACGGCCAAAATGGCAAAGCTCAGATGGGGGTGAGGGTGGCGCGTGGCCGTGGGCTGGCTGCTCAGAATCTGCACAGACGCCAGGGCTCCCCAGCCAAGGCCCGGGAACAGCGACACTGTGTTCCCCTGTGTGTTTGCCCCCTCTGCTGGCAGCCACTGGGAAGGCGTCACGCAAGGAGCAAAGCGAGCAACTGGCGCTTCCCAGCTCCGCTCTGGGACTGCCTCTGCTCAGCCGCGTGGGGTGAGGGCGGGGGCCGGCTTCCCGGCTCTGCCGAGGGAGTCCGATGGACCCTGTCCCCTGTCTTCTGCCTGGCCTCTCGAGACCAGCTGGACAGGCTGGCTAGCCTTAAAAGGTGTTCCCACTTGTGTCAAGAGCTTGGTGGAATGAAATGGGATCACAGACTCCAGGGCCCAGCTCGCCTCCCTCCAGAGCCTGCTGCAGCCAGGTGGGGGCCCGATTCCTCGCCGACTGGAGGCCTCGTTTTCCTGAGGATCAGGCCCTTGGCTCTCCTGGGTCACCACGTGTGTCCCCGCCATTCTTGCTGCACTCTGCCTGGCACGCCTCCCTTCGTCCTGTTGATGAGGAGAGGCCTCCGCCAGGGGTGCAGGCCTCCTCGTCTGGTGCCCTGGGTGTCAGGCTGCACTGGCCCTGCTTTGAGGCCTTTTGAGCTGGGGCAGAATCTGTTCTGCCCTGTCTCCCATGAACAGCCCCTCCCGGCTTTTCTTTCCTCGCCTCTCCCCCACCGGGAGGAACGCCTGGAAGCCAGCGGGGGAAGGAGGGCAGCATCTACGCACCTTCTTCTCACGGGCAGCTTCTGGCACATGGGCGATCCGTTTTCCCCCAGCATAAAATGTGCCTGCTCCAAGAGTGTGCTTGGTGTAGGTGTCTGGCTCTGTGGGTTGTGCAGTGAGTCCAGCCACAGAACTGGCATCCATATCAGGGTGTGGGAACCATGGAGCACCCAGACATCTCAGGTCCCCCATTGTCCCCTAAACCACATGGGCCAGACCTGACTTTTGTCCCCGTGGATGAGTCTTATTTATTTCTGGCCTCCCTATACACATGACCAGTGAGCTCTGCCCAGGGTGGGGCCTCCTGCTCCACTGGGCAGCTGCCTGCCACGGCTCCCTCCACCCCGTTCGGCGCCCCATGCTGCTCTGGTGTGTGGGCACCACTGTGGATGGACATGGGTGGCTCCCAGTTCCTAGCCTGTGTTCCTAATGGACACCGGCACCTGCACAGTACCTGCTGCGGCGCAGCAGCCCAGGGATTTAGAAGATTCTGTGACGAGAGAGGTGGGAGACATGTCCTCCAGACACTGGCACATGCACCAAAGTTCAGAGGCCTGGTGACACATGCAGGGCCTGAGGAGCCCTGTGATGGGTGTCGGGGTATGACTGAGGGGGGATGGCAGGACGCCCCAGCAGCTGGGAGGCACCGTGCTATATACCATCCCCCCTACCACACCCCCCAGCAGAGCACTGGGCATATCTGAGAACTAAGCCAAAATAGAACCATACAAGGAGGTCAAGGGAAGGGGACGCTTACTTTGGGACAGGGAGAGTAACTGCTACCCTTAAAGATGGGAAAGTGTGCTATACAAGCACAGACTGTTTCTGACAGGCAGGGTAGCAGGGCAGAGAGGGGCTGGGAGAAAGCTCGCAGCCTGCAGAGCTGACAGGCTGTGCCTGCCTGCCACGTCAGCCACAGTGTGGACCGGGAGTCAGAACCCGTATCAGTGATGTGGACACTGGCGTGCAGATGGCCACAGATGTGCAACCATTGGGAGATGCCAGGAGAATGTGGTGGGAGCACTGCCTGCTAACCTGGGGTGGGCAAGCAGTGGCATGTCGTGCGGTGGGGGACGTACCCCGGCACGGTGAGCAGTACCTGCACTGGACGTTTGGAGGGAGCTGGGCCAGGTCTGTTGCTCAAAGAGCGTCCCCCTCTGCCGAGCTGTTCCGCCCCCTGGTCTCTTTCTTCGGAAGGTCCTCTGCCCATTTGCGGAGCGTGTGCGTTGGGTTCCACCATGGCGCTCTGTACAGGGTGGAGACCAGGTGGGGCTGAGACGCTGGCCAGAGCCAAGAAGTGGGGTGAAGGTGCACATCTGCTGGGGAGGCTGGCGGCAGTGGGCGGGCTCGGAACACTGCCCCTCGGTGAGGACGGGCCTGCGTGGGCAGTCAGTGGGAAACGGGGGCAGTGAGGTTCTGCGTGTGCGATAACCCCAGTGCCCACTCCCGCACTTGGCTGAGAGTGGTCTGGGAGGACACAGCTGGCCAGAGAGGGGCTTTCTTGGATGTGTGTAGGTGGGTGTGGGGAGAGGGCACCACAGCACAGGCCCTGCCGGCCCCCTGGGAGCCGCTGGCTGTGGCAGCAGGAGACGGGAGCCTTGTGCTGGGCCACGGAGAGGCTGAACAGAGCAGGTGGGCGAGCAGGCAGCGGGCAAGAGAGGACTGGTGGGTTGGGAGACAGGAGGATGCGGTCCCGGAGGAGGTGGTGCTGGTCAGCATGGGGTGGGTGACCAGTGCTGTTGGTGAGTGATCCCCGTTAGCCCTTGGGCAGGGGCAGGCTGGCACCTGGGTGGGCGTGGAGGCCAGAAGAGGGACATGGGAGTCAGCGGCCACCCCGGCAGTGCTGAGGTCTGGCATGGCTGTCCCTCTGCCGGGTCCTTCCCTGTCTGGGCTGGCGGCACCAGTGAGGCCCTGTCATTATGGCTCTCGGCCCCTCCTGCCTCCTCTCCCGGGGCCCACTGCCTTCAGCCAGGAAAGCAGGTCCTCGCCATGGCCAGCAGGCTGTGCACAAGCCCCTCCAGGCGCCAGTCCTTGTCCCTACACGGCCGTCACCTGAGCCACTGTTGCCATTGGCGTGTCTCTTGACACATGGTGCTGACTCGTCTTTGGCCCATCTGCCTGCTTCATGTTCTCATCCCGCGTTTATTTCATGCTGCGTGGAGCAAGGTTTGGGGCTTAGCTACCTGAAGAGCCTGGTCCCCCTGAGAGAGAGAGGTTAGCCTGGCTGTTAGGAATGGTGCCGGGCAGGAGGAAAGGGCTTTGGCTGGAGGGCGACTTCCAAGGCTGCGGGTGAGCAGGCAAGCACGCCAGAAGAGGTCTCCAAGGTGTCATCAGTGGGTAGGCACCGGGTGCCTGGAAAGCTGCCATGCTGTGGCCAGAACCATGCACAAGAGTAGCTGGAGCCAAATCCATGACCCACTCTCCCTTTTTTGCAGAATCACCAGGTGGTTAGACTGGGAAAAAAGGATGCACTGAGCCAGGATCTGGGAAGACTTCCACTGGCTTCTCAGAGATGAGAGGCCGTTGGCTTTGGTTTGAAGATGGCTTTTTCCTTGTGCTTCACACCTCCAGGTCCTTCTGGCCCGGGCTCAGGTGTGTGGAGGGACTCCGGTATGTGCAGGCCCTGCACCGCCCGGTGGTTACCGGGATCTGTTTGGGCTGCAGGTGGACGGACCTGGAGAGGTGCACAGTCAGACTGGAGGAGGTCACCTTGGTCACGCAGCAGGAGCCCCAGGCTGAGCACCCAGGGGTGGCGGCGAGCAGGCATGTGGGAGGTGTGGGTGCGCCAGCCTCACCTAAGCCCCTGCAGCCTTGTGTGCGGGCTGGGCCAAATCGCGTCCCCATGCTCAGGGCCTTTGTCACAGTCTCAGGCTATGCTGAAGCTGTCAGAGAGACCGCACGCCCAGAGCTGCTGCGTTCCTCTCCGCAGGACTTAATGCTGGGCCTTATTCAGTTCCAGAAAAGTCCTGGGTAGTTTTTTAAAAGAGTTGTTGCTTTGCCAAGCTCATGGGGATCAACTGTTTATGCAGAATCTTGGTTGTGACAAAGATTGCTTGGTCATCCTGCAGAGCCAGGGGCCTGTGTGAGGGTGCCCCCCAGGCATGGTGCTCCAGCCCTGCCCTGGCTCCCCGTGCAGAGCAGGGCCTCACTCTCCCCACTGCCCCACCCCTGCAGCTGTGGCTTCTGTCCCTGTCTGGGTTCAGGATCTCTCTGTGATGCCCTGGGGCTCGGGCACTTGTCAGGACAGTCCGCCATATCCCAGGCTCTGCACTCCAGCCCCACGTGTGGCCCCTCGGACAGTTGTCTACACAGCTTCCCCTCCTCGGCCCAGGCCACCGGCTGGGGTCTCCCATCCCTGTGGGCCAGTCCCCCGTGTGTCGGGCAGTTGTAAGACAGCGCCCCCGCGGGGCCACATGTGGGCACCGTGGCTTTTCACCATGGTGGGGAGGGAGCCGTTGTCCCCTCACCAGCCTTCCCAGAGGCTCCCCATAACACTGGGGAGGGTGGGCTGCAGGGAGAGCCATGAGGCCAGCAGGGCCACTGGGGGTGACGTGGCTGAGTGGAGCAGCTTGTGGACAAGCAGGCCCAGTGCCAGGGGCGTCCTGGCCTTCTGGGGAGCTGCCTGGGAGCAGACGCAGGGTTGAAGGGGCCCACTTGACCCTAGTACCCTACATGTGCCTGCTTCTTCACCCCGAGTGCAGCTAGCGGGCACCCCTCCACGACCCCCCATGTTACTCCAGGCGTGCGGCCTGAGCTCTCGGGGAAGTGGGACTGACATGTGGGAGGCGCTCAGTTGTGTGCCCGCTCTGTGGCGCCCAGGCCCAGCCTCCCTCGGGTCAGTGTGCCGCCCACTCGGGGGCTGAGTTCTGGGTTGCCTGCTCCATCAGGTGGGGGCCTTCCTCGGCGCCTTGTTGATCCAGTTGCCATCCCAGTTGTTGCGAGGCCAGGTGACAGGAAGGAAGGAAAAGTGAGCCCTTCGTACCTGGAGAGGGTAGGAGTGTGATGTCTAACTGCCTCCCCAGGGCCTGGTGAGGTATGCACATCACCATGCTGGCCTCCTTGGCCCACTGGGGTGGGCAGCACCTTGGATGCAGGACACAGGGGCAAGGCATGGCTTCCTGCAATGCTCACACACTGCCAGGCTTTGCCCACCTCAAGGCATCCACCCTGTGGTCGCCAAGGCCTGTGGTCAAGGCTCCTGGTCAGGTACCCTGGGACCTGCCTGTCTGCCTCCAACTGTGGGCTGGCTCTGGCCCTCAGGGCTACCCTGGGATTCTGCATCACCCTGACTTCTCAGCTGCCATGAGCAGGACCCCAGTGAGGGCTGGGGACAGGTGGGGCGGGGATGTCACCGAGAAAGCCAGACATGTTTCTGCTTAGGATGCCATCCTGCCCTACAGGTTTTACCAGCGCAGGTGGCCTTCAGGGTGAGCACCTCCTGACAGTGTAGATGCCACCCAGCGAGGATGAGCCCCAGCCTCACCTGGTGCGCTGGGACCTGTTGGAGCCCTCCCCTCTGGCTTCCACTCTGCTGTCACAGAGTCAGGGGAAGCAGAGAAGAGCATTTTCTCAGTGCCTCAAGTGGCTGGCAGGCAGGTACTCAGCAGCAAGGATGGGACACTGCCCCCGTGGGCGGTCCCAGCTGCCTGCCTGCCCTGCACCCAGCCTGTGCTGCAGTGACCAGCACAAACGGGGCTATGTCCAGAGCTTGTCTCAGAGGCCTGGGAGTGGAAGGTGGCCTCATGAGCAGGGATGGCAGGGAGACTTCACCAGGGCCTGGGCTTAGGAGGCCCGTGGTAGGCCTGGGTGGGGCATGCTGGAGAAGTGCCTGGACCCGCAGCACCTGCCGGGAGTTTGCTGTGGCACGTCCAGCCTCCGAGAAGGACGCTGCTGGGGTGCTGGTGGGCAGCGGGCCTGGCATGAGCAGGGGGTGAGGGACTGGAGAGAAAGGCAGTTCCTGACGGTCCCCTCCCCAGGGGCTGGCTTTCCTCTGGTCCTTCTCTCCCAATGACTGCGTCTTCATCGAGGCCGCAGCCCTGGGCTCTGTGCCCACACCTCTGGCGCCAGGCTGCCTGGAGACCTGTTGGTGGCTTCCCTTTACCCCCCACCACAGAGCCTTCCCCGCTACCGCTGTCTGGAGAGCCAGTCTGCCATCCACCCAGGCCTGCTAGGATGGCGAGGTTCTGCAGCCAAGCTGGGAGACTGCGTCCAGTCTGCGTGCATCACTGGCCAGGGCTGCCCCAGCCAGTGGCCTTATCCTGTGGCTGGGCACGCAGCCCAGGGAGGGGCGTGGCAGGCTGAGGCTGACGTGGCTGGCAGCATGTCCCTGGGGAGACAGCCCTCAGAATAGCCCTCAGTCGTGTGGGGCTCTGGGTGGGTGGAATTCTGGCGGAGGTGAGCTGCCAGGGCCCGTACCGCTGGCCATGGCCAGCCCGATTGCCATAGACAGAACCAGCTTGTCTCCAGGGAGGATTCTTGTTTCTGGGACAGACCAGCTCCCCAGCGTGAGGGGGTCTGTGTCTTTTGTGCTGGACTTCGGTCATGTGGCGTGTGCCCCAGCATCTGCACTGGCAGGTGGGGCGCCGCGGGCCTGGCATGCTTCCTGTCACCCTGCACTGCATTCTGGATGGTTCTGCACCATCTCATCAGCTGTCTAATTTGGTCCTAAATCCGCTGCTGAGTTTTAATAAGCAGTTACTATCTGCTTCTTAAAAGTCTTCCCTGCACTTTGTGACCCTCCTGGCTTACTCGCCACCACTTCCTTTTCTGGGCAGATAGTCCCAGGCTCCTTTCCTCTGCCGTCAGAGTGTGGCTGGTCTGTGAGGCGTGTGGGGTCTCCCTTGGTTGATTCTCGCTCACTGTCGTTTGGTTTATCATAGGGTTCTCTCTGACCTTGTGTGGCTCTTTGTCCTTGAAATTGTTGGTAAGATTTCTTGGTGGTCCGGGGTGAAGATGAGAGCTTTGGTTTGCGATGTACCAGGGGCACCACCAGTACAGGAGCCCCACAAGCCAGGCCTTGGCATGAGGGTCCCTAGACCCCTGGTGTCTGGCTCTGCCCATGGGGCTTCTCGGGGCCTCCCTCCTGTGTTGTGCTCTGTCCCTGTGGCCGCTGGGGTGGCTGTGGGTATATGCACCCCCACTTTGGGGTCCCAGCTGCACTTGGGGGAGCGTTTCCTGCCAGATACCTGTCTTGAGGTGGCCCTAGGCCTTGTCTTGTCTTCTTCACCCCTGCAGCCACCAAAGCCTGGTTCAGGAGATGAAGTGACACCCTAGGGCAGGAACAGCCGTGTACTCCGCTTTCTTTCCGCTCTGGGTGCCCACATTCTGTGAGATATTGGCAATATCCTGCACTAGCTGCTTTGAAGATGTTTACATAGTCTTAAAAACATTTTGAGATGTTTTTACCAGGAGGTTGGTCCCAACAGCTTGCCCACCAGTAATGGGATTGTCAGGCCCCCTGGGACGATGGCATGGGTGCCCACTGGAGGGAACCCAGACTTCTCCTGTCACCCGGGGCCTCTTCCCACACAGGGCCCTTGTGCATCGGGCACTGCCTATGGCTCAGCGTCCTGCATGGCTGGCGGCCAGCAGCTTACCTCCCATGCTAGCTCTTCTGTAGACAGCACTCAGTGTGCACAGCCAGGGGCTTCCTTGAGAGCAAAGCTTGGTCTCTTGCAGCCATCACCGAAGTGCATGCCTGGGGTGCCGGGTGGAACATGGGCTGAGTACTGGGAGTCCCTCCAGGGCCTGTGGGAGCCAGCGGGGTGGTAGGTAATAGAGAGAGTCCTTCTGCCTGTCCTCCATTTCCCGCTCTGGCCAGACCAGGGAGCAGAAGTTAGTGGGATGCTGGGTTGCCATGGTGTCACCCATGGGAAAGCCTCTTGTGGCCCTGGGCTGCAGGCTTCAGCCCCTCCTGCTCTGTGGCCCATGCCCTGCGTCCTGGCTGCCTGCCTGCGGTGCTGGCCCAGCTCTGAGGGCAAGATCAGTGTCATGGGGATGTTCTGTGTGTCCTGGGACAGGAAGGTTTCACTTCAGAGGCCCAAGAACTGCAAGCAATGTGGTGACGTCAGTGTGAGGCCCTCACCAGCACTGTGCACCTGCCCGTCCCCACGGCTGGGGGGCCTCTCCCAGAACTGTGGATGGGGGGGCCCAGTGGGGGCGGTAAGCTGGAACCCTCCTTGGCCTTCATGCCTGTGGGGACAACTGTGCTGGAGCCACATGCAGCAGTCTGGCCCCTTCCCTGTGCGGTCACTCTGAGGCCTGGCGCAAGGATGGACCAGGTCTGAGCATCTTGCCCCCAGCCGCCTGAGGGAAGGGCCCCACTCCTAGTCCAGCTGTACAGATGTGCCCCTTGGGAGGAACACATGCCCTCTTCTAGCAGGGATCGTGTGCTTAACGTCCTGGGGGCCAGGCCACTGCATGGACCCTCCCCAATCTCAGGACACCCTGGGCTAGTGTGCTGGGAGCTCAGTGGCCTCCTCTGGATCCACACACACAATCGTGCACATGCACACAGACACACATGCTTTACACATGTGCACGGACCTCGTGGCCTCACATATGTGCACATACATTGAACATACCTGCACCCCCCCTTGCTTATCAGGCTCTTCTGGGAGCATCTTTTCAGCTTCATTCAGTCTCTGCATGGCCTCTTTGCTGCCCATTTCCCAGCTACAGGGACTGGCTCTGCCCTGGAGTCGGGTCCCCAGCCCTTTGCACGTGTGCAGGACCAGAGACCACTGCAGTCACCTTGTCTAGGGTCACTGGTCTCAGGATGTCATGTTGGTTCTTGACTGGGTTGTGGGAAAAGACCTGCTGGCTTCAGAGGCTCCCAGATGCAGGGCCTGTGTGTGGGGTTGGTTGCTGACTGGGTATGTGCTTCACCAGCCCTTGGGTGCCTAGGTGTGCGTCACATCACCAGCATGGTGCTTTGCTCCCCCTGCTGACATGGGGTGTGCAGGGCCCTCGGACCCTCACCATGCTGGGGTCACGGTTCCGTGCCTGCTTGCCACCCTCGTGCAGCTTGTCCTGGGCCAGCCAGCATCTCAGGTGTCAGGGTCAGCCTGGCTAGTGCTGACCTGTGTGAGTATTTAGGGAGGTGGTTGTGCTGGTGAGCGTTATGGTATCTGGCATGCAGGTCTGCCACATCCAGCGAGGGCCAGAGGCATCGCAGAGAGGGTTCTGTTCCAGGTCAGGGAACCCTGCAGGTTCAGGGAGGAGGTTCTGTCATCTGCCGTGCACTCAACTCATGTTCCTCCTTTTCCCACAGACTGTGTGGCCCTGTGTGAGCAAAGCCACCCTGGGGGACCCATGTGCATCATCTTCTTCAAGTTTGATCCTCGCCCCGTTTCCAAAAATGCATACAGGTAAACCCCCTTGCTCTGCATCTGCCGCCCTCCGCTTGGCCTTGGTGCCCCATGGTCCTGGGCACTGGGGCTAAGTCGCATGGGCCTGGCCCTGCCCTGGCAGCGCTCACACACTGTGGGGCCAGGAGGGCATGCCTCTCAGGGGCAGGGACCCTGAGCTGACATACAGAGGCACAAGGGCTCAGCTGCTAAGGTGGCTGTGTGGGCAGCACACAGGAGAAAGCGTGGGTGGGCGGGGGCACAGCCCTGTGGGCTCTGATGGGGCAGCAGAATTGGGTGGCAGTGAGCGAGAGCCCAGCTTGGGCTGGGTGGTCTGTGTCGCTGATGAGAGTCTGGGTGGTGGTGACAGCAGCATGGGGGTCTGTGGGGACAAGGATGGGGGTGGGGGCTGGAGGAGGTGGGAGCCCGAGGCCAGGAGGCTGAGACTTGATCTGGTTCTCTCCGTCCTCCCATGACCCTGGGCTCTGGGTGGTGCCCCTCCATTCCCGGGGCGCCTGAATGGGAATGCATCCCCACTTATCTTCGCTGAATAAGAATGGGGCTGAGCTGTAACCCACAACCAAAAATGACATGGAACTCCTCTCTGGCGCAGTTGCTTGGGCAGTTATCATTTAAAATCTGTACCAGAAGGGGTGTGAACCATTTCAACAAGCTTCTCAGATTTGAGTCACTACACAAAATTGCACAGACACCATGCTGTCTAACCTCGTGGCTGAACCAACTCCTTGCAGGGCAGGGAACAGGAAACAGAGAGTCCAGGGTTCCCTTCGTGCAGAGGAGTCAGCAGCAGAGCGAGCCCTGCCAGACAGGATGCAGCCAGTGGGCAGGATCCAGGCACAGCGATCTCAGCAGGGATGGGGCCGTTCCGGGATGACTAACTGTGGTGGGATTGGTGTGGCCAGACTGAGATCCAGGCCTCCCTGGAGAGGCACCGCCATGGCATGCTAGATGGCCGAGGAATCGCTGGGAGCTGCATCACCTGTCTCAGGGAGGGGGCTGCTGGGGGAGGCGTGGGCCTCCAGCTGCTTACTGCATGTGCGGGGGAACCACACGTGTCACAGGAGCCTCCTGAGGAAGCATACCGTGGCCAGGAAGAGAAGTCTGTCTGCCTCTGGTTCTTTCCAGTTCCTCTGCTCAGCTTGAACGTGGTGCCAGCTGCACAGGTCAGCTGCATTATCACGGAGTCGACAAGGGGTGAATTCGGCCCTGAGAGGCAATAAATGGGTAACTGGCATGGTCCCCCGCCATTTATCCACCGAGCTTTCACGTGTACCCATACACATTCATTTGAATTCCCGTGCATTGATAAAAGGAGTCTTTCCACCTGACAAGTGAAGAAATTCTCAATCAAGGACAAAGTTGCTGAGCCCCTCGCCGGCTTGCTTCCGTTTGTCACTTCTTGATTCACCCACAGCCCCACTGGATGTGCTGTTCCCCGAGTTGCCTCCACTCTCTTGCAAGTAAAACAAAACGGGAAGAAGGAGAAAGGAGGGTCGCATGGGTCTCTCTTGCTTTCGCACAGCACCACACTGGGACCTATCCTCAGACCAAGGCCTTGTGGGCTGTGATCCAGGACAGCCTCAATGTTTCGCTCCAGCATTTTCCAGAGCCTTAAGTAAGAGATGATATTCTGCCTCTGGGTAACCGAATATCCTGGGTGTTTGTGATTTGCAAAGGGGCCGAGGGGGCATCTGGTGGCTGCTCTTGTTCCAGCTCAGGGACGGCCCAGTCATGAGAACAGGCAGGGTGCACGCTCTCAGTGCACACGCTTCTGCCCCTGATGCCAGAATAGGAGGGGAGGAGCAGGGAGGGGCTGCCACAGAGGGGCACGGAGCCTGAACAGAAGGGGAACAGGCCAGTCGCCGGGGCTGTCACGTGGGGGGGAGGCGGCCTCGCCGTCCTGGGCAGCTGGCCCAGCCCCACTGTCACCGCCTGGGCTCCCTCCCATCTTATCCCTCTCTGTCCCGGCCCAGGGCGCACCAGCCTCTGCCCTCTACCCTGGTGACCCTGTGCTCTGTCCTTGGCTTCCCCCACCTGACAGTAGTCAGCGTGAGAGTGTCTTTATTTGAGTGTGGTAAATATACATAACATAAAATTGTGTCATTCCAACCATTGATAAGTGTGTAGTTCAGAGGCTTTAAGCACATTCACAGTGTTTTGCAACCATCCCCACCATCGATCTCCAGAACTGTGTCGTCCTCCCAAACTGACTCTCCGTCCCCATTAAACACTAACTCCCCATTCCCTTCCCCAGCCCTCAGTGACCACCATTCGATTTCCTGTTTCTATGACCTTGACTCCTCTGAGTGCTTCGTAGAAGTGGAATCATATGTTTTGTTATGCTTGGCTTCTTTCACTTAAGCTAATGTCCTCAAGGTTTGTCCATGTTGTAGAATGTGTCAAAATGTCCGTCCTGTTTAAGGCTGAGTGATGCTCCGTTGTGCAGAGAGACCACATTCTGTTATCCATTCATCCATCCATAGACACAGGCTACTTTCTCTACTTGGCTGTGACGAATGCTGACACGAGTACTAGTGTACAAGCATCCATTCGAGTCCTGCTGAATTCTTTTGGGTACATTTTACCCAGGAGCATAATTGCCGGGTCATGTGGCACCTCTGTGTTGGACTTTTTGAGGAAGTGGCAGACTGCTTTCCTCAAGTGGGCTCCCCAAGCACATCAGCCATGTTCCCTGTTGGGTGGTACAGCATCCTCAAAGGGTGTTGTCATCACACACCATGCAGACCAGGCCCTCTCCCTGCAGCCAGTCTGGGTGCCAGGGCCACCATCCAGCTTGGGCCCTGCTGCCTGTAAAGCTGGTCCACGTGGCTGGGACCTGCTAAGGGCCCTGAGTCCCCTCAGTGTCGCCACAGGCATGTGGCCCCTGCCCCTCAGGGCACAGCCAGCACCTGTCCTTGTTTGTAGTTGTGGGTCAAGTCAGCGTGGCCCCAGGGCCAGATGACTGCAGAGGGGACGCTGACAGCTGGCTCCATGGCCGTCGCTGCTGCTGCCCTGTGAAATAGGTTGCCTGACAGAAAAAACGGAGGCACCCTTCTCTTGGTGCTGTGGGCAGCATCACATGCAGCTCTGCCATTGCCGACGCTGATCTCACAAGAATGTGTTTTCTGGCTTTTGAGGAGTGAGTTCCTGAAAGATGAGCCTGTTCCTGCCCCATGGTGCCCCAGCCGGCCCACGATGCTCACGCCTGGTCTGTCGCTGCCGCTTTGCTGGGCTGCCGGGGAAGGCAGGGCTCCTGAAGCATTCCCCCGCTTCCGGGCTGCACTGGAGTGTCCTGTCTCCTGCTCTCCTTGGGGCAATGCAGAGCCCACGGCAGAGCAAGCATCCCGCAGTCGGGTCCCACCCAGGTCTGGCAGTGCTCGCCTGGGCTGAGTGACCCTCGGTGGGCGCAGGGAGGTCGGGGGCCACCTCAGGGCCGGCCAGGGAATGAACGCCGGCTCAGCTGCCTTTGCAGAGCAGCTCCAGGCCTGGCACTGGGCTTCGCCGTGGCCAGCACAGATCCATTCGTGTCACCACCCTACTGCCTTCCCACTTTGGGGGTGCCCATCCCTCCAGACGTGGCAGCCTTTCCCCCCTTCACATCCCACACCGCCTGCCCGCAGACACTGCCCAGGTATGACCCCAGACACCCTTGGGCCTCACTGTCTACCTTCCAGGCTGCTTCTGGCCACACCCGCAGGTGGGCCTCTCGGGTACCTCTGCCCCCTTCTGGGGTGGCCTTTGGTGCCATGCGTCATGGCCCCTGCCCGGGGCTGTGATCCACTGGGTAGCCCCAGCCTCTGCCCCTCATGCCCACTGTTGTTGCCTGGTACTTGAACCTCCATATTTTGGTGACGGTGACCCAGTGAGTGGTCTCTGAGTGCCTGTTGGCTTACTTGTGTTTTTAATTCCCATACGAGCATCTGCAGTGCTCTAGGGAGGAGCAGAGTGGGTCAGGCATCTGCTGTCTGCCTGAGGGATGCTCACTTAGAAGCTTTCTGTGCCGGCCGCTGCTCTGCCACTGGGTCCTGATGACCTCACCTGCTCCAAAGAGGCGGCTGTGTCCCCACGGGATTCCCCGTGATGTCATTTCCCTGACTGCAAAGGAGTGTGTGCTCTTTGAAAAAACAGTCATGCGCTATGAGATAAACAGTAACACGGGAGCCCCTATGCAGATGCTCCCCAGGTCCCCGCCCTGCTGTACCCACCTGTGTGATCTGCTCCTCTGCAGGTATGAGGGGTGGGCCTGCTGGCCTAAATGTGAAGAGATTTTGCTTTCTAATCTGTGAAAGCCCCTACTCAGCTGATCTTGAATTAACCAAATGGAAGATTCCTGGGTGGTCCTGACCCAGTCAAGAGAATCCCCAGAAGGGACTAGGCCTCTCCTGGAGGGGTAAGTGGCTATGCTTGGAAGGGCCCTCTGGCCAGGACCTGAGGGTGGCCTCTAGCAGTTGGCAAGCCCGGCCAACAGCAGACAAGACAGGAGCCCTCAGTCACACAGCTTCAAGGAAGTGACCTCGGCAGCGACCTTGGGAGTGTGAGGAGGGCGCTGAGTCCCAGCTGACACCCCACCAGCAGGCAGACCCGAGCAGAGCCCCCAGCACAGCCAGTCGGCGCTCCGCGCCATGGCGCAGTGAGAAGTAGGGGGCTGCTTTGAGCCTTAGGCTTAGGGTGTGTAGTCAGGCTGCCGAGAGAACCGGTGCACCCCCATCAGGTGACACCATCGTGGCTGTCAGGTAACTGCCATCTTCCTCAAAATGTCTAGTTTTTGACTCCAGCCATCCTGTGCACCTGCTGGTGCATGGGCCCACTCCCGCTGGTGCACGGACCTCCCCCCAGCCGGCTCATAGGCCCCCTTCAGCAGCGCGGTGAAGAGTGCCCATTGGTGATGATTAATCAGCGGTTTCAATTATTAGAACAAAACAAAGCCCTGGGGACTTGCTGTCCTGAGAGCCCCTGACCATGGTGGGCAGTGCCCCTCAGCGTTGCTGCGGGGCCCACAGGTGGAGAGGAGGGAACCTGTCACGTGGAGCCTCTGCATGACACTCACCTGCCGCATGTCTCTGAATTAGGTGTTTAATGAGATCCCTAGCAAGCCCCTAGCCAGTCAGCTAAGGAGTGACTCAGGTGACAAAAATAACCCAGCAGTTAGTGTTCCTAGTTATTAACACACAGGTAACTCTTCCTTGTTTTAAAATCAGGCAGTTGAAAATCTTAGGATAAAGGTTCTGCTCTGTCAGCTTTTCTTTCCTTTTCCTAATTTTCCCCTTTCTGGAGCCCCGTGGAAGAGCCAGAAGCAGAAGCCAGCGGCCTGTGCCGAGTGAGCAGGGGAAGAGCACAGGGCGTCTGCGGGAGGACTTGATCCTGACCGCGTGGAAGTCCCCTCCCGTGGGCTGGGGCGGCCACTGCTGCAGCCCTTCCACACTGTGGAGTCCCCTGGGCGTGGTGGGCACACACAGGGTGCTGTCCCCCGTGACCACTGGCCGGGTGTGGTGATCTCACTGGGTGGCCTGTGGGAGCAGTAACAGCCAGGACGGGCCTGGGGCTGGGCCCCTGTAAGGACAGAGCCGGCCTGGTGAGGCGGAGAGCAGGGCCCAGCCGGCTTCTCCCTGGGGCTGGAGCTGGGTCAGAGCTTGGCCGCTGGGGCTGCAGAGGGTGCCCTGTGAACGCTGGGGCTCGTATCCAGGATGGTGACCTCTTGCCAGTGCACACCAAATGGCCTGGCACAGCCCTGGAGCCAGCTGGTGGGCAGAGGGCGGCTACAGTCCACCCAGGTGTCCTTGTGGTGGTGAAGCCTCCAGGGCAGACCCAGAGGCTGGACAGCCACGCTCTGTCCCAGGCCGTGTTGGTGCCTGTGGCCAGGCCGCGTGGTGACTGCAGGGTTGGGGTCATGCTGCGCCCCCAGCAGGCAGTGCTGGCGCAGGTTTCACTTCCAGTTTCATGGACATGTCTGTTAGTTCAGGTTAACCACAAGCAGCCGTTCATACAATCAACGAGCCCTCACAAAAACTATTTCTGAAGGCTTTTAGGGATCTGACCACGGACTAGACTCCCGTGGCCTCAGACCTAGCATGACCAAGGCCGCCCTGGCCCTGCGCCCTCCGCGTGCTCACCCCAGTGCTTGGCCACCTCTTAGGCCAGGGCTCTGATGGCCTTGGCGGGCGGGCCCCTCCCTTCTGTCACCGTCAGGATCCTTATTGTCAAAGGTAAAGCTGACTGGAAATTCCATTTTTTTACCTCAAAACCAGGCTCTGACACACTGACATCTTTTCTAATTTCCAGAGAAGCACTTGTTTGATTCACAGTGTAAAACACTAGCGAAGCACAGAGAAGTCCTCCCCCATCCCCTGTGGCCCTCGCAGGTGCAGGACAGCAGCCTTCAGAGACCTGTGTGCTGCCGTGCACCGTGTACCCAGGCCCCTTCGAAGGGGCTTCTCCCACTTCCAGAAGGCTCACAGGCTGGCTGGGCCCGGCCCTGGGCCAGGAGGACGCCGCCCTGCCTCCTGGGCATCTGGGACGTGCCTGGTGCCGGCTGGTCCGGTTGCAGGGGGTGGGGACGAGGCCGTCCTGTGGGGCCCGGGCCAAACCCCCATCCCAGCCCTGAGCCTGAGCTGCTGGACGTGGGCTTTGCCCGGCAGCGCACGTCCTCAGCAGGTCCCGGGAAAGCCACCCGGCTGGAGCTGCCTCGGTCACTGGTCCCATGCAACTCTTGTCCTCTTTGGGAGTTACCTATGTTGCTACTGAGGCAAATTTTCTTTGTTAATGAGAGATAAGAACATGGCTTTTCTGTCTCCAACCGCCCTTTGGTCGTGCTCTCTCCTTCAGGCTCATCCTGGCGGCCAACAGGGATGAATTCTACCACAGACCATCCAAGCCAGCCAGCTTCTGGGGCAGCAGCCACGAGGTGCTCAGTGGTGAGTCCCCTTGGCAGAGGGAGCGTGTGCCCCTGGAGGGTGTGAACGAGCTCGGGCTGAGGCAATGACACTGGGGGGGCTTGTGGGGCAGGTGCCCAAGTTGGTGCAGGGCCAGCGCTGCGTGAACGCTCCGGCACCATCCACTAGCCTCATGTGCCCTCCATCCCCGAAGGAGTAGCCAGGAGGATGGGTCGGTTTTATTCGGATCCACCCTTCCTCTGTGGGCATGTGATTGGATTTTTGTGAGGTGCAAGGCCACACTTGATCACTGTGAAGCATTGTAGCCGTGTGTGCGCATGTGCGCTTGGTCTGCATGTTTCTGTTTACACACAAGCACCCCTCGCCCCAAGGAGAGAGAGCCTGAGTTTGAGGAACAGAGGCCTGCTCGGGATGTCTTCAGGTGGGGGCAGCCCGAGGAGTGGGGGTGACAGCTGGGTCCCTGCCCACCTGGGAGGCCAGTGTGTGCCCTGCTCTGCCTGCAGCAACGTAAAGCTTGGCTGTGGAGCAACCAGAGAAAGCTTCCTGTGTGGACCGTGGTTGGGCAGTAGTGGGAGAAGACAGTGCCGAGGCTGGATGGTCCCGGTGCCATGTGGGAATAGGGCAGGAGTGGGAGACTGAGGCAGGGCACCATCCCATGCAAGTCTGGCAGGTGGTGGGGAAAGCTGCTCTGAGGCCATGAGCACAGTCCCCAGGGTGGCCATCGCAAGAGGGAACAGACTGTGCCCTGGGCTGTGTATTGGCCTTATCAGAAGCTGCCTGGGAGACCTTGGAACTGGCTGTGCAGACAGCAGCGGGGGAGGAGGCTGACAGGGAGATCCCTGCTGCATAAGTTCTGATCACAGCAGTGCAGTCATATCAGGGTGTGTGGGGGGGGTCCTCTGCTGAGCCAGCCAAGCTGTCCCAGAGGTTGAGGGGCAGGCCTGTGGGGCCGTGGGAAGAGGGCCGAGGGAGACTTTGGGCATGGCCAGGACCATCGGCCATGTTGGACTAGGATGGAATAGAAGGGAGGCTGTATGTGTCACTGATGCAGGGCACAAACAGGAGGCTAGAGTGGGGCAGGGGCTGGTCAGGAGGGGTGGAGTGAGCGTTTAGGGCCGATGCCCTGAGGGAGACAGGAGGCGCCTCTCAAGGAGTTTTATAGATGAGAACCCGGAGGCTCAGAGGAAGCATTAGTCGGCCTTGTGCCCCTCAAGCCATTCTAGCCACCTGGGCTTTATCCTTCCCTGGCACTCAGGCCTGTCCCCTTCCCCTGAATCAGTGCCAGTCCCAGTTGGGGAGCTCCAGCCGCTCAGGACCCTTCACCCCCTGTGACTCAGAGGTGGCCCTGGCCTGCTGACTGGGACTCCTGCCTGCTGGAAGGGTGGCCTTGCAGCCACTGTGCCCAGCTTGGGGCTGAAAAACACCAAGGTCCACATCCTCCCCGCATCTGGCATCATCAAATTCTGTGCCAGATTGTAGGCCAGTGGCTCTCCAAATACGGTCCTTGAGCCAGGAGCATTGGCATTGCTTGAGAACTTGTTAGAAATTTGGAAAAACGTGGGTATTATTTCTATAAATATTTTTTCTGTCTCCTGCTCTCTCTTCTCAACTCTTCCCCTTTCTCTGCCTCCGTTTGCACCCATCTTAGCCTGCTTGAGGTTGTCCCACACTTCAGTGATTCTCAGTTCATTTTTTTTAAAGGTTTTTAAATTTTTTATTTTGGTATCATTAATGTACAATTACATGAGCAATATTATGGTTACTAGACTCCCCCTGTTATCAAGTCCCCCCCACATACCCCATTATAGTCACTGTCCATCAGCGTAGTGAGATGCTATATCTCAGTTCATTTTTAGAAATACTCGTTTCATCTTAGCTTCTATTGCCATGTCTTCAAATTCACCAGTCTTTTATTCTGCAGTAGCTGATCTGCACTTAATCCCATCCTGTACATTTTTATCTCACGAAATTCAATTTTTATATTTTCCTTGTCTCTATTTAACTTTTTTAGTATATAGGATGCAGTTTTTTTAACTGTTGGAATGTCCTTATTTTTGAATTCTGACCCCTGTGTCAGTTCCGGATGGATTGATTGGCCTCCTCTTAGTGGGCATGGGATGTAGTCCTGATTCCTCCGACGCTTGCCAACTTTTTATTGGATGCTGCACTTTGTGGATTTTATCTTATTGAGGGCTGGATATTTTTGTGTACCTGGAAGTATTCTTGAGCTTGTTTGGGACACAGTTAAGTCACTCAGAAACAGTTTTATACTTCCAGGTCTTTTAAAATTCGTTAGGCAGGTGGGTCCGAAGCTGTACCCAGACTAGGCTGATTTTCCCTTCTGTGTACTGTTCCCAGCAGCCCTCTGAATCTTGAGGTTTTCCAGGCCGGCTTCTGAGAATAGGCACTATTCCTGGCCTTGTGGGAGACCTGTCTCCTCTCATCTTTCTGGATGGTTCTTTTCTGGCCTCGGCTAGTCTCCTCACACGCATGCCCTAACCAGATGTCTGGGGCTCTCCGGCAGCTCTCTCCTCTCTGGTCCTCTGTCCCAGGGCCTCTGGCCACCTCGGTCTCCCCCGACTCTCCGCCCCTGTCCTCAGCCAGGCTGTCCCCAGGCCCTGCCCGGCCTTCCCTGTGCTGTGTCCTGGGGACTCTCCAATCCTGGGGCTCACCTCATTTGTTTCCAATCTTTTAGGAATCACTGTCTTCTGTTTCCTGATGTTCAGTTTCATGAAACCATTATTTCATGTATTTTGTCTAGATTTTTGGTTTTCCAGGTGGGCTGGTAAGTCAGGTCCCTGCTGATTGGCCAGGGGTAGAAGCTTCATTCACTCTTTAGTGGTTGGTTTGTAGGAGGTCTTTGTGCATCCTGGGTAGGAGTCCTTTGGACAAACAATTAGTATTGCCCACTAATTTTCTTAATGTAGATTTTCGTGGGCAGAATATTTTACTTTAGTGGAGTACAGTTTATCTTCTTTTTTATGGTTTGTTCTGTCTTTGCCTGCTCTGAGGTCATAAAGACATTTCCCTCTTTGCTTCTAGAAGCCTTCTGATTTGGGGCTATGATTTATGTCACATTAATTTTTGCACAAGGTGTGAGGCAGGGATCCATACCCACCATGCCTTCCACCCCATCTCTCCAGTGGCTCCGACATCACGGATTGAACAGATACTCCTTTGCCTTTTGCATTTTTGCTATGGCAACTTGGTTGAAAATCAGTTGAACACATACACATGGGACCATCCATGGATCTCTGTCTGTCTGCATACCAATACCACACTATCCCAATTACTGCACCTTTTTAGCACATCTCAAAATCAGGTAGTATAAGTCCTCCACTGTTGTTCTTTTCAGGACTGCTTTGGCACCCTTTGTGCACACGCATTTTAGAGTCCGCTCATTCATTTCTACACAGTGAAAAGCCTGCTGGGATTTTGGCTGGGACTTTGCCGTTTCCTTTGGTGGCTTGGGGGAACCATCGTAGCTGTCTTGTCCTCCAGTCACAGAACAGGGTGTCTCTCCACGCAGATCTGCCGTTGTCAGTTTTCATGTGTTACGCATTTTTCCTTAAATGTTTTCCTAAGTTTTTAAAAATCACTTAGTGCTGTTGTAAATGGCAGATTAGAATTTAGTTTCTTTTTGGTTTTTGTTTTGCTGATTCCTTTTGTTTTTTTTTCCTCATACGATCCTGTCTACAAGTAAAAGCTGTTTTACTTCTTTTTTTCTGAACTTTACAGCTTTTATTTCTTTTACACTATAATTTACTATTGTTATAAAAGTAACATTTTAATGAATTGGCTGTTTTTAACCTCATCTTCAAGTAAAATGGCCGACTAGTCCAGGAAGATGCATTCCTGTGGTTTCCGGGCCTTGTAGAGCATGTGGTGGGGTCCCATGGAGAGGGGGTCCCTCGTGCTGGCTGGGCGGGTGCTGTGGCATCCAAAGCAGGTGCTCGTGGAGGTGCCCACCGTGAGGGCCCAGCGCCTTGCTGGGGGAGGGCAGCCAGTACCCCTGCCCCTGGTCCAGGCTGGCATGCTTCCCTGTGACATGGCTGGCACCGTGCTCCCAGTCCAGTGCTGACCCAAGGGCCAGGAAGTGTCTTCCAGGCGTCGGTTGCCTGCCATGCAGTCTCAGGAGCTCCCAAAGGCATCAGGTGGCGAACCTTGGTGGGGAGGGCCCCGTGGGCCCCAGGGGCTGCTGCGGCCTTAGGAGTTCAAGCCCCTGCACCACCTCCAGGGCTGCTGGGCTGAGTGTGTGTCTCTCCAGAACATGGGAACAGGCCTGGGCTGGCGCCCCGGCTGGGCCCTGCTGGTGGTGATGATGTCATCTGCCACAGGGCTTGACATGGAGGAAGGCAAGGAGGGGGGCACGTGGCTGGGCATCAGTGCCCGGGGGAAGCTGGCAGCGCTCACCAACTACCTACAGCCACGGCTGGACCCGAGAGCCAGGGGCCGAGGTACGTGGACAGAGCCGCGACGCAGAGCTGGGGCAGAGACGGGGCGGACAGGGAGGAGGGTGTTTCCCACAGCCCCGCAGCCCGCTGGCTGGCCCGCATGGCCCCCGCCACATGGATGCTGCTCCCAGGAAGCGTTCTCCACATGTCCTTGGCCGAGGTGTCACTCCCGCCTGTGCCATGGGTCTCTGCCTGCCGGCTCTCTGGAGCAGTGCTCCGCATCTGCCCACATGTGGTCTCCGTGGGGGACTGTAGCCCTCGTGCTGTGCTTCTACATGGGGTGTAATGGAGGAAACAGTCGTAAAAGCCACGACAACAGAGTTCTCGGTTCAGACCTCCTCAGCTGTGGGGGCAACGGGATGTGGCTGGCCTGGCAGTGTGCAGCCTGAGGGGGCCCCGTGTCCGTCTCCGCCTTGGCCACAGGTACTGTTCCCTGCCCACAGGTGAGCTTGTGACACACTTCCTGACCGCTGACATGGACAGCTTGTCCTACCTGAAGAAGGTCTCCGCAGAGGGACACCTGTACAACGGCTTCAACCTCATAGCGGCCGACCTGAGGTGCGCCTCCTGGGCAGGGCACAAGATCCCACGGGTGCTGCCCCAGGGCCGGGGCACAGGCTAGGCCGGAAGCAGGGTTCCTGTCCCGCCGCGCAGCTTTGTGGCGGCACCCCCCAGGGCATCATTCCTGCTGGGCTTGGGGGGTGTCCACAGGGCCCAGCCTCTCCCAGACCCACTGTCACAGGCACTTGGGGAGCAGAGCTGGGGGCCTCCTGCCATGGGAGCTGTAGCTCGTCTGCAGTGAGCACCCTCCAAGCACAGGGCGCGCCTCTTCCCACACTGGCCCCCTGCCTCTGAGGTTTTCTCCCCTGTCTGTGGCTGAGGAGCCCCGTGGTTTTGAGCCACACCTCACTTGCCCTGCTCTCTGGTGGGAGAGGTGCCCAGGCTGGAGAAAGGGACAAGTACAACTAGCTGAGGTGCGGAGCGGCCCGGGGCCCCTTGGTGGCACCTGTGGTGGCTATGTCTGAGTGCACAGTGTGGCTTGTCTCGGGTGTCCCAGCTTCTGTGAGTGGCCTAGCGCACAGCTCCCAGGACCTGCATGGAGTTGTCAAGGGTCAGCACAGCTGTCCAAGCTGCCCATGGGACCTGTCACCGGAGGACATGGAGGCCTGGCTGCACAGACAGTTGGAGAGCAGGGCAGACAGGCGGGGGCAAGGCAGGAGGAGGGGCCCCAGGGGAGCATGAGGCCTAGAGCCTGGGGGCCCCTGTACTGGGCCAAAGATTCAGGAGTCAGGTTGCTGGGACCCTGCAGAGGGCCTGGGCCAAGTCGGGGAGTGGCAATTGGAGCATTGCCAGGCCCATGTGCAGCTTACAGAGGTGCAGCAGGGGGTACCTGGAGGCCACAGGGGATGCCTGCTGAGCCCTTCATGGGCAGCTTTTGGCACATCCTCACGGCCACCCCATGTGCGCCTGACGTGGCTGAGCTCAGACGGGGAGGTCACGTGGCCATGGCCACCACGGCTGCAAGGTGGGGCTGGGGTCCCGCTGCAGCGGCCTGGGTGCCCCTGGAGATGGCGGCTGAGTCCCCCCAGGTGGGTGCCAGCTGGAAGGAGGTGCCGTGCTCTTGATGGTACCCCTGGACGCCAGCCTGCGGCGCCCGCGTTTCCATCTCAAGAGCAGATGCCAGGTGCTGGCTGGCCACCCTTGGGCCGTGGCTTGGCTTCTCAGGGTGCCCTCGTCTCTGTGCCTCCTGCCAGGCCCTGGCTATAGGCGGGCAGACAGCTGAGTGGGTGCTGCCCACAGTCTCAGTATATACAGCAGATTGTCAGACGGAGGAACAGCGGTGTCGTAGCCATGAGCACGGCCGGTGTGCAGAGGCTCTGGCTGGTGTCCACCTCCTGGTACCTGAGGCCTGTATGCATTTCTCAGAGCAGGCATTGCAGAGCGGCCAGTGGATTGAGGCATCAGCGGGAGCAGCCCGCATCAGCCCACTGGGGCAGTGGGTGTGCTGTGCTCACAGACATGGCCTGCAGGGGTTTTATGTATCTTGCCTTTCAGTGAAGTGAGCATTTCTCCTGGTTTCCTTCCCTTCTGGCTCTGTCCTCTCCCTGTGCCCCTTCCCTCCTCCTCCAATCCAGTGGTCAGTAGATACTTTCAGCCCAGGGGTGTCCACCAGGGCCAGATGGCCATCATTCCACAAGGGCAGGTCCATGGGGCTCTTTCCTGGCCTGGGATACCCAGGCCCGCTGGGCCTTGAGTGTCCACTGCATGTGGCATGCGCAGCCCCACCCCAGCCTCAAGGACAGACACACTGATCTGGAGGCCACTGTGTCTCACTGGAGGAGATCGGCTCTGGAACCTGCTGCCCTCCCCTGCCCACTTTGGCCTGCTTGTACCTTGGGGTGGCACCTGGCCGGGGAGTCCCCATGCCCACTGTGCTCCTCCAACGTGGCTCAGGGACCATGCTGCTCATCTGCAGTTCTGTGTATGTCTGGCTCAGCCAGGGAGACCAGCCCCCCGCTGCCAGCTGGACCAAGTGGTTGGCGACAAGGGCCCCATGCTCTGAGTGGACACACACATGGGCCCCTGGCTCCTGCAGGTCGGGGCTCAGGCCCCTCACTCACAGCTCTTCCAGTTCCCAGGGCCACAGGATCGGAGCCTGCCGGCAGGGGAGCCCAGTGGGTTGAGCCCAAGGGACAGGTGCGCCAGGAGGAATGTCCCAGCGCCGGGCAGCAGCTGGTGCACAGGGCTGAGGCCAGAGGGTGCAGACGTCAGGTCAGTGCGCGGCCCCAGTGGTGGGGCTGGTAGGAAGTCACGGCTGAGATGGGAGCCTCATCCCTGTCGTCGCTGGTGCCTGCGCTGGGCCCCTCCACCTGACCGGCGTTAGTGTGTGTGGTACCCAATCCTCATGCATCCTAGCTTCTTGCCTGCAAACAAAATATCTGAAGTCATTAGCCAGACATCTTTAGAAAGGAGCCAAGGGCTATGGGGAGGAATAAGTGAGTGTAACGGAGGCCGCCTGCGCCGGGGCCTGCCTGGTGGGCAGCGACAGGCACTCCCTGTGCCCAGCCGGGCCCTTTTCTGTGTCAGTTCATCCTGAAAGCTCAGGTCTCCGTGTGCAGCATCCCACCGGGAGGGTGGCTCACAGGCTGTGAAGAGTCCCTCTAGTTTGCAGAGAAGATAATCCAAGCTTTAGCAGATTTACTTTGGTATTTAAGAATGGGAACGCTTTCAGCTCTGGAGCATTTTAAACTATTTTAAATGCGCACTCAATGTATGAAAGTAGGAAAAATGTGGTCTTTGGGTCTGTGTTTGGAAGCCTCTGTCCCTACAGGGCACCCCATGCCATCTGGAAGTGCTCAGAGATGAGCAGTGGGGCCACAGTCTTAGAGAGGGGACAGGTGTTCCTGAGTTGGTGCTCAGCCCCCGCAGGTGTCCCTGCCCGCCACCTCAGCGTGCCCTCACCTTGGGGCACAGTGAGGCAGGAGGGTCTCAGATGCTGCCGTCTGGCCTGCGGTCCCTGCAGTGAGCCAGATGGCTCTGCCTGGCCACAGAGGGTCATGGATGGGGATGGGGCCCAGGAGATGGCTAGAGGGATCAGGATGCCCTGTGGCTCCTGTCTGACCCTTTCTCCCCTCCTGTCCACAGCACAGAGAAGGGAGATGTTGTTTGCTACTATGGAAACCGGGGGGAGCCTGAGCCTGTCGTCCTGGCGCCAGGTGAGCCTGCTCCAGGGGGTGGCACCGGGACGGGGCTGCTGCTCTGGGGACACTTCCCAGACACGGGCTCCGTGACGTGTTTCTCTCACGGGACAGTGTATTCTGCCTGTTGGTGTCCTTTGTGGCCTGTAACCACCTGAGGCCTGCACCTGGTCCACTGGGGGCTGCCCGCAGCGTAGGGACCTTCTCCAGGTGCCAAACTGTGACTGCCTGGAAAGAGCTGGAAATGTAAAGGCACAGAAGGACGCAGAGTCCCCGCCCCCGCCCCACCAGCTCCACGCCCTGGCCTGGAGGCATTTGTGGAAACATCTGGAAGTCACCGTGTGGTCCCCTCGGTTTTCAGTGCCTGAGACCCTGTGGCTGGGGATGCTTGTTTTCTGCTAAATCGTTGCTGGAAGAAATTCTTTTCAACTACATCCTGCTGTTTCATCCCTGGCCTGATCTGTGTCACTTTTTTCATGACTGCTTTATTGATGTAACTCACATGTCCTACAGTTTACCCTTCTAAAGTGTACCATTCAATAATTTTAGTATATCCACAGCATTGTGTAACCATCACCACTATCTAATTTCAGAGCATTTCTATCGCCCCCAGAAAACCCCTGTGCCTCTTAGTGGTCCCCTGCCATTGTACCTCTCTCCCTCGGCCCCTGGCAGCCACTAACTTACTTTCTGTCTCTGTGGACATTTTATATAAATAGAATCGTGTAATGTGTGGCCTTTGTGTCTGGCTTCTAGCACTTAGCGAGAATGTTTTCAGGGTTCATCCCCGTTGTAGCAGAATTAGGGCTTCGTGCCTTTTCGTGCCCGAGTATCACTCAGTGTGCGGACAGCATGCAGTTCGTTTCCCCATCTCCACCTGCTGATGGACACGTGGGTCGTCCCCACCTTTTGGCTATTGTGGATAATGCTGCTGTGAACATCAGTTACAAGTTTTTGTGTGGACATGTTTTCATTTCTCTGGCGTAGATACCTAGGAGCAGAGTTTTGGGGTCATAACGTAACTGTTTAACCTTTTGCAGATCCACCAAACTGTTTTTCAAAGAAGCTGCACCATTTTACATTCCCACCAGCAGTGTGTGAGATTTCAGTTTCTCTGCTCCCCCACCAACAGTTATTGTCTGTCTGTTCTATTACAGCCATCCTAGTGGGTGTGACGTGGTGTCTCATGATGGCTTGGATTTGTTGATGACATTGAACATATTTTCATGTGCTAATTGGCCAATAGTACATCTTTGGAGAAATGTCTGTGCAAATCCTTTGCCCATTAAAGTTAGGTTATTTGTATTTCTATTATTGAGTTATAGTTCTTTATGTATTCTGGTACTAGTTCCTTATCAGATGTACAACTTACAAAAATGTTCTCCCTTCTGTGGATTTTTCTTTTCCCTTTCTTGTTCTTATCTCTTGAAGCACGTTTTAAATATTGATGAAGTACAGTTTATTTTCTTTCTTTGCTTGTGTTTTTGGTGTCTAAGAAACATCTGCGAAATCACGGCCTAATCTAAGGTTGTCTAGCTTTCCCCATACGTTTTCTTCTAAGAGTTTTGTAGTTTCAGCTCCTAGGTTTACGTCTTTGGGACATTTTGAATTGATTCCTGTGTGTGGTGGGAGGTAGGGGCGCTGCTCCATTCTTTGCAGGCACCCAGCACCACGCTGAGCGGTTCTCCCTTTGCTCCTGATGGGTGAAATCACAGTGACACCCTAGGCTGGTGGCATGGCTGCAGGGGCCTGGCGGAGCCAGAGATGTCTTCCTGGGAAGTGGCTGGAGTCACGTCGGATACGGCCGAGATCGTCACCCGAAAGTCTGGCAGCAGCGAGGCAGTGCTCCTGTCCTTTCAGGGAGCATGACTCTGAATTTGCCTGCCCCTGCTGCCTGCTGTAGCCTCTCGAGGAGAGGCTCTGAGGGGCTACTCCATCTCAAGGCCATGCTGCTCCTGTTGACATGAGAAATGCTTTTCTTTTCTGTAACTCCTTCTGTCAACCCGCTGAGAGCTTGTTCTGAAAAACTTGCATTGAGACCCTGCGGCTCCCCGAGCAGGATCCTGGCCAGCACGTGGAGGTGGGGCCGGCCCAGTGTCGGCAGGCTCCCTGACCACTGATGACCCTGGCCGCATCCTCCTTGCCCCAGGCTGCTGATTCGCCCACCCTGGATCTTCTCAGCTGGGACACACCTTGCAGCTTTCTTTCACCTTATAGATAGGAGTGAGATGGGGCTGCGGTTCCCTCCCCAGTGCCCCCTTTCCTTTGCCCTGTTGGATTTCAGGTTGTCCCTTATTCTCCTGCCCCTCAAAACCACTTGGCACCTGTGCCCTGAGGTCTCCTGTGGGTGTCCTGCTGTGTTGGATCCTGCACCTCTCACCATGCAGATGATTAGGAGGACATGTAGAGGTGGTGCTGGAGTGCGGGGGCCTGGCCTTGGTGCAGCTGGGTGGGAGTTTACCCTGAGGTCAGTGGAGCCTCTGCCCTGGCCGGGCTGTCTCCCCCACCCGCAGGGACCTACGGGCTGAGCAATGCCCTGCTGGAGACGCCCTGGAGGAAGCTGTGCTTCGGGAAGCAGCTCTTTCTGGAGGCTGTGGAGAGGAGCCAGGCTCTCCCCAAGGGTGCCCTCATAGCCCAGCTCCTGGATGTGCTCAACAATGATGAGGCGTGAGTGGGCAGGTCCCGCCAGGGCAGGTGGAGTGTCCCCCGAGTGCTCCTGGGACAGGAAAGCAGGCAGGCTCTGCTGCCCTGGGAGGCCCCGTGTGGGTGACTGAGGCTGGCTCCTCAGCCTCAGGAGAGCCTGACAGACCCCGGCCTGCCCACCTCAGGCGGCTGACACTTTGAAGATGGGAGTCCTGGGCCAGGAGGGATGCTTGGTGCTCCCAGACACTTGATGTGCCCACTTGGGGCCAGAGTTCAGCTGGAGGACCCCTCTGCCTGCATACCGAGGGCCATAGGAGATTCCAGAAGGCTCCCCGTGCTTAGCGGATCACAGAGGCAAGCAGCCTGCACCTGGGGATTGGCCGTCCGTCCCGCATGCTGCCCCACTAGCAGCTGTGGCTCTGATGCGCCCATCCCAGGAGCCACCAGGGGAAGGGGAGCCCCCGACCTGCAGGGGGCATGAGCCCCAGGGACCACCCCTGGTACACCTGGGCCCTAGCAGCCGGGGTCAGGGTACTGGCCGAGCTGCCTTTGTCCCACACCATGACATGGCCTATGTGTTCCTCTCCACCCCTGCCCAGGCCAGGCAACTGTCTGGCCAGATGCCTCGGCCGCCCCTGGGAGGAGCCCTCCATGGCCTGCCTCCCCCTGCTCTGCCCCAGGGCCTCTCCCTGCCCCTCACTCCCCCTCCTCTGTGTACCATGAACCAGGGCACCTTAGCCTCAGCACAGCCACCCTTCAGGGAAGCCCCGCTTGGGTCTGCCCAGTGGTCCACGCTCAGTGGTGTCCCCTCCTCTGTCCTCTGTCTTTCCAGGCAGCTGCCAGACCCAGCCATCGAGGACCAGGGCAGGGAGTACGTGCAGCCCATTCTGAGCAAGTATGCGGCTGTGTGCGTACGCTGCCCTGACTACGGCACCAGGTATGGTGGGCTGCCGGACCCACCCGGTCCTGTCCCACAGGGAACACAGCCTCCTCTGAGCTCTGTGGATCCAAGAACTTCTGCTCTATCTAGAAGCAGCTGCTCCTCCAGCTCAGGGTGCTGTGGGCCAAGTAGGCGTGACCGTTAACAGTCATGCACAAAGTGCCTGTCAGCTCTCAGGGGTGCTGCAGGCCTAGGCAGACCTCTGAGGAGGCTTCCAGTGCCTCCCAGCAGGGTTCCTGAGTTGCCCCCCACCCCCCAGTTCCCTGCGTAGCCACAGGGGGCTGGGGGGGGGCAACAGCAAGCTTGTGCCAGCAGATCCCTGTGGGCCGAGACGTCCCAATGCCTGCCCCTCCCCTCATGCCCACGGTGTCCCAGGTCTGTCGTGCTCTCTCTGTGGCCAGGCCTGAGATTCGGTCATCACCCCATGAAAGGGCAGCCACTGGCCTCAGCCATGCAGTAGAGCCTCAGGGAGAGAGACCCCACTGGCCTCCCGGCAAGTTCCTTCTCCACCTGCCTCCCTCCTGAGTGAGGAGGGGAGGCTCTTTATGGCTGCAGGGCCTGGCCCGCTCACATACCTCTTTCCAAGGGCAGCTGCACTGGGAGGTGGCTGGTGGCCAGAGGGAGGGTGGGCCGCCAGTGCAGCCGGGATGTGCCAGGAGTGCTGTGGCCATGCCTGGCCTGGGGGCGGAGGGCAGCCTCGTGCACGGCCACCTCAGCCTGAGCTCGGCTAACCTGGGCCCCACAGGCACGCACCAGCCTCGTGGAGGCTGGGTACCTGCAGCGATTGTGGAGAACAGGCCTGGCCCTCGGGGCCCACAGCTTCTGGGGAGGCAGGGACCGGGTGCTCGGCAGTGACAGAGCCGACTAACACCAGGGCGATGTCACGTGTCCACCTGGTTTGCAGTTCCAGGTAGAAAAATACTGCAGGAGTGAGGCCCCTCCTGTCCCTGCAGACGCTAGGTTATGGAGGTGGCTCTCCTGAGAGGCTGTGAGGTGACCTGGCCAGGGCTGTGCCAGAGCTAGGGGCGTTGGGCTGGGATGGATGTGTGAAGCCCTGGGGCCTGCCGACTGAGAGGGCAGCAGGCCCTGGTCTCATGCTCTCCAGGAAGTGGCTGCTTCAAGCCCTCTGGCTGGGATGGGATGGGGGCAGGACCTGCGTGGTGTGAACTGGCGTCCCCCCAGAGCCAATGGGTCGTGTGCCTGAATGGTGGCTTTTCTCTGGGCAGGTGTGAGGCATCATTTCTCTCAAGACCCTCCTCTATCACAGAGTTGTTTTGTTGACTAAATGGTGTGCTCACCTGTACTTGTGTGTGAGGCCGAGTGACAAGTCTGCTCCTTGGCCGGATATGTGGCTGCTGGGTCCCCCTGGTACTCCCAGTCTTCAGCATGCGTGCGTCTGCCCGCACTGGGGCTGTGCCTGCTCTCCACCTGGGGTCTTGCCTGAGGAAGGCCGAGGGGGAGGAGACGAGGTGTGCTGAGCCTTCGGGACAGGCAGTGTGGGAGCCAGGGGAGGAGGACAGGAGAGAGTTCCCAGTGAAGAAGCCCAGGACCTGCGTGACCAGCCATGTGACCTCTTGGAAGAGCTGAGTGTGGCCCAGTGTCTGGCAGGCCTGGGCATTGGTGCCAGGCTGTTGCCTGGGAGCCCTGGGGGCTTCTGGGTGGGGCAGTGCATGGTCAGCCCAGGGGCCACCCTGGTGAGAGTCGTGGGTGGGTGGGGCAGGTGGACATCTCAAAGTAGAGGCAACAGGACTCAATAAGCCTGGGTCTGTGGGGCCGGCCAGGGAGTCCCAGGCTCCAGGAGGCCCCTCCACTTCCCAGGGCTGCAGCTGCTGCTCATTCATGACCTGCCTCAAGCCAAGCTGAGTGCCCAGCCCAGGCCCAGGTGTGCTGGGCTGGCCTCTCCTGCCTCAGATCTGACCCCATTGGCACCCTGATAGGTGGGCAGGGGGCTGAACATAGGCTGTATGCTCTTCTTTCAGGACCAACACAATCATCCTTGTGGACGCGACTGGGCAGGTGACCTTCACAGAGCGCAGCATGCTGGACAGGGACCCTTCCCGCTGGGAGACCAGCACCCACGAGTTCAGGCTGCAGAGCTAACCCCCAGCCCCAGGCATGACTCAGCCAGCACCCACCCAGGACCAGGGCCTTTCATGAGTGTGGTCCACCCATGTCCCCCTGTCCAGCCTGGGGTCCACTCTTATGCAGTGGTAGGGCAGTCTGGGGCAGGCCCAGGCATGCTGTGTGTGTGCGATGCACCTGGCCTTACCCCCTGCCCATGCACACAGGCCCGCCTGTACCGCAGAGGACACGTACGCATGCACACACAACACACACGCTCCCAGGCATATATACACAGCGTGTTGGACAGGCAGAGGTGTGTCATCACCTGCATGTGCTTCTGGCCAATGGGTCTCTGCTTCGATCAAAACAATAGCAGTAGACTTTGGTTTAAAAGGGGTCTTTCCTCTCCAGGGCATAGTCCAGTTCCTGAGAGCCAGACCTGCTCTTGGAGAGGAAACAGGCCACATTTGGAATGAGGGACAAGGGAGACCTGGGAAAAACCCACTCTCATAACAGAAGCACAGCATGGCTAGTGGACACAGGGCTCCCGTGCGCACGGGGCAGCCCCCCGGGGTGAGGGGTCCTGTGTGCCACCTGTATGCTGGGATGTCCCAGCAGGCTCCCAAGCCCCTGTCTGCCCACTGCGGGTCATGGGCTCTGAGCAGGCCCATCTCAGCGAGGGGGCACAGCCAACCCTGCCATTTCCCTTCTCAGTGGGGAGTCAGACTTCATAGGACTCTGTACTTGAACGTAAGATATTGATAATAAAACTGAGGCTGTGGTGAGTCAGTGCATTCCCGGCTCTTAGACTGCATGGCGGGTATGTAAGGAGCGGTATGCTAGGGGCGGTGGGGCGGCTCACTGGCCTGCAGGAGCTCCCGAGGCACAGATACCCGTACGAGGCTCTTTCCACTTTCTCTGTGTGCTCACGGGCTCCTGAGCACCATGAGGGAAGCCTGAGGTCCAGCAGCGCATCCGCCAATCATCTGGCCTTTGGTGAGGCTGGGGTACAGGGAGCCTGTGTGCCTGGGACACGGTAGCTGCCAATTACAGGGCCTCCTGAGCTGGGCCAAGGTCCCAGGGATTCATCTGGGTGCAGGGAGTGCCCCTGGGGGTTGCCTGAGGAAGTGGTGTGGTCAGACCTGTAATCTGGGTACAGTCCAGAGGCCAGGCCATGGTGGGAAGGGATGGGAGTTCCTGACCCCAGCCAGAGCTGAGCATAAGGGGGCCCCATGTGTCCAGCGGCGAGACCCAGGCTTCCTTCCACTTCTGCAGCTGACCCCCAACTTGGCCTTCTCTGAGCAGAGAGAGACGGACGGGGTGTAGACCTGCACTGGGCCCAGCTTGCCTCCTCATCTCTTCCCCCTTCCCGCCCTGACCACCTCTCAGGGGCCTGATGCATTCCTTGGCTCGCTGGAGCATGGCTGGGCTGTGGGGGGCTGCCGGCAGCGGCACCGCCCATGCCTCCAGGCTTAAGGGGGACTAGCTCCAAGGGTCAAATGTGTCCAGCTGAGCCACAGTGAGCCAGGCTCCCAGTTAGGCACGTACCTGCTTCAGCAGGTCAGTCCACATCAGGCTGGGCTCATCTGCCCTCATGGGGTGCTGCTGGGCTGAGTACAAAGCCATCCGAAGAGTCTCCCCAGATGTTTGCCTCTGCCCTAGGGGTGAAACCTGCATGGGGAAAGCTTGCCAAGGACTTGTCTTGCCCCCTTGCCCCCAGCCTGTCCCAGGCTCCCCTATGGCTTGGGCCCCCTGAGGAAGGGGCAGCCCAAGATGTAGTTCTGTTATGGGTTGAGTTGTGTGCCCCCCAGAAGATAAGTTGGCATCCTGGCCTCCAATACCTGAGAAAGTGACCTCATCAGGGTCTTTACAGAGGTAATCAAGATAAAATGAGATCACTGGGTGGGCCCTAATCCAGTGTCACTGGTGTCCTTATGGAAGGGAAAATCGGGACACGGACAGACATGTATGTAGGGAGGATGCCCAGTGAAGACGAGCGGTGCTGTGCCGTGCCAAGACACTACTGGAAGCTGGGAGACAGGCCCTTCAGGGGAGCATGGCTCTGCCCACACCTTGATCTCAGACTTCTGGCCTCCAGACTATGCAACAGTAAATTTCTGTCTTCAAGCCATTCAGTTGTGGTACTTTGTTACAGCAGCCCTAGCTGACTAACAGTCGTGACCTTCACCTCACAGATGAGGAAACAGGCTTGGAGAGGTACTGCCACGCTCCCTCAGTCCCCAGGCAGGTGGCAAGGCAGCGCCCCGAGGACAGGAAGGACCGGCATGAGGACAAGGTGGACCCTGGGGCACCTGCCCCTGTGGGCCTCAGGCCTCCCACACTGTCTCACCCTGCTGTCCGGCATGCCTCCCACCTTCACCTCACTTGCCCCTTTGGCTGCTCATGGCCACGCTTTCTGCAAGCTTCTGCTCCAGGGCTTTGCACTCGCTGCCCTTTCTGCCTGAAGGACTCCTTGCCCAGGTATCTCCCTCATACTGTACAGGTCTTGGCCAAGGTCTTTAGGAGGCATCCCTCCTAAAGTTGCAATCTGCTCTTGGTCCCTGTACTATTTTTTCTGTGTAGCAGTTGACCCTGTCTGGCATGCTGTGTGCTTTGATTGCGGCCTGTGCACCTTCCTGTCACAATGGCAGCTCCAGAAGGCAGGGCCTCTCCTCTTGTACCCACAGGTGTATCCTGATGCCTAGGTCAGCTAGACACTTGAACCAAGCATGACAGGGCTGGTGCTTCCTCAGCCCCCATTTGTTTATTAGGCCAGTGCCTTGAAGTGAGGCCTTTGTGCTGTTAGAAGGGTACAGGTACCCTTGGAAACTGGTTCTTTCTAAAAGTGCTTTTGACATGCCACCCAGGAAGGCCCGGGCCTCTGCGCTTGTCCCCAGGTGTTTCTTATCCCTGAGTTCCTGGGTCCTCTTCTCCTGGGCCAATGGGGAATTCACCCCGGTATCAGATGCCCCTTCCTGGAGGAGCTGCACCTGCTCTCTGGCTCCAGGACAGCCGTGATGAGGTGTTCCATTGTGGAGGCTGGAGGTGCAGGGCTGGCTGATTTGGAGGTGAGCCCATGAGTAAAGGTAACCAGCCTCAGGATGCAGCCTGCCTGTGGCTCTTGTCCAGGCAGGCCTAAGTTCCTGGCCTCCTGCCAGCGGAGCCCCCCAGCACCTGGTCTTTTCGTCTCGCCTGCCAGCAGATGGAATCATCCAGGCCCTTGTTTTGTGCCTCTGAGGCTGGAACTGGGTGGGGACCTTGGGGAGGTACTGTGGTGGGTGTTTGTCACCCAGTAGGTCCTAGGCCATGTGGGAAGTCAGCTGTAGTGTGCAGGTCTGAGGTCTCAAATCACTGGGGTAGGTAAGGCCCCCACCTCAACAGACAGCAAAGCATGGAATGGTAGTGTGCGGGGGGTTCCCCCAGCTATGCTGGGCCAAGGCCAGGAGCCAGGCCTTCGTGGGGCTCAGTGCCCACTGTGGGGTGCTCAGTGCTGACCACTGGGGCAGCCACGTGAACGGAAGGTGGGTGAGCAAAGGGCCTTGGTAAGCCTCTAGCACCATGGCCTGCAACACCCACCCTCCTACCTTTTTTAACCTTTTCATTTTGAAGTGATTTCCACAGACTTAAAACTTGAGAAAAAAACAGAACAAAGATCTACGTTAGCAATCTTACCCAGCTACAATAAAACGATCCCAACCAAGAGAGTAACACTGATACAATACTACTAACTCATGGACAGGCCAGACCTGAATTTTACCAGTTGTCCCACTAAATACTATTTTCCTGAATCAGGTTCCAACCCTGGGGGCCAATCCGACACTGTGCCTAGTCATGCTTCCTTCAGGCTGCTCCTCGGTCCTTGACTTGAACAGCCTGACACTTTTGAAAAGCACCTACCAGTCTTTTGTTAGAATGCCCCTCATTTGGGTCTCTCTGATCTTTCTTTGTGTTGGCATTCAGGCTTTGCCTCTTGGGAAATAATACCCACAAGTGACGCTGTCCTTCTCAGGAGGCCCACAGGATATCCCTTTCCTGGTGTGCTTTTCCTTCACGAATGTACAGTGCAATGCCCCTCTCTAAAGTGTACACTTAGGGTGTGCTAGCTGGTGACATGGATTACTTGGTTAAGGTATCTCTCAGGTCTTTTTCCACTGCAGAATTACTATTTTCCTTTTGCAATTAGTGTCTTGGGGAAAAACTTTGCAACTGTAAAACAAAAAACTTCCACCTGTTCCTCACACTTTTGCCCAGTTTTTCCCATTCATGATGCTTGTCTGACACAGCTATTGTGCTGACTTCCAAATGGGAAGTTTTCCATTTCCATCTTTCTTCTACATTTATTGACTAGAACTCGGAAGGAAGAGCTGTCCTCCTCCATTTACTTATGCCCCCTGTCTGGAGGCTCCTGATATGGTATGAACAAAAGGAAAAGTGCCAGAAGACACCAATAAATGGAAACACATCCCATGCTCATTGATGGGAAGAATTAATATTGTCAAAATGGCCATCCTGCCTAAAGCAATCTCCAGATTCAATGCAATCCCTATCACAATACCAACAGCATTCTTCAATGAACTAGAGCAAATAGTTCTAAAATCCATATGGAACCACAAAAGACCCTGAATAGCCAAAGCAATCCTGAGAAGGAAGAATAAAGTGGGGGGATTATGCTCCCCAACTTCAGACTCTACTACAAAGCCACAGTAATCAAAACAATTTGGTACTAGCATGAGAACAGACCCATAGATCAATGGAACAAAATAGAGCCCAGATATAAACCCACACATACACTGCCAATTAATATATGATAAAGGAGCCATGGACATACGATGGGGGAATGACAGCCTATTCAACAACTGGTGTTGGCAAAACTGGACAGCTACATGTAAGAGAATAAAGCTGGATTGTTGTCTAACTCCATACACAGAAGTAAACTTGAAGTGGATCAAAGACCTGAATGTTAAGTCATGAAACCATAAAACTCTTAGAAGAAAACATTGGCAAAAATCTCTTGAATATAAACAGGGGCAACTTTTTCCCGAACACATCTCCTCGGGCAAAGGAAACAAAAGCAAAAATGAACAAATGGGACTACACCAAACTAAAAAGCTTCTGTACAGCAAGGGGGGGGGACACCATCAGTAGAACAAAAAGGCATCCTACAGTACGGAAGAATATATTTGTAAACAACATATCCAACAAGGGGTTATCATCCAATATATATATAGAACTCAAAGCGTCTCAACACCCAAAAAGCAACCTGATTTAAAAAATGGGTGGAGGATCTAAACATTTCTTTAAAGAAGAAATTCAAATGGTTGAAAGGCATATAAAAAGATGCTCCACATTGCTAATCATCAGGGAAATGCAAATTAAAACCACAGTGAGATATCACCTCACACCACTTAGGATGACAACTGTACAAAAGACAAGGAACAACAAATGCTGGCGAGGATGTGGAGAAAGGGGAACTCTCCCACACTGCTGGTGGGAATATAAATTACTTCAATCATTGTGGAAAGCAATGTGGAGATTCCTCAAAAAACTCAAAATAGAAATACCATTTGACCCAGGAGTTCCACTCCTCAGAATTTACCCAAAGAATACAAGTTCTCAGATTCAAAAAGACATATGCACCTCTATGTTTATTGCAGCACTATTTCCAACAGCCAAGATATGGAGGCAACCTAAGTGTCCATCAGTAGATGAATGGATAAAGAAGATGTGGTACATATACAGAATGGAATATTGTTCAGCCATAAGAAGAAAACAAATCCTACCATTTGCAACAACATGGACGGGCTAGAGGGTATTATGCTCAGTGAAATAAACCAGGCTGAGAAAGACAAATACCAAATGATTTCACTCATTTGTGGAGTATAAGAACAAAGCAAAACCGAAGGAACAAAACAGACTCACAGAACCCTAGAAGGGACTAGCGGTTACCAAAGGGGAGAGGGTGGGGAGGGAGGGAGGAGGGGATTGAGGGGTATTATGATTGGCACACATGATTGTAGGGGTATCATGGGGAAGGCAGTGCAGCAGAGTAGTGACTCTGGCATCTTACGACACTCATGGACAGTGACTGCAATGGGGTTTAGGGGGGACTCGATAATATGGGTGACTGTTGAAACCACAATGTTGCTCATGTGAAACCTTCATAAGATTGTATATCAGTGATACCTTAATAAAAAAGTGACATAAACTACAACTAGAATAACCATCACAAATAATGGCAAACTTAAGACACTAAAAGTTTTGCGGAGCAAATCTAAAGGGTGCTGCCAAGAAATATACTTTTTTTTTGAAATATACTCTTTCAGAGTTAAACAGATGTCTTGTATATGTAATGATATATATACCAATCTTCAGATTATTGAAATAAAGCCTTTTACCAAAAAAAAAAAAAGTGCCAGTTGGGCATGCTCCTCTTTCTTTCCTAATGATTCCGTTTAGGACTTTTAAACGGAAAGTGTATAATGCCTGCGTGTGCAAGGGCTCGTCAGAACTCCGTTCCCGGCCCGCGCCGCACTAGCCCCGCGCGCCTGCTCCCAGCACCCCCCGCTCTCCTCCGTTCCCGGCGTTCCTCGCGTTCCCGTTCCCGGCGCTCCGCGCGGCGAGCCCCGCCCGGGAGGCGACCGTTAGAGCGGCCGCAGCCTCCGCTCCTGGTCCCGCCCATGCGCCCGCCCTATTGGGCTGCGCGCCGTAGCCTCGGGCGCCACGCGCCGCCGATTGGCGGCCTGCACAGCCGGCTCCTCGGTTCCTCCAATGCGGGGCTGCCGCGCGCAGGGATTGGCCGCGCGCCACCAAGGCCCGCCCTCCGTTCTCCCCGCGCGGCTCGCGGGTCTCGCCGACCGGAGAGAGCCCGGGCGGCCTCTCTAGGCGGCGGCGACTGTGGCGGCTGGGCCACGAGGACCTCCCTGCTGTGGCTGGGCTGCGGGCAGCTCCGGCAGGCCGCGGGCGCCGAGGTAGGTGCGGGGCGCGAGGGGCGCCCCGCGGGCCGGGCGGCGGGCGCTGCGGCCTGCGTGAGGCCGGCCCTTCCCCTCCCTCCTTCCCGCGCCGAGGGCCGGGGCCGGACGGCGGGGCGGGGCGGGGCGGAGGGCGCGGGCGGGTTTGGCCACGCGGAGGCCCGGCCTTTGTGAGGCATTATGGCCGCGGGCCTCGGAAAAGGCGATGCGGGGGTCCCGCCGTGCGGGCGCGGGTGTCGGGGCTGGGACTGGGGCCCAGGGTGCCCCGCGCTGGTCGCTTTCTGCTGGGTCAGCACCCGGGTGTAGAGGCCCCTGGCCCTGTGCGCCCTTGGCCGCAGCGTCTCTTTCAGGCGGGAATGTATGAACGGGGGTAGTGCTGGCCCAGGACGCTGTAACCCAGCATGGGAAATCTGAGAAGTCGCCCAAGGCTTTTTATCCACCTACTGCTCCTGGATTGAGGGTCACTGTAGATAATCGGAATGTGGTTTTGTTGTAACAATGATCGTGTTATAAATAAATGGAAGGTGGCAACCTGTTGACAGTGATACCTGTCAAGTGTCATCCGCGGACTTGGGTTGCTCATGGTAGGAATTTCATTTGCCGTTTTGCATGCTTGCATGTACCTTGTGACCTGATGCACGGCAGAGTCCAGTCTAGAGACCGGCCGCTAGGCGGGAACGCTCTGTTTCCTGGCTGCAGCCTGGTCTCCAGGCCCGGGGCCACAGGCAAAGTGGCCCAAACCCTTCCGCGGGCCTTCACTCGCCAAAGGGAGTGAATGGCCGGTCAGCCGTGCGGCCTGTGCGCGCAGGGTGTGAGGCTCATTGGAGTATGACAAAAGGAATGGGTGAGGTCATACTGCTCCTGGGTTGGGCGGGAGGCTGCAGCGGGAGAGGCTTGACCGAGAGGCAGCAGTCACAGCACGGGACCATCACAGCCGGCGCCTCGATGCCATCGCAGCAAGTGGACTACAACGAAGGGCGCTGTCCAAGCGTGTTGGTTTACCCCTGGTGCCAGGGATCCAGGGAAGCCTGCTGTGAGTCTGCTGCTGGCTCACAGTCCACTAGGCAAGCAAGGTTTGCATCTGTGCGTTCAATCAGCTGAAGCGGTAGTGGGGCTGATGGCGGGAGAACCGGTCTTTGAGCCCTTTGGGCAGGCGCTGTGGGGGCACTTCTAGGTGTCGTTTGATCGTCCCACTGTGACACTGGGGGCAGGAAACAGGAATCTGACCGGTCACCCAGTCTTGGTCTCAGGAACTGCCCTCCCCTCCCTGGTGGCATCGTCCAGCCCCCGAAGGACCTCAGTGCTGTTTCCGACATCTGCATTCCCATCCCTGACTTCCCTTCTGAGTCGCTGCCTCTTCTGCATTTCCGTGCCTTGGTCTGATGTCAGCTAGTCATAGCTGACCCTAAACGAGGTCTTTGCCCACCCACACTCCCCTCGCGCTGCCTGTGCTTGAGACTGGAGTCCCCTGGATCCCTCGTAGGCCTCTGTGCTAGCCTCAGGGCTATTTCCTACCACCTCCCGCTTAGTGTGCTGGTCCAGGCTGCCTGGTGAGCGTCTCTGTCCTGCTCTTTGCTCTCACCTTTGCCCCTCCCCGCATCCACCCTCCATGGTTTTTCTGGACCTCTAACCTGCAAGGTCGTGTAGAACCAAGGCGGTGCTGCCAGAGCCAGCACCCTGGGGGCAAAGCAGCCCGAGGGCTTCCTAGCTGTGTGACCTTGAGCGGTTCTTTGCCTTTCTGTCCTTAACCTTTCTCTCAGCACTGCATGAGAGCTGGTGAGGGGAAATGCGCGACGCCCCTCAAACAACCTGGCTGAACGTTGGCTGCCCCTGCTGTCCTTGCACCTTTCCACCTCACTTGGACGCTGCTGTCCGGCAGCCCATCTGTCTTAAGATGAGAGCCAAAGTCCTGGTCTCCCTTGCGCTCACTGGCCTGCCACACCACATTCCTACCGTAGGGCCTTTGCTGGTCTCTGTGTCACCAAGCACGTCCTCCCTCCCACCCTGCTGCTTACCGAGCTGTTCTGCCTTGAGCTGGACGCTGGCTGTGAGGCCTCCGAAGCTGTCTCCTCTCCCCCAGCTTCTTTTTTTTCTCTTGAACACTTAGCTTTTCTTAGTGTTTACTTGTTCATCTCCTGCTAAAATGTGAGCTCTGAGGGACAGGATCCCTGTCTTGTGTCGTAAGCATCTGGAATGGGCTGTGTGTGTCCCGTGGAAAGCGTTGAGCAAACACTTGTTGAGTGATTGGAGAAAGCTTACAGAGGAAAAAAAGGGCCCTGCCCAGGACTGCCCCACTGAGGGGTGCTCAGCCTTGAGCTGCCGCCCTGAGGCCCGTGGCGGCCTTCCCTGTGCGCCTCCTTGGGTGTTACCATGAAGGCTGCCCTCCATGTGTTACTAGCACCATCTTTGCTTTGTGCTTCTACTCTGGCTGCTTTGCCTTCTAACGGTACAGCAGCACCATTTGTCTGCACCCCCTCCTCACATCTTCAGTTTCGTTTTTAAGCCCTGGAATCACTAATTGGCTCTTGTTAGGGACTTCAGACCTGTCGGGTGCTGAGGGGTTGGGTCCTGGTCGTATCTGTGTTCTGTAGTCCTGGGCTTGCTGACTTGTCTGTCCTCTGAAATGATCTTTCTTGGTTGCCAGGAGACTAACCTTACTCCACTTGGGGTTCCTCCTGCCTGTTGGCTGCAGCCCCCTTAGTATTTATTGCAGTTCTGAGTCTGTCATCTGTGTGCTATATTTCCTTGATCCACAGTACCTTTGTGGACACACCTTTGGAAGGAGTTATTGTGTTAAATTCACACTGAATTCAGAAATGTAAGGGCATCTTAGAATGTAGGAAACAGAGTGACAGCTCCGTGGTCATAGCATTTCCAGTGTGTCCAGGTGGCAGGGACCTTGTCTCTTGTTCATGGTAGTGCCTCCATTAGAGTAGATGGTTAGTGAATATTTGTTGAATGAATTAATTAAATCTTACCAAGTCTCTGGTTTGTATGCTGTTTCCTCTATTCTAAGTACAACTGCCATGCTCTGTCCCTACACTGTAAACTTCTTAAACGTGTGGTATCTGTTGTCCTCTGTCCATGTGGCCCGTCAGTCTGCCCCCTGTGGGTGTGGGCATGCATGTGCATATCTACACGTGTGCATAGCATGTCGTGTGTATGTTTCTGCCTGGTGTTGGAGTGCATGTGTGTCTGTGCGTGTGTCTGCACGCACTGCTGCTCCAGTGCCTGGCCTTCTTGCAGCCTCTGGGTTTTCAGGTTGCCCCTCTGACCTGCCTCGTGTTGTCCCCTCTGTGGTCCTTTCTCTGGAGCGGAGCTTCCCAGACTCGCATCCTCAGCCCTTCCCTGTGTGTTCCCTCCCTGAGCTGCCTCTCTGCTTGGTTTTGGGGGTGACTACCACCCTGCTGGTGTGTCCTGGCCCTTGGTCTCTGGGCCAGTCCCAGCTCCAGAGCTGTGGCCTCAGCACCTGTCAGACAGGGTTGTCTGGATGCTCTGTCCATTCTCTGTGAGCTCCTGCCTGAGTGCTGGACCACGTGCCCCCCAGGGGAGAAACCTCACTTGCCTTCCGTTCCCTCTTATCTCTTCTTTCCACCTCTGCCTGATCAGCAGTGCAGTCAGTTCTGTGTCTTCACTGTTCTCGAGGGCGCCAGCCCTGTCACCAGAGCCTCTTTCACACCTTTGCCCTCTGGCCTCAAGGACTGGCCTCCCAACACCTCGGGCACAGGTGCTGTGCCTGGCAGAACTGTCGGGCTCCTTTCAGTAGGAGCTGAATTACGGCATGAGAGTCACTGTATTGCCTCCATGGGTCTGTATTGCCCCCAATGTGGAGCTAGGCTCTGGTGGCACTCAGGTTCCCCTGTCCCTGGCTCCAGCTATCTCCTGCTACTCCCCCCACCAACCCTAGCCAGGCTCCCTTCCCCACAGCTATCACCCCCTCCTCTGGTAGGAACAACCACGGGCGACCTCAGTTGCCTCACTGTCCTGGTCCGCGTTCCACCTTGTGGGCCCAGGAGAGTCCTGGGGTCCCTGGGTAGCAGAGCACCTGGCTGTCCCTCTAAGGCCCTAGTGCCGCAGAGTTCAGCTGAGGGTCTCACGCTCGCCCTGTGACTGACCCAGCCCCAGCAGGTGAGTGGATCAATGTGGATCTGACGGCCAGCGGAAGGCCACACACCTTATGCGTGTGTTGAAGAGGGCAGCCTTGCACTGCATGCTTGCTGACCTAATGGAGGAGTTAGGGGACTGCAGCACTGAAGCGTAGTTTCTTTCTTAAGCTTTTCTGAGCCTTAAGATAGTATTGGTTTTGTGATGCTGAAGTGGGAATTACAATTATAGACAATTAATACAATATTTAACTTTGGACTTAAATTATAATTTAGGTTCTGAAGAAAAAAAGAGTTAGTTTGTTTTGAACCCTAAAAGGTTCTCTTAGGCAGTATCAGTTTAAGTTCTTAACTACACTGTTAACAGCACTTGACTCTTGGTACCAGGGAAGCTGGTTTCTGTCCTTTGTGACGATGTTTTTAAATCTCTTTGCAGGTAGAAGAAGAAAGGTGCCATTTTGGCATGAAGACAGACTTGCTTAGTCGTCAGTCATTTAAGCTGAGTGCATTGTGATTTCCAATAATTGAGGCAGTGGTTCTAAAAGCTGTCTACATTAATGAAAAGAGCAATGTGGCCAGCTTGACTAAGCCGCCAGCGTGTGCAGCGCGGGCAGGACGGCACCCGGGTCTCGACGGACTTGTGCATGTTAGCTGTATAGATTTATGTAAGGTTTTTTAAAACTCTGGTCTTTTAAAATAGTCTTACCCACTTTTACTATGGAAACATATGAGAGTCCCTCTCCTCTCCCGCGTGAGCCCGCAGGAGAAGCGGTGATGGAGACCCGAGCTTGCCCCCTCCAAGCGCTGCCCCGTGAACAGTCTCCACCACCTCCCCTGCAAACGTCCAGTGATGCAGAGGTAATGGACGTTGGCTCTGGTGGTGATGGACAGGCCGAACCCCCTGCTGAGGACCCGCTCAACTTCTACGGAGCTTCTCTTCTCTCCAAAGGATCCTTCTCTAAGGCCCGCCTCCTCATAGACCCGAACTGTAGTGGCCACAGCCCACGCACCGCCCGGCACGCACCTGCGGTCCGGAAGTTCTCCCCTGACCTTAAGTTGCTTAAGGATGTAAAGATTAGTGTGAGCTTTACCGAGAGCTGCAGGAGTAAGGACAGGAAGGTGCTGTACACAGGAGTAGAGCGCGACGCTCGGGCAGAGTGCGGCCTGGCCCTTAGCCCTGTCTGTGGGGGCGTGCATGCTTGTCCCTTTGGCGGGAGTGTTGGTAATGGGGTGGGTGTAGGGGGTGAGAGTGCTGATAAGAAGGATGAGGAGAATGAGCTGGATCAGGAAAAGAGAGTGGAGTATGCGGTGCTCGATGAGTTAGAAGATTTTACTGACAATTTGGAGCTAGATGAAGAAGGAGCAGGCGGGTTCACTGCCAAAGCCATCACGCAGAGAGACAGAGTGGATGAAGAGGCCTTGAACTTCTCCTATGAGGTATGTTGGTGAGGCCCCTGGGAGTGCTCTTAACAAAACCCAGAATGGTGTTCAGAAACTGCAGCATCTTTTCAAAGCTGATATTGCAGAGAAAAAACCCAGCCCATGTGAGGTGGACTAGTGTTCCCGTGGAAAAGAGGGAGCTCCAAGGAGCCCAGGTCTTTAGACTTCCCTAAGAGAAGTTGGGTGCGCTGGTCAGCATTTTGTCCTCTGTCCAGCCCAAGGTGGCAGGCGCAGCAGAGAAGCGCCTCCTGGTGCGGTGTGCATCTACACCATGCGTGTCGGTTTCACCCGTTTGCTTTTCAGCTGATCACGCACCATAAATACACACCTAGGCTTCCTGACAGCACCTCGTTTCTGGGTCTGTTCTCACTAATGCTGCTATGCTTGCCTGAGGTGCAGGAACGGGGGCCCTGGGGGCCATGGTGTCTGAGCAGCATGTTTCACAGGACGATTTTGACAATGATGTGGATGCTCTGCTGGAAGAGGGCCTCTGTGCTCCCAAGAAGAGGCGACTGGAGGAGAAATACGGAGGTGACAGCGACCATCCATCTGATGGAGAGACAAGCGTGCAACCAATGATGACCAAGATTAAAACAGTGCTCAAAAGTGAGTCAGCTGGTCAGGGAGGAGCAGGCGTGTGTGCACAGCAGAAGTGTGGTCTGGGAGCCCTCCGTATGCCAGCCAGCTGTCTGGGCTGTGGGCACCCGTCTGGGGGTGGGAGAGTCCTCTCTGACGAAGGGGAAGCAGACAGGACAAGGACACCACAGGCATGTGACGCCGCAGAGGCAGAGAGGTGGTGGTGTGTGCTCTGGGCACTGCAGAGGGATGGGGAGGGGGCAGGGGATGGCTGTGGTCTGTGCTCTGGGTTCGGTGCAGTGTTGGGGAAGCCCCTGGCAAGGGACGGGTACACAGATTTGGTCTAGAAACCTGGCTCCTGTGGTGACAGGTCAGAGCTCCTCCTGTAGGAGGGGGTGTTCCACGGGTCAGGTGGTGAGATTTGCACCTGGGTTTGGGGACAGTGGGGAGAGCCGTCAGGAGGTGCCCAAAGTTGTGCCCGAGCATCTCCTGCTGCTGCGTTGCAGGCCTGAGAGGGGTGCCCATGTGTGTGCAGTGGAGATGTGGGGCAGGGCGGCTGGGCAGCAGAGAGGGGCTAAGGAGACGTGTGGGGACTCAGGCCACCCAGATGGGCCCCAGGTCTGGGCACAGAAGGTGGCAAGTCCTGGTGGCAGGAAGTTGAGGGGCAGGTGGTGTGCATCATCCTAGGGCTGCAGAGTGAATGTGTCAGCAGGGCTGGGCACTGTGCGTCTGCCGTGTGGTTAGTGTTTGGAACAGGCCAGGTGTTGTGTTCATTAGCTGCTCATGGAGATACCCCTGGGGCCCGGCTCCCGAAGAGGGGTGTGGGGGCAGGCTCTGCCCCCTGGGGGGGTTGCTGCCTTCTCAACTGTGCACAGGGAGCGCCCAGCTGTGCCTCCCCTCAGCAGCCTCTTCTCTGCTTCTGCCAGCGGGGCTTTCTCCCGCCTGGGAACTGCACGTGGGCCTCATGCTCCCGGGTGGTGTGTGAGCTCTCCAGACACCAGGACGGCGCTGTGACTCCTCACTGCCAAAATCAGTGGCCCAGGTGCACCTGTTCCCATGCTGTGCTTGGCTCACATTTCACCTATTTCTCCTGACTAGCCCAGAGCTGGTGCAAAGCTGGCCCTGGGCCGAGCCCTTGGGGACCTGCCAGGTGAGCGGCACACCTCAGCCTGCAGCGCTGCCCCGGGTCTGTGTAAGATCAGCCACGTGCAGTGGGGATGTGGCACTGAGGTGCCAGTGCCTTTGCTGTGATAGTGCGGGGAAGTGGGGGTTCCTATGGCGAGGATACTCACTCAACTTAAAGCACCTGGTGATGTAACTGGCCTGTTGCTGGGCTACTGCTTCCATACCCGTAGGCAATAAGCTATTACTGTGCTATATAGAGAGCTCGGCCCAGTGCTCTGGGCAGAGGCAGAGACGCTAGTGCTCGACATACCGCCGGGAGAACAAGCCCAATAAACCCTTTCACCCCAAAAAACGTTCTACTGTCATTTCTTTGGTCACACTGAATCCATAGCAAACTTGCCGGGGGCTGAAACCCATTGGCAAGACCAGAGACCAGATAGTCACTGGTGCTCGTCATGTACATTTTTTTAGATTTCCCTTTTTTTCTTTTTCTAATATATTTTTAACTTCGAAAACCTCTAAGAAAATTAAGTGTTAATTAAATCTCGGTGTTGTGCCTCTTTTGGCAACCAGGCCTGTCAGTGGCACGTGTCAAGTGAACTACAAGTCTTGAGCTCTTTTCTCTGACTCCTTGCACAGCAAGGAAGGGGTTGGAGGAGTGCCTTACAACTGAGGAAGAACTGTACTCATTTGAAATGTTCTGTCTGCTAGTGAGCATGCAGCTCAGTTGCCAGGAAGGCTTGTCAGCTGGTGACGGAGCAGTGGTAGGCAGACGTGCCGTTGATTGGCAGAGCTTACCAGCCCTTCAGGTGCCTCTGGTCAAGGCAGGCAGGTGAGGAATTGAGTGTCCACAGTGCTCACAGCTGTGGAGGCAGCAGCTGGGGCTTGCAGAGCGCTGTTTCAGGCTCCTCCACCTACCACATGCTGTTCTAGGCCTGGGAGTACAGCAGTGAGCAAGGCAGACGGCCTCCCGCTGCCCAGGAGGGACTTAGGCCCAGACAAACAAGTGCAACCGTACAGAACAGCGTCACACACGGGAGGTGCTGAGTGGCAGGGACAGGCTCTGTCTGGGGGAGAGCAGGTGCTCCCCTGCTCCCTTAGTACTTAGGTTCTTTTCAAAGCTGGGTCGGCTTCACTGCTTTTATCTGCCATGTCATAATTCCTACAATCTGAGTGTTTTTAAAGTGATTGCAGGATGTTCTTGTCTTCTGTGCAGGTCGTGGCCGCCCACCTACAGAACCGTTGCCTGATGGGTGGATCATGACCTTCCATAACTCGGGAGTCCCCGTGTACCTCCACAGAGAGTCTCGGGTGGTCACCTGGTCCAGGCCTTACTTCTTGGGAACGGGAAGCATACGGGTAGGGGACACATCAGTCATGCAACTAGTCTTGTAAGTTTACGGACCGAACATGCACATCTCGTAGTTGCACTGTAGCCAAGCAGAGGCAGATGGAAGGTATCAGATGGTCAGAACTTTGAGGTCATCCTTGTAATCTGTGTTGCAATTTCATTATTCACAGAAACATGATCCTCCTCTGAGTAGCATTCCCTGTCTGCATTACAAGAAAATGAAGGACAATGAGGAGAGGGAGCAAAACAGTGAGCTTGCCCCCAGTGGGGAGGTATCCCCGGTCAAGCCCCTGAGCCGACCTGCAGAGCTGGAGTTCCCCCTGGAAGAGCCTGACTCCATGGGTGCCAACTTGGGGCCCCCAGATGAGAAGGACCCGCTGGGGGCTGAGGCTGCCCCTGGGGCTCTGGGGCAGGTGAAGGCCAAAGTCGAGGTGTGCAAAGACGAATCAGTTGGTAAGTTCAGAGTGAATTCTTTTTCCCTGCTGGCAGAGACCTATCTTCAGGGCTGCTGCTGAACGCCACACCTCTTTTCTCCTGCTAAAGGTGTTTGGTAGCTGTGTCTGTGAGGAAGGGACTGGGCTGGGGACCTCCGTCCACTCGCATGGCTGGAACTACATTTCCCTGATTTTAGGAGAACTGCCCCAGGGCTGCAGGGCCCCAGTAGCTGGGGTTGCCACGGAGGTGGCGTGTGGTGATGTTTTCATTTATCGTGATGTGCTGGGGGGAACTTCAGTCTACAGACTGAGCACTGGGAAACCCTGCCACTCTTCCATGGGTATTTCCGTCTTAAGTCCCACAGCTGCTTTCTGGACATGTGTGGGTGTTTTATACTCTCTGCAGTGTTCTTAGCTTGGTTCTATCCATTCAGGTCTTAGTTGCCTCTTCAGTAGTAGCAAACCTGCTGAATGCCTTTCAAAAAGGACTTTGTATTTCTAGGGTTTCTGAGTGTTTTGCTGCCCAGCCTGCCTCAGAGCTCTCGCATGTGAGGAGCCCTGATGCTGAGGGAGGGGGCGTGGGCCCCTGGGAGGGGGCTGGCCGGAGCCTCAGGCTTCAGGGGCGAGGGCAGGGCTCTGCACTGGTGCCCAGCTCCCCCGACAGGCTTAGCGATGTCTGCCTGGCTTTGCACCTTCCCCGTCCACGTGGCCTTCCTCTGTCTGCTTTGGTGTGTTGGGCTTTTCTTAGGGACCAGCCAGAAGGGGCTTTCCCTTTAAGACTTTAACTTAGTGCTTGCTTTCTTTATACCATCTTCTATGCACATGTATTACCTGAATACGTTCCTGTTTTTCTAAAAATCCTGTCTCCCACTTCTAATTTCACTCTTTTGCGAGGTGACCGCTGGTATTTGTTTCCAGACTCACTTCTCTGCACTCATGTAAAGAAGTACGTGGTTTTGGTTTATGATTAAGTAGGTGCAGGTATGTTGATTTGCAGCCTTCTGTTTTAACTGCATAGGTCTCAGTCTTCCCACACAGAAGTCCTTCCTCTGCCTTCTGCGCAGTCTGCCCAGTGCTGGGCATGAGCCACGGCAGACTCTGTCTTGGGGCTTGTGCTTGAGTGGTGGGTGGCAGGCAGGAAACCAGTGAGGCTTATGTGACCCTCTAGGATGTCCTGGGGAGAGGGGGTGGTGGGCACATCAGTAAAAGCAGGAGGCCCCTGGGGCCCTCACAGCATGGGGGTAGCAGTGGAGACAGGGCACCCAGGTGAGCTGGGGGGCACAGCCTGGGACAGCATCGGGATAGGGGTGACGAGTGCCGAAGCCTGCACCGCCTGGGCATGTTGCTGAGTGTGGAGCTGCTGGGTGGACAGAGAGGTGGGCAGTGGGTACACATGCCTCAGTGGCTGTTGGCGGTCACATACCTGTTTTCATATAGGGACAAAGGCCCTAATGGCCACTAGTGTTTTGTTTTTGTTTTTCCTAAAGCTTCATTTTTCAATCTTTCCCTTTGTATTATTGTTCTTGCTCCAAGTGACCTAAAAGGACATCCCAGAAGTTTGTGCATAAGGGACCATCTGTCAGAATAACCTGAGCCAGCAGTGAGAGGACCTGGGTCTTGTCTTTCCTTGCCCTTTGAGAGGAACAGGGAAAGGGAGATAGTATCCACCGCCCGTTTCGTGGGCAGCCCAGAACCGTGCTGCTCACCGGCCAAAAGAAACTCTTACATTGGGAATTAGTAACTTGGTTCTCTGGTAAACCCTGTACAGATCTAGAGGAATTTCGGAACTACTTGGAGAAGCGTTTTGATTTTGAGCAAGTCACTGTGAAGAAATTCAGGACTTGGGCTGAGCGGCGACAGTTCAACAGGGAAATGAAACGGAAGCAGGCCGAATCCGAGAGGCCCATCCTGCCGGCCAACCAGAAACTCATCACTCTCTCTGTGCAGGACGCTCCCACGAAGAGAGGTACGTTGGGGCTTGGCCGTTTTGACGTCGGCAGACTGGTGACACTGTAGTTTTCCGTTTGCTCATCTCAGAATGTATGCTTAGCATGTGAGTTGTGCATTTAATTCAGAGCTTACATTTGCCCTACAAATGCAGAGGTCTGCCACGCTCATGGTGGCGGGCCCCTAATTCAGTGACTCGGTAACTTGAGCAATGCCAGGTCCTGTGTGCTAACCTGCAGTAGGTCCTCACGCTATTGCTGAGACGGTCCTTCTCCTCACAGAGTTTGTTATTAACCCCAACGGGAAATCTGAGGTCTGCATCCTGCACGAGTACATGCAGCGTGTTCTCAAGGTCCGCCCCGTTTATAATTTCTTTGAATGTGGTAAGTCTGGCCTTCCGCATGTCAGCCCAAGAGAATCACAGACCTCTGTGGCCATGGCCGGGAGGCGGGGCTGACGGGAGCCCACCCACTGTACTGGGGCAGGAATCAGAGGCGGGGCTGACGGGAGCCCACTGTACTGGGGCAGAGATCAGAAAGCAGGGCAACAAGTGTGCTGTGGACTGCCTGTCTGAGGGGAAACGCCTCCTCCCACTCTTCGTCTGTGCACATTCCCCTCTCCCCACCTTCTGCCTGTCCCTTGGTCTAGGAAGTGTGTCTTCAGGGGCCCCCGGGTGGATGAAGGGGCCTCGGGCTTGCACTTCCCACCAGCCGTCTTCTGTGTCCCTCCGCACCACAGCGCCATGAGAAGCCCTGTGTTTCCCCTTGGAAGCCAGAGCCTAGGAGTCGCTTGTCGTCATTCATGTTGTTTCTTTGGCCTACCCTGCGCATCCCCATCCCTCACACACGGCCCCCACCCTTGGTGGCTCTGCCTCTGGCCTTCTGTTTCCCCTCCTCATTGTCCCACCATCTCCTGTTCCTCACAGCTTTCCTGGCAAGCTCTCTGCCTGCCTGCTGACCATTCCTTGGCCCGTCTCCTCACTTCAGGGGCCCAGATCCCTGCCTTGCAGCAGCAGCCCCGACCCCCCGTCTGTTGGTGCAAGCACACTGTGTGCATGCAGGCTTTTAATGTCTTGGCAAGTGTGTTTTAAAACAGTCGTTTTAATTTTAAGAGAACCCAAGTGAGCCTTTTGGTGCCTCAGTGACCATTGATGGTGTGACCTATGGATCTGGAACTGCAAGCAGCAAAAAGCTGGCGAAGAACAAAGCTGGTAACATGCCTGCCGCACACCAGGGCCCGGATCTGCTCTTGGCAGCAGCCTCGGTGGGAGGGCTGGGGGTGGGGCCAATCGTGTCTGTATGAGTCACTTACTTGACTTTTTAAAATCCTGTGCTCATTGGAAGAGATTCCAACAAAGGCAGTAAAACATGAGAAGTAAAAGCAGAGGTCTGCTCTCCACTAGTGGAGCAGGGCTGGACTCCTGTCCTGGGCCCCACCACTCAGGGCACGGCACATGTCCCACAGCGGGTTTGTATTCACACTGAGCAAAATGTGGGCATGCTAGTGGGTGAAACACAGGCAGGCCAGCATGCTGTGGTTCTGACGTTCATGAGGACGACTCCAGAGTTGGGACGACCACTCACTGAATGCAGTGTGGCTGACTCCCCAGGGAAGCTTCTGTTTTCGGATTAAAAGCCATGGCCCCTGTGACTGTGCTCTTGCTGTTCGCTTTCACGCCCGGCACTAGGAGTCACTGCAGTCTTCTCCGGAGACTGTTGTGCCCCAGCCGCAGGGCGTCTGGTGTCTCCCTGGGAGTGGACCACACTGCAGGGTGGGGGCTGGGCGTGCCGCAGGTCCTAGCACCCACAGGTCTATCTCTGAGGTTTCTACCATTGCCATGTTGTCTTTCGGAGCAGCTCTGCTCTTGACAAAGTGTGCGGTGTGTTGGTTTCATCACAGTCTATCTAGGTGTCGGGGTCAGTTGAGTGTTTTTCCTCGTGTCACTCAGTTTCCCTTGGTGTAGCTAAGGACGGTTGCAGTAATGCATTACCGTCCTGCCCAGTGTGAGGCTGTGCTGGGCTCACACACTCCACCTGTTCTCCAGAAAGGCCTGTCCATTTTAGAGAGATTTTGCCAGAAGACTTTTCAGCTTAACACACTGGGTGTTCCAGAGAGGCCATAAAGCAGATAACCTGCAGAGAGGGGCCCGGTGTTGGGGTGGAAACATCTGGTGGCTGGACCTAGCTCTGCTCCTCCCCACGTTCCTCTGCCCAGACCCCAGCTGCTCTCTAGACTTCCACATTTGGTTGTCTCACTAGAACTTACAGCCCTACAGCACCAGACTGTGCACACATCCCTTTCCCCTCCTCCAGCGGTGAGACACTGCTGTGTTCATCTGGGCTCTATGCGCAGCACTGAGCCACCCCTGTGCTCTGTCCTGCAGCTGTTCTCTCTGGAATATCTGTCCAATCTGGCTGCTGTTCTCTGCCACACACACAGTAGCCCACTCACCCTCAGTCCTTACTGCTCAGTCCAGGTCCTGCTGAGACGTTTGCTACACAGCACCAGGTGATTCTCATGCAGTGTAGATCTCCTCTTGCCCTGGCCTGTCACGAGGACCTCAGAGCAGGAGGGCACATGGCTCCACTGGGCTCATGAGGCTGCATGCAGCCTGGCCCTGCCCACTGTCCCCTTTCTTCAGGCTGTGCTCCTCCAGGTCTCTACTGTCCCTGCCTCTAAAGGGCTGCTGCTCCCCTTGAGTCCTGGGGACCCTGACCCCAAGGAGGAGCCAGTCTGCACCTCCTCTCGAGCCAGGAAGTGGGCCTGTCCAGCCCTCACCCTTGGGGGTTTTCTTTTCATAGCCCGAGCTACGCTGGAAATCCTCATCCCTGACTTTGTTAAACAGACCTCTGAGGAGAAGCCCAAAGACAGTGAAGAGCTTGAGGTGAGTGCCGCAGTCCTGTTGGTCTGGACCTGCAGTCCCTTGGTGTCCCCTGGTGTCAGCTGTGCTCGGGGACTTAGTCATCCAAGCCCTGGGTGATTGTGTTTGTTCATGTTTCATAAAAGGAAACTCACTTCTCTTATGCAAGGGGGCAAATGTCATTTTTGTCAGATGTTTGTCCCCTGTGTGCTGTCAGGGTGGTAAGAAGTTGGGTGTGCACAATAAGTGCCTTCAGAAGTAAGTCAGCTCTCTAGTAGATTCATGGTGGGAGTGAGACTTGGAGACAGAGTATGCAGAAGTTAGATCACTCTTTCTATCAACCATTTAAAACTACTTATTAACCTTTTTGTGTAAATATGAGTCTATGGTTATTTGTAGCAAGGACTTCTCAGACTCTGAGGAATACAATCTTTTTTTATAATAGCTTTGTTAATATATATCTTTTACACCATAAATTTTACCCTTTTAAGCTCTACAGTTTAGAGGATTTTTGTATTTCACAGTTGTGAAGCCATCACAGTGATCTAATTTTAGGATATTTACCTCACTCCAAAAAGAAGTCATTTCCAGTTCTCCTGTCCCTCTGCCCCTCAGCCCCTGGCAACCGCTGCTTTACTTTCTGCCTCTGGATTTGCCAGTTCTGGACATTTTGTGTCAGTGGAATCACATGACATTGGTCCTTTGTGACTGGCACCTTTACCATAGCTATGTTAGCTGGGGGTTTTATCAGGTTGAGGAAGTTTCCTTCTATTTCCTTCTCCTAGTTTGCTGAGAGTTTTTGCCAGGAAAGGATGTTAGATTTTGTTAAATGTTTTTTCTTCTGTTGAGATGAGCCTATGATTTTTGACTTTTACTTTACTAATATGGTGGTTAATTACATTGACTTGTGAAGTTGAACCAACCTTGCATTCCTGAGATAAATCCACTTGGTCATGGCATATAATCATTTTTCTCTGTGGCTGGATTTGGTTTGCTGGTGTTTGTTTAATGATGTTGCAGTTGTATGAGGCATACTAGTCTGTTTTCTTGTAATTCCTTTATTTGCCGTAGGTATTGGGGTAATACTGGCCTCATAGAATGAGTTGAAAAGTGTTCTTTCCTCGTTTATTGTATGAAATAGTTTATAAAGGTTTAGTATTAATTTTTTAAACATTTGAAAGAATTCACCAGTGAAACCATTTTAGGACATTATTTAAGTCTGATTCAGTCTTTTTGCCGTTACACATCTGTTCAGATTTTCTGTTCCTTTTTGAGCCAGTTTTGGGACTGTGTCTTTCTAGGAATTTTTCCATTTGGCAAGTTTGTCTCAGGTCATTGGCATACAGTTCATAGTATTTCCTTATAATCCTTTTTATTTCAGTAAGATGATGGCCTGCTTTCACTGCTGATTTTAGCAGCTTGAATCTCTTTTTTTCTCTTGGACATTCTAACTAAAGTTTTGGCAATGTTGTTATCTTTTCAGGTATCCAACTCATGGTTTTCTTCATTTTTTCCTGTTTTTTTTTTTTTACTATTCCATTTATTTCTGCTCTAGCCTTTATTATTTCCTTTCTTCTGTCAGCCTCAGGTTTAGTTTGTTATTTTATAGTGTCTTAAGGTTAGGATTGGGATTTGAAATCTTCGTTTTAAGTATGTAGTTTACAGCTCTGAGTTTTCTTCTGTGTACTACTTTAACTGTATCCCATAAGCTTTCTTATGTTGTGTTTCTGTTTTCATTTATCTTGAAGTATTTTCTAATTTCCCTTGCAATTTCGTTTTTAAGTCATTGCTTATTTTAGGAGTGTTCACTTTTCATAATTTGTGAATTTCCCAAATTTCCTTGTTACTATTTTTTTATTTAATTTCATTGTGGTTCAGAAACAGGTTGTGTGATTTCTCAGTCAGTCCTTTTAAATTTATTGGGGTTTGTTCTGTGACCTAATGTGTTCTGTCCTGGAGAATATTCCATGTGCGCCTGAAGAATGTAGGTGCTGCTGTTACTGGGTGAAGTGACCCAGGCCCCTCCTAGGCCTTGTTGGTGGGCAGCATTTGGTCTTCTGCCTGTTTCTCCTGTCCATTATTAAGAACGGGTATTGAAGTTTCCAGCTACTGCTGTTGAATGGTTTGCTTCTCCCTTCAGTTCTCTACGTTTTGGCTTCATGTATATTGGGCTGTTGTTAAGGCCGTGTCTTTGACACACAAGTACACATCTTTGTGTTTGTCTTTGGTTTCTGGTGCAGAGATTCTAATATAATACAATGAAGTAATACTTGTTTTTTGTCCCCTCTTCTTGAAATACTCCAGGCTGATAGAGGTGAATGGAACATCTTCGGTTATTCTTCACATGCCCTTTCATCCACCCGAGTTTATGTTAATTAAGTGGGTGTGCTGGTTGCCAGGGGAACTGACCCCTGGGGTTCGAAGTTGGAGCTCTCAGTTCTCCCTCCCCTGTATCCAGGGAGGGGAGGGGCACTGGAAGCTGAGTTAACCACTAGCAGCCAGTCTGTGATCAGTCATACCTGTGTAGTAAAGACTCCATGAAAACCCTAACTGAAGGGGCTTCTGGGTTGATGAGCACACTGAGGTGTGCTGGGGGCAGCATGCTGAGAGGGCATGGAAGCCCTGCACCCCTCCCTTACATTGTGCCCTGTGCATCTGTTGTATCTGGCTGGTCCTGATACATCCTTTTGTAATAAACCAGTGATCTGGGAAGTAAACTTTTTCTGAGTTTTGTTAAGCTGTTCTGGCAAATTATTCAACGTAAGGCAGGGTTGCGGTAGCCTCTGCTGTTGTAGCTGCTTGGTGAGAAGCACGGGGGACAGCCAGACTTGGGATCAGCGTGTGAAGTGGCCACAGCAGTGTGGTGGGGCGGAGCCCTTAGCCTGTGGGGTCTGCTCCAACTCCTGGCCGTTAGCGTCAGAACTGCTGGGCATTGGAATCCCGCACATGTGTCAAGAGTGTTGAGAGAAGTGGTTTCTATAATAGTATGTCACCTTGAGATATGCGCCCTTTTGTCATTATAAAATATCCTTTACTTCCAATAATGATTTTCGTCCCAGAGTCAATTTTATCTGATATAGTCACTCCTACTCTTAATCACTGTTCACACCATGTGTCTTTCTATCCTTGTAACATATGTGTGTCTTTGACTCTAAACTCTGTCTCTTACAGGCAGCATATAGTTGAATTTGGTTTTTACCCATTCTGTCAATCTTTGCATTTTGCTCAGAGGGCTTATTCAGTTTGAATTTAATGTAATTCATAGAGTAGAATTTATGTGTGCTGCTTTGCTACTTGTTTTATGTGTTTTTTGTTTCTTATTTCCTCCATTACTGCCTTTGTAAAGTGTTACTTTCTAATGTACCATTTTAATTATCTTGTTTCTTTTATAATCATTGCTCTCTGTAGTTGTCTTTGAACTCAGGAGAGAAAAGAGTTATGTGGAAGTACATTTATATTGTCTCTGATTTCCTGGTGGAGTCAGTGGTACGCCTACAGTGTCCTAGGTTTGTTGCATGGATTTGAGTGGTGGCCGATAACGCCTCTTTATTTCAGCCTGAAGACTCTTTTGTTCCTTAGAGGGCAGGTCCACTAGCAGTGGATTCTCTCAGTTTTTGTTTATCTGAAAATATCTCCATCTCCATTTTTGAAGAATTCTTGACTGATAGTCTTGTTCTTTATAGTGGGAATATGTGCCTTCTGGCCTCTCAGGGATGCACGTCAGCCGTCACTTCTAACAGGGATGCTCCACTGATGGTCGCTTCTCGAGGCTTTTGGGGTCCTGTGCCTTCAGCAGAGATGTCTGGTTGTGTGTGGGTTTCTTTGGTATTCTTTTTGAAACTTGTTGAGTTTCTTTAATAGGTAGATTGATGTTTTTTATCCTTGGGAAGTTTTAGCCATTATTTACTCAAATATTCTTCTTGCTCTTTTATTTCAATCTCTCTCTCTTTCTGGGATTCCCATTATATATAAATTGGTAATTTCACAATAGCCCACATGTCTATGAGGGACTACTCTTTTTTCCTTTTTTTGTTGTTCTTTACACTGGATATTTTTGTTTGGCTTATCTTCAAGTTTGATGATCCTTCTGACTGCTTCAATCTGCTGCTATTACTGCTAGTGAATTTCTCAAAATTTCTCTATTTTACTGACATTCTCTATTTGGTGAGTGTTGTTTTTTCATATACAACAATATCATATTAATTATAGAGCAATAACAGTATCACTCCTTTCGGGTTCCCAGACCCCATTCCAGTGTGTATCTGTGGGAGGGGATCTTCCTACACACCCCACCAAACAAGTCTTGAACACCGGCAGGGTGTCCAAGGGACTCAACTCAATTCTGACGCTCTCTGCCCGGACACACCACCAGATTCCCCAGGTTACGGGCTCCGTCCTACAAGACTGCCCTCCACCGCCCACTCCAGACACAGGTCTCAAGCTCCAGGCAGTTCTGTGCTTCTGACCTACTGGCTACAGACTGGAAGTTCCCACGGGATCCTCCTTAGCTTCGATTAATTTGCTAGAGCAGCTCACAGAACTCAGGAAGACACTTAGTTTACCAGTTTAATAAGGGATACCAGTTAACAGCCAGATGAAGAGATACACAGGGCGGGGTCCCAAATAAAGGGGCTTCTATCCTGGTGGAGGTTGGGGCCTGGCTCGGTGGCAGGTGAAGGTGCTCTGGTTCCCCAAGCGGAGAAGCTCTCCCCGACTGAGAAGCCAGCCATCAGCTCTTCTCAAGGGTCTGTGAGGCTGCTTTGCATAGTCATGATTGACTGAATCAGTGGCCAATGGCTGATCCAGCCTCCAGCCCCTGCCCTTGGGTGGGGTCCAGAAGTCTGTCATTAACATGACAAGACACCCATTTCACCCCTGAGACTCTGCAGTGTTTTCAGGAACTGGGGATGAAGACCAGAGACACCTGGGAAATGTGTATGTGTTATCTGGGTGGCCTGATACGTGTTTGGTATGACTCATTATTCCTCAGAGATGATTTGTGTTGACTGCTTTTTTTTCCCATGAATGGTTTATACATTTCTGTTTCATGTCTTGTAATTTCTTTTGTTGAAACTAGGACATTTAAAATAGAATAACTGTAGCTGTAGATGTGAGATGACCTTCCCTTCCCAAGACTGGTCCATGCTGTTCCTTTTTGCTGTCTGTTTGATGACTGCTGGTTTGTTAGGACTGGTAACAGTTTCACAAGCTGGATGGGGTGACATAAACAACAGATTTATTGCCTCAAAGTTCCTGATCCTGTAAGATAGAGGTGTCGGCAGGATTGATTGAGTGGGGCTGCGAGGGAAGGGTCTCTTCCAGGCCTTTTCCCTTCATTTGGAGGCAACTGTCTTCATATTCATTTAGTTTTCTTTCTGTATGTGTGTTTGTCTCCAGATTTCCTCTTTGAAAGGACACCAGTCATATTCGATTGGGGGCCATCCTAGTGCCTGCATTTTAACTTGATCATGCCTGTAAGGACCTGTCTTTAAAACGGCATTCTGAGCTGCTAGGGGGTTAGGATGTCAACATATGAATTGAGGGGTTGGTGGGGTGCGTAATTCAACTCAGCTAATAGTGACTCTCCTAGACTAGTTTTGTAAAGTTAGGTCAGAGATTTCCTGACCTGAACCAGTAAGTCTCCCACCTTTGCCAGAGGCTCTGTGTGGGTGTCGGGTCACCTTCAGGACTTGAGTAGGTGACGACTCTGCCTTAGCTGTTCCTTCCCACTTGCACGAAGCTTCTGGATTACCTAGGGGTGAAGGGTTAGGGCCTTCTCAGGCTTTTCCTGGGCTGTCTAGTGCCCAGACATGTTGGAGCTTTTCAGAGTCCCCTGCAGGCATCTCATTCTCCAGCTTTTAGTGTTTTTTGACCTGTCTCTTGCTTGCCAGCTGATCTCCCAGCCTTAGGTAACCACAGTATGGAACAGTTGCCACTGATTATTTTTCACTTATTTCCTGTGGAATTGGGCTATTTTCACTGAGTTGGCTGAGTTGAATCAAAGAAAGACAAGTCCTCCAATGGGGCTCTTGTATAGAGCTGCCTGCTGGGCCGGGTCATGATGTTTCCCTGGGGTGGGGTACTGGGGTCCGTGCCGCCTTCTTCAGTGACTGTGAGGCAGCCGGTTCCCGGGTCTGCTGACCCAGGAACCGGGAAGAGGAGGGCAGGCATGGGCCAAGTTGAAACACTGCAGAGCTTATTATTCCAACCAAGATAAGCTATTTTTCTTGAATAAATCTCAGATTATTGCCTTAATTTCCAGAATTCTAAAAAGTTGATTGACAGTTTTAGTCAGTGTCCTTACTTCTGTGAGGAGCAAATTTTGGAAGTCCTTTTATTTTGCCACTCCAGAAGTAATTCAGGGTGCATTTTTAAAGTTTTTCTGGTCTTTATTGGACAGATACTATTATAAATATGGTAAAATGCCCATGACAGTGTTAGATTACACTCAAGGTTCTCATGTTTTCTTTTATGGACTGCGTAGATTGCAGCCTCCCCTCATAGCAGACAGTCTCCAGAGGACAGGCTCCTTCAGGATAAATCACATTTCAGCCTTTTCCTTAGTGAGCCAGTTGTGGAAGGATGCTGCTGAGGGTAGCTTCCAAGGCACTTTGGAGAACCCCTTGCCCAGAGCCCCACCCACAGCCCACCAAGGCCCTTACGATGGTGCCTGGCTGCATGGGTTTCTCTGACCCCCCCTTCCTGACTGGCAGCCCTGCCTGCCCAGTTATGTGTGGCAGCAGAAACAGGAAGGGTGATGTGGTCTGGCCCTGGGAGAGGCCTGAGCCCGGGCAGGTTGCGGCGGGGCGTGGCTTCCACAGCCATGGCTGGAGGGCACGGCTTTGCTTTGGCACCGCATTTGATCTGAGCAGGCTCTGCTGTTGACTCCTGGGGTCAGGGAGTACCACCTGTCCAAGCTTGAAGGACCAGCATCGCAGTTGGCTGTGCGTATTATTGTGGCAAAGTTTAAGTAAATCAGGATTGGTATGAGAATTTTTTGACATGTTGAGGTGATAGAAAAGTCTCCAAAGTTAGCAGGGCAGGGGCTGCCGGTGCCTGGTTCTATGTGATGCCCAGGATAGTCTCCCTCAAATGGCATGGTCTCAGAAATACCAGCATCCTGCTCTATTGGTTGTTGAATGAATAAACAGTTCGGTCCATTTTTTAATCAGTCTGAAAGCCTGTGTTTGCTCTTGCTCTACTTTCCTTTGTGTTGGGCACCACCATAGTTCCACAAACAGAGGCTGCCTGGCTCTGCTGTGGCCAGCACGGGGAACCAGGGCACTGTCTTTGGATTCTGCAGCCTAAGCAGGATGGGGGGCACGGGGGGTGTTGCAGAATGGCCTGTGCTCCCTGCTAGACTGATACCCACTTAGGGCCAGCCAGTGCTTCCTGTAGCTCTGGCCCAGCTGCCCTTTGCCATCCCCTGCTGTATGTGGCCTTGTCACACGTGGCTGTGTGGTGGGATACACCCCAGAGGGCAGCAGCTTACCCCAAGCCACACCATCCACCTATTGTTATGTCACAGGCGGTGAGGGGCCCCTTCTGTGGTTAACCGTACGGAGCCGCCTCTCCGTGTGTGTGCGTGGTGGTGCCGCCGACCAGCTAGTGGTCTTTATGCTCAGTTGTCTGTCATCCTCCCCCTTTTCTTCCTTCATTGCTATTCACAGGGTCACTTTCACAGCAGGGCCTCTGGTGAGGCGTTCAGTGACAGAGATCACAGGTTTCTGGAAGCTGTGCCTCAGCAGGCCCGTGCTTCCCTGCACACAGACGGGTGGCCAATGATGTGTGTGGGTGGAGATGCTGCCTGCTGACCAGTAGTAGAGTTCAGGTTTTCACCATGTGCCCAGGGGCTGTTCTGGAAAGTGACGCATCTTCCCAGAAATCCCATCAGAAGAAGGCCTGAGAGAGAGGAGGTCTCCCCAGGTGGAGAAGGGCGTGTGGGTGGAGTGCCACGTGGGCGGCATCAGAGGGTTTGGAGATCCAGGCAGAAGTGCCTTTGTGCACATGGAGAGGTCCTTTTCCATGACAGTCCTCCAGTTTTCTGACACCAGCTAGATGTCCACAACTCAGCTTAATTCTGACACTGGGCATAGAGTTGGCTCATATCCCACAGGCTCGGGCTCAGTCCTGTGAGACTGTGTCTACTTCAGACACCAGCCACAAATGGGGTATCCAGGCCACCCACACCCTGCCTTGCCAACTACAAATAGGGGTTCCAGTGACCTCCTTCAGGTTCGATAATTTGCCAGATGGCTCCCAGAACTCAGGAAAACACTTATGTTTACTGGCTTACTTAGGAAGGATGGTTTACTGGTTTTCAAGCAGATGAAGAGGTACCTAATGAGGTATTGGGTCTTTCTGGTGACCAGCCCCTTCTGAAGCTATCTGGGGACCCCATGCTGAGCCACCTCCTTAGCATAAATTCAGGTATGGCGTAGAGGGGTGTAGAGCTCTTTGCCAGGAGCTGGACACGGTGACCAGACTCATCTTTGCAGCCTCTTGGCAGTGTTCTTTTTCCGCTTCTCGTTGAATTGGATAGTGTGCACACACACATTCTGTGTCTTCCCCGGTTTTAAATCTGTCGCAAGGGAAAGCAGCTTGTCTGTCAGACTGGGTCTTAGCGCAGCACACCCCTGATGACTAGGATGGCCGTCTTGCTCCCGCGGACTTGGCCTGAGCCTGATGCTGTGAGTCACAGGCTCCTGAACGGAGGCGGCCCTTCCCTGTAGGGCCCGAGTGGCAGTACACCCGAGCTCAGGCTGAGGCTCTGTCCCCTCCTTGCTTGGGAGGCCTGGGCGGGCCGCGCAGGCCTGGCACTCTAGAAGCTCTTGCTGTGCGATGCTGCCTATGAGCCGCGGTGGCCCGATGTCCACATGCCAGGTGGCTCGGTGCACAACACCCAGAGCACAAGAGCTGACGGGAGGCAGAGCATGTCCGGTGTTGATTAAAAAGAGAAACAGGTGGCCAGGTCCCTCTCACAAGACCAGGGCAATTTCTTCTCGGTAGTTTGTGCTTTTAGGTAGCTGTGGCTTGATGGTTCCTGGTCATTCTAAGACTTAGGTGTTGGAGACTGGGTTTTTTTTCCAGCTTATTTTTTAATTACATAGAGTTAAGTTTTGCTTTTTGGTGTAGTACTGTGAGTTTTGAGGCGTGCATAGATTCATCATGTAACCGACAGCACAGTCGAGACACAGAACGTTTTCAAATGTTCTTTCCTCCCTAGTTCTCTGGAACTGCCCCTTTGTAGTCAAATGTCCCCCCACCTGTAACCCCTGGTGGGCACCTAACTGTCCCTGTAGGTTAACCAAGTCCTGAATGTTGTATCAGTGGGGTCCCACGTCCGAGCGATGCATGTGGGAGTCATCTGCACTGGCGCCTGGGCTGTGGGCGGGCCGTGTTCACTGGAAGGCCGGCTTGGCATGTTCCCCCTTCTCACTCGAGGGGCACTGGGCACAGGCTGCCACGGGGCTGTCCGGGTGAGCATAGACAGTGCCTGTGGTGGGCTCGCCGGGCTGTACATGAGGCATCTGTTTAACTAGAATCCCCTTCTCACCTTTGTCGTGAGCCCGGGGGCCGTGGCCATGTGTGTGAGGGCCTGTGTCTGCCCAGTCTCTTCTGTCCTTCGTCCGTGTGTCTGTCCTTTCCCTGTGACACCGTCCTGATGCCTTGAAATCAGATAGTGTGAAACCTCCAAGTTTGTTCTTCTTTTTCAAAAGCACTTTGCTATCCAAGCTCCTTTACCTTTCCATGGAGGTTTTAGAAGCAGTTAAGTCATCTATAAAAAATTCTCCTAGGATTTTGATTGGAATTATGATTGGAACTGTAGATGAATTTGGAGAGAATTGGCACCCTAATAATACTGAATTTTTAATTTGCAGATCTAGCATTTCTCCATTAGCAAGGTCCTCGCTGTCACTGGTGTTTGGCTGTGCTGAGCACGTGGGCCCTGCACACACTTCACTAGTCACTAGGCCTCAGTATTTCTCGTTCCAGTGCTGTTGTGAGTAGGGCTTCAGTTTCAGTTCTGACTGTTGATCGCTAAGTATATAGAACTACAATTTGTTTGTATAGTGACCTTCTGTCTTGTGGCTTTGCTAAAAACTCATTTATTAGTTGTAGCAGCTTTTCTGTCGATTTCTTTGGAATTTCTGTGTGCAGGATCGGGTTGGCTGTGATGAGAGGTGGTCGGGCTTCTTGCTTCCCAGTCCAGATGACCTTTATTTCTCTGTGTTCTCTGGCTAGAAGCGCCAGCACTATGCCGAGTGGCAGCAGGATGAGCGCTTTGTGGGAGGCGTCCCTGCCCGTCCCCACCGGGTGTGGTGCCTGCTGTCAGGTTTTGTTGGGGCTTTTTATTGGCTTGAGGGAGGATGCTTCTTTTCCTGGTCTGCTGGCTGTTTTATCATAAAGGGCATTGATTTTTGTCAAATGCCCTTTCTGTATCTATTGACATGAGATGTTTTTCTTTAATTTGTTAATATACTGAATTAGGTTGATTAATGTTTTAAAAAACGCCTTCCCAGGCAAGTCTCCTTAGACACCAGTGTCCCTTCCTCCATATGTCCGCGGTTGTTCAGTCTGCCGGTGCTCTGTTCTCACCTCTGTGTTCGTGAGGGGCATCGGCCCGCGGTCTTTCTGTGTGTCTTCAGTGTCCCATCAGGGCCTTGCTAGCAGTCGCCCCTCCTCTGGAGGTGGAGAGGATCAGCATCCTCTCTTCCGTGCGTGTGTGGAGTCGTCCCCGGGGTAGCTGAGTGTCCTGGAGCTCCCTCTGGGGACAGTTTCCTGAGTAGGGAGATTCGGGGAGTTTGCATTTTTCACGAAATGGTTGTGTTTTATCCAACTTCCTGAATTCGCTGCCGCTGGGCTGTCTGGCGCTCCCTCTCAGCATGCCAGCGCCTGCTGGGCAGTGATCCCCCAGGCTTCTGTGCTGCAGCCAGCGGGTCCCTTCTGCCCCTGGTGCTCCTGAGCTTCAGGCCGCACACGCCCTGACGGGCTCACTGTTAGCGACATGCTGTGGCCGCCAGGTTCTGGCCTTTCCCAGAGGCTGCTGGGTGCCTTTGGGCTTCTAAGCATGAGTTCTTCCAGTGTGTGGGGGGCCTCTGCTTTGTCACGGGGAGTCCTGGAGCCATGGTGAGTGCAGGTCCTTCTCCACCTGCCTGGCCTGCCTGCAGGCCACAGCCTCCATGTGGCTGCCGGCTGTTGTGTGTCCTCACAGGCTGAGTGCGAGCCAGCCACTGAGGATGGCTTGGGGCCAGGTGTTTTGGGGAAAACTGCCCCTCACTGAAGTGGGTGCTTGAGAGTGGACATGTCTTATGGGACCTGGTGGAAGATAATAACCAAATAGAGCGGGGCCTTCCCTCTCACCGGAAGCAGCACCTTCTTTCCTTGGCTTGGTCAGAGGATGGGTGCCTCCTTGCTGACGTGGGCGGAGGAGAGGCCCCCCGCCTCACTGCCCAGCCCCTATTGCAAGTGTTCTGAGGAGGGTGACAGTGGGAGTGGAGCTGCAGAGGCCGGGAAGCCCGGGGCCGGGAGAGTCGGGAAGGATCTGCCTCTCGCAGCTTCAGAGGGCATGTGGCCCTGCTGACACCTTGATTTCAGGCTCCTGGCCTCCAGAATTGTTGAGAAATAAGCTTCTGTTGTTTTAAGCCACCCCAGGGTACTCTGTCCGGGCAGCCTCAGGAGACTTAGTGCAGCCCCAGCTGGGGAGGGGATCCAGACCGTGTCCTTCGTTTTCCAGGGGCAGCTCGGCAAAGGCACGAGGCTGGTTGGGTTCAGAGCCGCCTCCTGGCTCGTGCCGGCCTCTGTTGTACAGAACTTCCCTCTTCCCTGGAAATGGTTAAATGAGTGGTTGCCCATCAACCTTTCTGTTCTCTGGTCACAGCAATTGGTCTCAGAGCCAGGATGACTTTGAGTTGGAAATGAGCTAGGCCAGGGGTCCTGGGATGGGTCTCTGTAGGAGCTTCAGCCCTCAGGGAGCTGGGCCTCTTCCACATGTAGCGTTTCTGTCCAGCTTACCTTCTCTCTTCTGTAATCTCTCTGACGATCTTCAAGTTTTTCTCCTCAGGTTTATCTTTAGATTTTTGACTAATCTGCCAGACTCAGGTTCAGAAAAGAGTCTTGTGCTGGCCAGCTGTGCAGACTGTTGCTGCATGCTCTTCATCCATGTCTCAGAGGGCACTTGGGGCAGGCGGGGGCTGGGTGGCATGCTCTGTGAGGTGGTGAAGAGGACCAGAAGCTTCTGGGGGGAAGCAGACAGCCTGGGGGCAGCTCCGAGAGGTGGGCACACTTGGTCTGGCTCTTCAGGAGCAGTCGCTCTGTTTTTCAGTATTTTAACCACATCAGTATTGAGGACTCACGAGTCTATGAGCTGACCAGCAAGGCCGGACTGTTGTCTCCCTATCAGATCCTCCACGAGTGCCTTAAAAGGTAGGCTGGGGCAGTTCCCCTGCTAAGTCAGGTGGTGGGGCCTCACTCGGGGGGCCCAGCACCCTTCCTGACCGTCTGCCCTTGATGCTGAAGGCTGAGCATTGCGAGTGCCCCCTTGTGCACCAAAGCCCCTCGTGCCCGGCACTCAGCGTCCGTGGGACCGGGCGGGGGTCCTTGGAGAATCCCCTCTGGCTGAGCAGCAGTTTGGGGAAAGGCTGGCCTTGTCTCAGAGTCTTCAGAGAGTTTTCTGGGAGCAGCCATTTCGTCGTCCTCAGCTGATGCCCCTGTTGTCTGTGTCTCTCTTAAAGAAACCATGGAATGGGTGACACCTCCATCAAGTTTGAAGTGGTTCCTGGTAAAAACCAGAAGAGCGAATATGTCATGGCGTGTGGCAAACACACAGTGCGCGGCTGGTGTAAGGACCGCCTCCCTCCTGCCGTCCCCTCACTTGTGACACGACTGGGGGTTTGGTCCTGCTGTGTGGCCTCTGGGAGGCTTAAGCTTCTGTGCCGTGGTCCTTGGCCACTGCGCTGGCCTTGCTCCCAAGCTCTGCGTGTGGCTGACGCCTGCGGTGTATCCACTAGCCTCTCCTTTTGGGAGCCGGGGCCCAGTCAGCCTGAGGCGCCTGGGGTGGTCACGTGGGCTAGGCCGGGCGCCCCCCCCTCCTGCCACTGCTGCGACCGTCCAGCCCCCAGTGCCTGTGGTAAGAGGAGGGGCATCCCCAACACGGCAGCAGACCCACCTCTGCCTCTGGTCTGTGTGCATCGCCTGTGCTCTTTACCGAATTCGGTATTTGAAGTAGCCACTTTAAAAAAAAATGTGACTTTATTTTAGAGGACAACTTTGTGTGGCTACTATAAACACAACACCAGTGCTGTGTAAAGAAGAAGGTAATGTCGGCCCTGGCACATGCAGAGCCACATCCAGACCTGGGTGTGCCCTGTGGCCCACAGACACCAGTCCCCACTGAGATGGCTTCCTGGGCAGGTGCACAGGGCCATAGACCCATCGTCCAAGCTGGAGACCCCATGGGATGGTGGCGGCCCTTGGCCCCTGGCCAGAGCTATGTTCTGGGAATCGCTGCTCCCTAGACCCACTCTGCACCTGCCCTGTCTTTTCTCTGCCAGGGACCCACTAATCCCACACGCACACACCCCCTGGAAAGTCTCCTAGGCCTCAGGTGGAGCCCCCTCCCTTGTGTGTGCCCCCAAAAGCCCCAGGCCTGAGCCGCAGGCTGCCGTTGCTGCTTGTCTGTGTGGCTAGCATGTGGGGTTGTGGTGGGAGGGAAGCCTTTTAAGCTGTGACCTCAGGCCCATCCTGACCTTCTGGAGCCTCTGGTGGGTTTTCTGCACAGTGGGGTCAAGGTGGACCTGGCCTCAGGGTAGTGAGGCTCTGGTGCCAGTGCAGGGAGTGCTTGCCACCCCCACCCGTAGCACCAGTTCTGGGCTGGGTGTTTGAGGCTTCCTCTTCCTCTTCACAGGTAAGAATAAGAGAGTCGGGAAGCAGTTAGCCTCTCAGAAAATCCTTCAGCTGTTACACCCTCATGTCAAGAACTGGGGGTCCTTATTGCGCATGTATGGCCGGGAAAGCAGCAAGATGGTCAAACAGGTAACCAGACTACTCTCTGGGCTGGTCCATGTTGGGAGGGGCTGGAGTGCCGCTGCCTGGCAGGAGACGCGCATGCTGAGAGCCACCAGCCCCAGTGCAAGCAAAGGCTTGGGAGCGGAGAGCCTCCTGCTAATTTGAGGACACCAAGCAGCTGGAGGGAGTGAACTCACGGCCACTCCACAGCTGTGAACACTCAGTCTGCTTTTAACTACACAGTCTATATTGGCTGTTTTGTTTCTGTTGTTTTGCCAAGATCTCGAGATTTAAACCAGTACCCTCAGGTTTCTGTGCTTTGTGGGGTGAAGAGAAATGGTGGGAATGAGTGTTTCATTTTTTACTTTTCCCCTGATGTTCATGGAAATGGTCTGGGTCATCAAAACCCCAGTAAGTGGAGGTGTAGTTGGTGTGGAGGCTGGGGACTGCACGTACGGACCCAAGGACCATGCCACGGAGCCTCAGGCCATCCCTGGGCATGACATGGTGGGGTGAGGGAAGTAACACTGGGCCCCCAAAGACCTTAGAGGAATCTTAGATTCTGTCATTGAAAAAATTTGAGTACAGTGCAGATGAAGCTTCTTTCTGCCTTTATATGCTTTACTTCTGTGCATGGTCTTGGGCTCAGCGGAGGGAAGGAAGGCCCACCTTGGCCCCTGATGGGAACCCTCCCTAAGCTGGAGAACGAGGGCTCCAGCCCAGGCCTTGCTGCAGCCGAACCCACTTTTGCAGGACAGGTGGAGCCTGGCAACCTAAGGCACAGGAGGCATCCTCAGAGATGGCGTCAGACAGGAAGGGCCTTGGGCAGCTTGTCCTGTTGTGCAAGTCACGGCCTGTGCCGTCCCTGCTGGCCAAGGCCATCCTGACCACTCCAATCTAAGGGCTCTGGGCACAGTGAGTGGCCCGCTGGTGACACATTAGGGCTGAATTCACCTGCACCAGTGTCCAGGGCTGCAGTGGAAGCAGCTGGTGCCTGGGGGCCTTTGCCCTGTGAAGGGAGGAGGTTGTGGCTCTCTGCTGGCTGAGGAGGGGCGTGAGCCGCCTTGTCTGCTGCTGTGTCACCTGCCAGACACAGGCCAAGCGAGGGGCAGCTAGTGTTACTGGCTCCCGGCTGCAGTGCGGCTGCGAGGCCCGGGCAGCCCTGAAGGCAGGCACTCTGCTCCCCAGGAGGCCTCTGACAGGAGCGTGCTGGAGCTGCAGCAGTACGCCAGGAAGAACAAGCCAAACCTGCACATCCTGAGCAAGCTGCAGGCGGAGATGAGGAGGCTGGCCGCGGAGCGGGTGCGCACTGGGCCCTCTGCCCTTGCCCTGTTGGGGGGGGGGGAGACTGCACCCAGGAACCCATCCCTGGGGCCTCATGCTGAGGCCGCATTCAGGCACCTGAGAGCCCGTTTTCCAGCAGGCTCTCACCTTAAGATTCGATTTACTTTTCCTTGAGTTTCAGCATTCATGATGCTTGCATCAGATCACTGTTTTAAATGGAAAGCTTGCAGCCTCGGCCTGTGGTTTTGAAGGGCCTGGCCTCTTGTGCGCTGACCCTGGGTCCCCACTCGATGCCGGCCATTGGAAGGCAGGGATGGTGCACTGCCTGGGCCCCCTTAGTCAGGGTCCTTGGCAGGACAGACTGCCATCCTGGACCCCTTCCTCCTCGAGTGGTTGGCAGTTCTGTGAGGGGGGGGTGTGGTTAACAGAAAATGAAAGCAGGGTAGGGCTCGGTTCTGGTGAACCTTCTGCAGCTACCCACCTAAGGTGCTTCTGGGCTAGGACCTTCTTCAGCTGAGGTAATGGCCTGAGCCCGTATAAAGCTTTCGAGAGGGAGGCATCTGCTGTCTCTGTAGCCGATCTGATCCGGGGGAGCATTGCTCCTGTCCTTGGGTTGGGGTGGGGAGCACCACCCGAGTGGCTTGGCCCTGGTGGCTGTGGTCTCACTTCTGGGCATGCGTCCTGATTCCCACGGAAGTGGCATGTGGTGCTCTGTGATGGTGTCCAGGAAGACCCTCCCACCCTGCCTCCTACCAGCCCACTTGTCAGGCCTTGCCCGCCCTCCCAGCCTGGCTTCTTAAGCCACAGGTGCCCTCGTACTCCAGAGGCTGCTTGGCAACGCTCTGCTGGGCTCACCCCCACCCTCTTGTCTCACTTGGGAGCTTCTTGCCTGAGGTCTTACATTCCCACATCATCTAATCCCTGACCTTTGTTCTTCCAGGAGGAGACACGGAAGAAGCCCAAGATGTCCATCATGGCGTCTGCCCAGCCCGGTGGCGAGCCTCTGTGCACCGTGGACGTGTGAGGGGGTGGCGGGGCTGGGCATGAGGGCGCCACTGTCAGCAGCCTCAGCCTCCCATCTGAGCTCCTCCCCTGCAGCCTCCTGTCTGAGGGCTGGGGCCGGAGGGGTGGGGCTCCAGTGCATGGGGACAGCTCTTCCTGGGGGCTGCCCACAGGTCCAAGTGGACGTGTGCAAGGACTGCCTGAGCCCTGCCACACAGGTGGAAAGGAAGCCAAGCGCTTGGGGGTGGCTGTGGGCCTCTGCTTGCGCAGCCTTGCTGCAGACTGGTTTTATGAAGGTTTCCATGGATTTTAGTACACAACGTGCACGGATGAGAAATGACAGCTGGATGACAGATGACACGAGATGGTAACAGCCAAGTCCTTGGTGCCCTGTGCCCAGGGCTCCTGTGGGTCCCTGCTAACGGGCAGAAGGTGCACGCTGGCACCCTGGCCCCCCTCCTATTTTCCCTATTCTCTGAAAAGGTTCCAGCAGTTAGGAAGGAGTATTTCAGACTTGTTTGGTTTAAAATAGACTCGATTTTAGCATAACTCCTTTCAGAGATTGTAGGCAAACCATCCAAGGTCATTCTTCTCCAGCCTTGAAACACATGACCAGCGCATGAAGTCCGCCAGGGTCCACCAGTGTGTGCCCTGGCCCTGGCTGAGGTGCGTCCGTTTTTCTGAGTAAGTCTTAATGCCCTAAAGGTGCACCTTAGACACTGAGGCCTCTCACCTCTGCTGGCCTCTGGCAACTTTTTATTCAGGATTTTTGCACAGTCAAGTCTGTCTGTCCGCCCATCAATTTTTAAAGCTTTTATGGTATTTTAGCATTTGGAGAGAAACTTTTTCAGTGAGAGTAGAAGATAGATTTGGGATCATGTAGCAGATATAAACAATTAATGCATTTTAGCATGTGGACTTATTTGAAAAGAAGAAATGAGGACCTTCAGTGCAATCCATTCTTGATCACGAACTGGCACGTCTCTGGAGCTGGCATGAGCACGTGGCGGGCAGCCCCATGACAACGGCCCCATTGGATTTCCAGGGCAGCCACCTTTCACAGCCAGACCTGATGACTGGCTCGCCCCGGGACAGGTGCGGAGTAGACATGTTCCTGTCCGGGGTCCTAGGGGACATGTGTGTGCTTAGGGCCTCAGGTTCCCAAGGGCAGGGTGGTGGTGGTTGGCTCCCCTCCCGGCCCCAGTGCCTGTTCAGTGCCGTGTGCTTGTGGCGCACAGCCGGACGCAAGAGCCTGGCACTGGGCTGTGCCATCATGTCAACGGATGTTCTCACCACCCACCCACGTCCCGTGGGTGGTGCTGCTGGGGCCTGCCTTCAAGAGGACAGCATCAGTCTAGTGGGCTGCCCACAGTGTATCCCCTCCTCACCACCCGTGACCAAGGTTGGCTTCTGTGTTGACCTTTATAAAACCCACACATCAAATTGCTGTAATTAGATACTTGCTTCCGTCTTGCCTCCTGTCTGCAGCTGTGAGTAGTCATTTGACGTGACTTTCCCCTTAAAGTAGCCAGGTGTGCACTGTGAACCAAAGTTTCGTGCACGTGTTACTGGAGGTGGGTGAGCCTCACGGTCCTCCTTCCTCTGTCCCGTGGGTGAGTGCTGCGTACACAGTCATGCTACAGGGGCAGAGGGCAGGGAGAGCCTGTGCCACCACTGTGTGGCCCTTGCCCTTTGCCTCCCTGGTGGGGGATGGGCAGGGGCCGGAAGGGTGATGAACCTTGAGTGAACACATAAAGAGAAACTGTCCAAAAGAAAGTGCCTGGTGTGTTTTGTAGCTGTGGGAGGTTGTGGGTGTGGGCACCAACACCCAGAGCCCCTCCTGGAGCTCCCCTCACCAGGCAGGGTGTGTCTGCACACAGCCATTTCTGCAACAGCTGAGTGGTGGCCCGGCCCTGCCCCTGGTTCCTTCCATGGCCACCAGGATGGTGTGTCCCTTCAGGGTTTAGAGCTGGGCTGCGGATGGAACCAGGCTGAGGAGATGCAATGGAAGTTGGGGCCGGGCCAAGCCCAGGGCGAGGTTGGGCAGCGCTGGCCTACCCCAGGCTCTCCACCCCAGGTACACAGTTTGCTGTGAGATCTGCACCTCTGCTGCTTAGTGTGGGACAAAAGCAGATGTTCAGTTCCACAGCTCTGCAGTGACCACCAGCTGTGCAGAAGCTGGGAGAGCCGCCCTGACCCCGGCCTCAGCCAGACTGATACTGGCCATGCCTACAGCTGGCAGAATGCTAGCAGGAGCTAGGGGCTCAGACTTGGACTTGTCCCAGCGTGGGTGGGGCCCGAGGTAACACTCCTGGCGTTGCCCCCTTGACCTATAAGAGGGAGCAGTGGAGCCCCTGTGCCAAAGCTCAGTTCTTGTCACAGAAACACTGGTGGTTCGCCAATTGTTTATTCTGGCCCAGCTGATCTAAAAAGAATGGGTGTGTCAGACACAGGCTGGTCCTGGGTTTGCGCAGCTGGGTCTCATGCCCCTCCAGTTGCCGCCTCCAAGTGGCCCAGGGCGAGGCAAGAGCATGGGGATCCCCTTGGCTGCTGCCCGAGGCAAGCTCTTCACTTTCTGGAGCAAGACAAGGGCACAGATCTGTGGGGCCCCACCCCAGAGCCTCTCAGGGCGGGAAGTAGCAGAAAGCATTGTGGGGAGTGGGAGGGGACCTGGGCCTGTTCTGGAAGGGCTAGTTGGGGCCTAGGAAGAGGGGGAGGTCCTGGTTTCTTGTGGGATGTCATCTGGAGGCCCTGGTGGTGGCTGGGCTGGAGGGTCCTGGGACTCCAAAGCCCCTGCACCATTGGGGTGCTCCACTCTCTCAAACAGGATGAGCATCTCACAGTGTGGTGTCTGTGGGAACAGGTCCACAGCCACAGCCTTGACCGGCCGGAAGGGGATACCCTTCACCCGGTTAGAAGGGGCCCTGCAGAGGCTGTGATAGAAAGGGTGCAGAGGTCAGCCACACGGGTTAGCCAGAGGGCTCTGGTGGGGAGTGTGGGGCTGGGTCCCAGTCCACCCTAGGCCCCCACCTCACACTCACTCCACAAAGTTGCCCATGGCTGCCCGGGGGTTGCAGGAAACATACAGGAGGCGCTTGAGGTTCTCAGCTCTGCGGATGGCCAGGATCACTCTGGAATCTGAGGCAGCACAGACTTTTCAAGCAGAGGCCCCCACACTCCCTACCTCAGGAGGGGACGGCCCACTGGGAACGGATGTCAGTCCTGAGGCTGCACAGCCTGTCCTGCCACTCAGAGGCCACTGCCCTTCTCTTCCCTTGCTCCCCACGAATGGCTACTCACGCAACCCGGCACGGGGTGGGTCCAGGATGGCCACCAGCTGCTGGGAGGCCAGTCTGCTCACCACGGCGGGCACCAGGCCTTCAGCTCTCCCACAGTGGAATTCAACATTGCTCAACCCTGGAGACAGCATGGCAGCCCTGCTGGGATCCAGGACACCCTCCCCCGGCACCCACCCTGCTGCCTGATGATCTGAAGCCCCTGGCTGGGGTGCCTCAGAACCCTTCCTGTCCCATCAGGCAGCCCCAAGCATCATGGGAGCACAGCAGGCCTGCTTGGGAGCAGCTCTTGCACCCCACCCCTGCACTGGGTCCCAAGTGCCCGGCTGGGAACATGGCAGGGGCAACTGCTCCCCAAGGCCTGCCCCCTCTGATGCAGCAGGCCAGCCCTCACCGTTGTCTCGGGCATTCGCCCGGGCGTCCTCCACCGCTTCCTGGCACAGCTCGATCCCCACCACTCTCTTTACCTTCTGAGGTGAGGAAAAGGGCACAGATCGATGGGCTCCCACCCCACCTGCCCCGGGGGGCTTCCTGGGGCCTGTGGGGAGAGGACCTGGGACAGGCTGGGGTTCGAGCTGGGGACCATGGGGGTCACGAGGCAGGTGACGACAAAGGTGGGGCGGCGCAAGGGTGGCCTCACTGGCGGGAGGGCTCACCCGGGCCAGGGCCAGGCCAATGGTGCCTGTGCCACAGCACACGTCCAGCACCGTGCTCCCCACATCCAGCTGGGCCCAGTCCTGGATGACTGTGTAGAGCACCTCGGCTGCCAGGGTGTTCACCTGGAGTGTGGGCCAGCGGCACCCAGGAAGTCAGAGCAGCCTCACCGCCCGGCCACCCCTCCCACAGTCCCCAAGTGCCCGCGTTCCTGCGGCACTCGGAGACCTCAGCCCCTCCTCCTCCCTCCCCGTCTTGTGCTCCCTCACCCCCTGCCCCACTCCACTGCCTGAGCACCCAGCATGGTCCTGGTCCTCACACGACCTCACCTAGTCTCCAGCTTTCAGAAGCAACTCGAGGCCAACACCATTGCTCCCCAACTCAGAAACCTCTACTGGGTGCCTGCGAGACCCCCACAGCAACAGCAGGGGTCAGAGACCCCCCAGAGCTCCCACCAGAGCCCTGCATCCACACACTGGGACACGTTCTTTAGTAGGGTTGGGATGACTGACTGCCTTCCCACCCCGTGACTCCTGCGGTCTGCATGTCCTCCCCAGACCTTGACAAGCTAAGCCCGTCTCTGCCCTAGTCCCTTCCCTACCCTGCAGCATGCCCTATACACACAGCCCCTCGCGATGCGGGCTACCTGGAAGAAGGCATGCGGGGATATCCGGAAGGCCAGCCCCAGCAGGTCCTCATGGATGCACCGCTGCCCGGCCACATGCTCCACAGGCAGGCCCTCTTGGCTGGGGGTCTTTCTGTGGGCAGTGGAGTGGGTCCGTCAGGGTCACCAGCCCTTGCAGGGACCCAACCTACCCCGACCCGAACTCCTCACCGCTGTCCCTCCTCCACAAAGTAGAGGCAGGTAACCCCACTGGCCTTGCCGGGCCCCGTCATGAAATGCTGTGCCAGGGAAGCCTTTAGTCCCACCAGCTCCTCTGGGCTCAGTTTCTGGAAGAGATGGTGAAAAGGCCTTGTGAGGCTGTGCCATGGCCCACCTGGCCCAGACACCCTCCCCCAGCAGGGCCAACCCGCCTGAGACCTGGGGGTGGAAGTAGACAACAGCCATGGCCTGGCCGCGGCGGCTGGTACGTACAGTCAGCTGCTTCCAGTGGCCTGAGTACGTCTCTGGGTTGTAGGCTGAATAGTGGGTGGACCTATAGGAGCCACAAGCCCTGAATCTCTGACATCTGCCAACCAGGCCTGGGCTGGCAGGGCCACAGCCACAGGAACCCCAAGGCAGGATACAGGCCCCAACCCAGCCACCGGTCCTCACCGGATGAAGTCCTGGAAGGCCTTCACCACCTGCTTGGTGGCCCGGGGGATGTGCACGGTGTCATAGGGGGCTGCCACGGCACAGGTCCCACCCTTGTACTTGCCGAGCCGAAAGCCCACCGTGTTGTTCTCCCCGTCCACCCCAACGCCAACCAGGAACTCACACTTGTTGCGATACTCCGTCTGCAGGGAGGGTGGAGGAAGGCAGAGAAACACGCCTGACCTTACCCTGGCCATCCAGCTCTCATGTGTGGAGGGAACACTGCAGTCCGTGAGACGGCAAGCGAGGCAGAGGCCCCAGGGCTGGGCAGCCCAGGCTGACAACAAGTGACTGCCAGGTGACAAGTGCCAGGAGCAAGCAGCAAGAGGAGGGATGGGAGAGCGTGGGGGAGAGGAGCTCCTGTAAGAGCACGGGATGAGGGTTCGTGGCTGTGCCAGCCAGGCCTGACCTGCTGGGGTGATGGCTTGACCCCTTCTAACGGGCAGCAGGCCTTGTTGTGCTCATGCCTCTGTGAGAGTAGCCAGGGCAGCAGGGCACGGTTGGTGCTCCCTATTTCCCTGCAGGGAAGAGGGGCCCAGGTTGGACTCAGCCCACTGCCTGCCCCCACCCATCCCCAGCCACTCTCATCCTCAGGCACTGGGCCCCTCTGCTGGGGCCTCCTTGTCACCACTGGTAACACAAGGATCTTACTGGCCAACTCCCCAGGACAGTGCAGACCCTGGGCATGTCTGTACAGCACACAGGGCAGGCTGAGCGAGGGGAGTTGCGCAGAACTCTGGTACCAAGGGGGTGACCCATGCCCACACTCACTTGGCGAGCTTCTGCAGCACCTGCTCACACGCCAGCCGCTTCCGCTCAAGCTGCTCAGCATAGGGCACAGTCCAAAGGGGGGTCACTACGTCGGCAACGCATGTGGCTGACGGCTCACCATCATCATCGCGTTGTCTCTTCCTAGCCATGGGATCAGCCTTGGGCCTGGCCAGGCGCACGCTGAGTGAGCGGCCCTTCCAGAGGGCGCCATGCAGCACGCGCAAGGCCTTGTCCCGCTCGGCGGCACTACGGAATGTCACAAAGGCGCAAGGAGGTTGCCCGAAGAGTTTGGTCTTATGGGGCTGCAGGCCAAAGCGGCCCAGGAAACGCCGGACGTCACTGAAGCTGGCATGGCGTGGCACGTTCTGCAGCTCCAACTTGAAGATCTCCGAGGTGAACAGGTCATCCCTGATGTAACTGTACAGCCCAGACTGGGACCCCGGCTCCGCAGCGGCTCCAGCCCCCGAGTCCTCCTTCTCCTTCTGCGGGGTTGGGTCCTGGCCGCGGCCCTCCGCGGGCCTGGGGCCCTGTGTGGGGACAGGCGGGGGCTGGTCGGAGGGCTGTGCCCCAGGGCCTGGACGCCCCAGGCTACCTGCCTCACACCCAGACCTCCAGAAGTACGCCCTACACCCAGCCCCACTCCCTCCATTCCTCGTCACCCCCGACGCCTCCGCCGTCGGGCCCGCTCATCTCACCTCCATCCCCGGTCTTCCAGGGACTTCCTCCCCCGCCGCCGCCTCCATCGCCTCCCACCCCGTCCCACATCTCCCGTCAGCATTTCTCTTCACTTTACTTCGTTGTGAAGCTTGTCACTCATCGTCCGATCCGTCCGCTCTCCGGACAGGAGGCCCTACGCGCGCCGCCTCTGCCCCCTCGTTCTGGGCCTGGCAGCCCGGAGGCGCTTTGGGACCGGGTGCAACGCCGTGAGACCGCCCCACGGCCCCGCCCGGGAGTGGGAGGGACTCGAACCCTCGGTCCTCAGGTTCGCGAGTCCGGCACAGGGTGCACCGCCCTCCCGCCAGGGGCCCGCGCCGGCCGCTCGCCTCGCCTGCCGCTCTCCAGCACGCCAGCGCCGGCAGCAGAGTCCGTGCGACTCTATCATCCTGGGTTCCGGCAACGTCATTGCCACGCGCCGGCTCCTACCCAAGTCCCTTTCGTGAGTTCGAGGGGAGCGCGCGGCCGCGAGGCGGAAATACACGCGAGGGCCGCCGGGACTGCATGCTCCCCGGGTTGCCGGGAGGGCCGGGCATGCGCCGCGCGCGTTTTGGCGGGAAGTGCGGGGCGGGCTGGACAATGAGAGTGTCCGCCGTCTGAGCCAATAAAGCTGCACTGGTTTTGAATTGCGGCGCGTTTCCCGCCGCCGGGGTCAGGGGTCGAGGTTCGGGTCGCAGGGCGGAGGGAAGAGCGGGCGAGCGAGAGGCGCCGGCGCCAGACGCGGAGAGAAGGAGGTACGACTGGTCGCCGAGAGGCCGCGGAGCCAGCGACGACAGAGCCAGCCGAGCCCCCGCCGCCGCCGCCGCGCCCCCATGGCGGCCGCCAAGGTGCGGTCGGGACTGGGCGGGGGCCGGGGGGCCGAGGCGGCTATCGGCCGCCACGTGGGCGGCCCACGCGGCGCCGCCAACCCCCGCTGGCCTGCGGGCGCGGCGCCTGCGGAGCCTCCGTGGCGCGAGGTCGGGGCTGTGGCGAGCGCGGTCTGGGGGTCCCGAGCCTTCGGGGCCAGGGGCCGCGGGGCTGCTCGCGTGACCTTGGGGCGGCCCCGGGTGGGCCGGAGAGCTCTGTCGGAACGTGAGGCGGCCCCGCCGCGCGAGCCCCTCGATCTCCGGCTCACTTAAGACGCGGGGGCGATGGCCGGTTTCCTCTGGCTCGGCCCACTTGCGGGCTTCCTACTAAGGCAGCGCATCCCGTCGCCTACGCAGCGCTTCATTCATTCTGTCTTCACGTCTAGAACCGCCACAGGCCTCTGCGGCGGAAGATCCCGTGCCAGCGGGGCGGACGGGGCCTGGATGTGCTGACCCAGGGTGGGGGCTGCTTTGCTGCCCGCGGGTGTCCGCTCGGGTGAGCTGACCGAGGCACAGCTGCAGTGTTGTTCAACCAAGAAAAGTAGTGAAGGCATAAATTGTCCTTTTCGGCTTGAGTGTGGTAATGAAGTCTCTGGCTTTCTTACGGTTTATGCATCACCAAGCCACGTGTTCTGTAAGACTTGAAACTAAAATAGGACTTGGACCCTATAGTTTTGTAAACTTGATGGGGATTTTCTGGCTCTTGTTTCTACGGCTTATTTGAACTTGTTACCTTAAGTTTGTGAGCCAAGATAAAATTGTTGATGGGATTGTGAGTTTCGTATAAATACTAACAGTTCCATAGCAACTTTTTTTTCCTGATAGTAAGCAAGAGCACAGATTTTTCTCAACCAATAAAAACTTGAAGGGCTGTTTTTTTGCTTTAAGGGTAACACTCCTTTAGACCTTTTTCTGTCATTGCATCCCTTAATTCTAACCAGGCAGTATCATCTGCATTTTACAGCCGAAGAAACTGAGGCAGAGAGAGGAGGGCATCTTTCCCAGGCTGCCCTGCCTCTAGGTGGCTGAGTGTTAGGAGCCCCAGTCAGGCTGCAGAGATGCATTTGGGGAGAGTGCTGAAGTCCAGTGTCTCCCCATGCTGTACATCTGGGTAGACTTTCCCTAGTGTGAAAGGCTGTGTGTTTAATCTCTTGCTTTGAGATGAGGCCAGGCACCAGGAGGGATGCCTACAGTAGGCACTGGTGAGCGCTGGGTGAGGGCCAGGCTCGAGGCCCACAGAGTCACCTCTCCACACCTCCTCCCGCAGGACACCCATGAGGACCATGACACCTCCACCGAGAACGCAGACGAGTCCAACCATGATCCCCAGTTTGAACCTATAGTTTCTCTTCCCGAGCAAGAAATTAAAACTCTGGAAGAAGATGAAGAGGAGCTTTTTAAAATGTAAGTAAGCTACTGTTGCTCCAGAAACAGGTATCTTTAATATAAGATTGAAGTTAACAGATTTTATGGGTGTGAAGGATTGGGCCTGACCTTTAATGGGACCGAGGCTGAGGAAAGGATTTGGAACCAAGACTGCTGTTAGAATCCGCTCATTTGATGACTTTGTAGTGGCTGCCTCTGATGCCCCACGGCCAGTGCTTTGGAGCAGCAGGGACTTCTCAGTGTCCTGTCACTGCTGCTGTATCTACAGGGCTGCATCTCCCAGACCCCCATCCTTGCCGTCCCCACTTCTAGGACTCCTACCTGCGTCTCCCCAGCCGAGCAGGGAGTCTCTACCATTATTACTGGGTTTTGGTTTTTTGCACCATGGATTTTGGCAGTCTTCAGCTTGCAAATCCCTGGTTTGGTGCTATTCATACACAAAAGAATGCCTGGAATTACAAATCACAGTGGTGTAATAGTTGTTGAGATGACTTTTTAAAGATTGCACGTGTTTTTTGGTGCCATCAGTGAGAAGCTACAGTGGCGGGTGTCATTTTGAAGTAATGCTGGCACTAACCACTTGTCAGGATGTCTGTGACAGTCACCGCAGTGCCAACTATGGCCTGATGCCCATACTCTGGATTGCTGGAAACACTTGGTTCTGTTAACAAATTAGCAGAATTAGATTGTAGTGTTTTCTTTGCCCAGGCTCGTGAAACTCCCCCCTTCAGTTGGTACCGAAGGTGCCAGGTTAAGGTTTGAGCGCTGTGCTGTGGGGAGGGACCTGGAGGCGACCACCGGCACTGGGACCCCTCCCTCTGAGGAGGGGAGGCTGGGGTGGCCACTGCTGCAGGCCTGGGAAGGGAGAGCCGCTCGTGCCCCTTTGGTCTCTCAGAGTCTGGTGGGGTCTCCCTGAAGACACTGGGTCTCTCAGTCTTTGCTCTGCCCGGAAATGACATCAGCCCACATGGTGGGTGGCAAGTGTTTCTAGTGTGCCTTCCCGAGGGGAGGGAAGCCAGCACGTTGGGCCCTTGGTGTCCAGGTCCAGCTCTGAGGGTGTCCTTGTGAGGACACTTATCTCCCTTAACAGAAGTGAGGTTGGGGTAGAGAGCAGTGTTCTGCTGGAGAAGGACCCGCAAAGGTGGGGTCCTGTAGGGAAGCAAATGGCTTGCCTGATTAGCTGGAAAGGGGGCCCTGTGGGCAGCAGTCCTGGGCTCACTGTGGGGCCTTGGTGCCTGTGGGGCAGGGGCTGTGCCTGGGCTCCGCCTGAGGAGCTCTGAGCAGGAAGGTGGGGAGTTGGGCTACAGCCTGGTGGCCTGAGCCCACTCTGGTTTGGCGGCCAGGGCAGCACAGGGTCATCTTGTGGCTGAGCGAAAGGCTGGCCTGGGAGGGCAGGGGCCTTGGCCTCCATGTGCTCCAGGCTGGCCCTGCGGGACATGGGGAGGCCCCAGTGACGGCAGGCATACTGAGCCTGCTCAGGTGGGCCGCTTTGCTGAGGGTCTCTCTGTTGGAAGGAGGTGTGACTATAGAAGTCTTTTTTCTTGTGAAGTAAAAACTGGGAATTTGCTGGGCCGTCTTGCTCTCTCGGTAATGTTTTGACTTACAGTTCTTGAGGTGCAGAGATAAGAAAGGGCCTTGTTGACCCGGCAGAGGCAGCCACTTGTTTAATGCACAGAAAGCAAGTGTCCTTTCCATGCGGACGTAGTCTTGTTCCTCTTTGTGCACATCTGCGCTTTCACTTAATGGCTTTTCTTGAAGGCGGGCAAAGCTATTCCGATTTGCTTCGGAGAACGATCTCCCTGAGTGGAAGGAACGAGGCACTGGCGATGTCAAGCTCCTGAAGCATAAGGAGAAAGGGACCATCCGCCTCCTCATGAGGAGGGACAAGACCTTGAAGATATGCGCCAATCACTACAGTAGGTGGCCTCTCGGGAGTGTTTTACTCCAAGTCCCAGCCCTCCACAGCAGGATGGTGTTGAGCTGCAGGCAGGTCACTTGGAGGGCTCCACTGGGACCCTGGGAGCGTGCTGTTGGAGGGTGCATACATTCGCGGTGCTTCTCTAACTTAAAAATGGGAAATGAGGTTTCCTGATGTGCCTCTGAGCTCAGAGCATCTGTGGGGGGGGTGATGTCTGGCAGACAGGCCTGGTGGGTAGACACAGCATGGGCTCGGGACTGTAGAGTGTCCACTCCAGGGTGGCCGTGGAAGAGGTTCCCTGGGCAGCAGCCCCCAACCTATGGTGTCTGTCCCCGCAGGGCATCCCTTGGGGAGGAAGTGGCCACCTCACCCTCGGGCGCCTGCTCAGCTGCACAGGGAGTAGGTAGCGGCGGGGGGGCTGTGGACAGGTGTGATGTGCCAGCCCTGGGTTGGGGGGGCGTCCAGGAAAAGCCACACGAGGCCTAGCTCATGAGAAGGGGACAGGAGGATCCTTGCCACGTCAGCGCCTTGGCTATTAGGCTGTCTGCGGAGCTGTGAGGGCGCAGGTGTGTCCTGGGCCCCATTCCCTTGCCAGTGCTGACTCTGTATTTCTGGGCAGAATGTTTGTCCTGCAGGCCCGGGCCCTTGTGTGGGCGCAGAGGGTGGCCACAGGCAGGCACTGGAGCAGAATGGCCCTTGTAGGTGATGCAGAAGCAGGGCAGGTTTGCAGAGGCCCTAGGGAGAGGAAGAGCCCCTGTGCACCTGTCCCCATGGCCCAGCCTTAGTGGCTTCCTCAGGAGCTGCTTTGCCTGGTTCTTATTTCTTCCTGACACCCTGCACTTCTCCCAGAGCCTTGCCAGGTCACTGGGTGGTTTCTGTGAGCTGTAAGTGGGTCCTGGGCCTCGTGCCCACCATAGGCCCTCAGTGGGCCAGGTGGGTCGTGGCCAGAGAAAGCCATGGCCCCTCTGTGTCCTGTACAGTGTATGGGTTCACCAGGCATCTGAATGAGGGTGGGTTGACTGCTCCTAGGGCATGTGGTGAGGTGTGGCCAGGGCTGGGCATGGGCCATCCCATGTGCCCAGAGACCTCTGCTGGGAGGCACTTGGGGGCATGGCGTCAGGGATGCACTTTGGGGTGCCCACCTCCCTTGTCTCCTCTTGGGTCCTCATAGAACTTGAGGCTGTGGGGATGGGTGTACTTATTCCAGGCCATGGCTTTATTTTCCATGATATGCACGCATGTCATGAGGCCCTCAGTGGCCACTTCTAGTGGTCTCATCCCCTGGGTCTCCCTGGGCAGGGCGAGGCTGGTAGTGGTTGACCACATGCCCTCCTAGGTGATCGCCCCACTTCTTGCTTCTGCATCTCCACTACCTCCCTGCCTTCCAGTGGGCCAAGTCCCCCATGGTGTGGCTGAGCGCGGATACAGCCACGTGAGGCGCTCGCTACAGGAAGGCTCTGGCCCACTCAGCCTGTACCCCACGTCTGCCCTGGGCCTGGGCAGCCACGTCGGCATTGGAGCCCTTGTGTGATTGGGATTGGAGACTCTCGAGGTGTCCTCATGGTCAGGGAGCAGGCCACCCTGTTCTCAGATTGAGGACAGGCCTGGTTTTAAGTGAATGTGAGGCATTTTCAAAGAGGTTTGGATAAAAATCTATATCCTGCAGAACTTTGTCTAGGCTTGGTTTTGCCCAAATTGTCACTTTTGCCCAAAGTGGGACCTGGGGTTGGCACCCAGGACCTTCTGCGGGGGAGGGGTTGCTGGCCTTGCAGGAACGGTGGTCAGCCCCATCCTGACGGGGCTCGTCTCCTCCAGTCACGCCGATGATGGAGCTGAAGCCGAATGCTGGCAGCGACCGTGCCTGGGTCTGGAACACCCACGCCGACTTCGCCGATGAGTGCCCTAAGCCGGAGCTGCTGGCCATCCGTTTCCTAAATGCCGAAAGTAAGCAGGAGGGCAAGTGGGCCCTGGGACCAGCCTGACTGCAGCCGCCATGCTTGACGCAGTTGTTTAATCACAGATACCCTTGCTTTTTAGGGAGAATCGATAGTAACTGGGAAGCACGTGTTAGGAACCGTTCCTGCCCTGTTGTCTGGCGGCCCCTTGGGGGAAGGGATCCAAGTGCAGCCGAGCCTTGTGCCCTTGAGGCCACACCCAGACTCTGAGCCATGAGCCGAGCACTGTGCTTCTAAACTTCAGAGGGGGCTGGCAGACATGTCCCCTCAGAGCTCCCTAGGTACCAGCAGGACTGCCAAGAGCCACGGGCCCAGGCTAACCCTCCTCTGCATGGGCACCTTTCCAGCCCTGGTCATCGTGGGCCCTGGAAGAGATGGGTCAGCATTAGGTCTTTTGTTGAGTGAACTTTCCTTTGCTTTGGGAACAGGACCTTTTCCAGCACAAGTGGAGAACAGAGTGCCCCCCGTTGGTGGCCAGAGGCCACTGTGTCGTGTGCTGCTCTGCCAGAGTGTTAGAAAGTCAGATGGAGGGGATGGCCCAGGAGACTCACCAGCCTCGCACGGGACTTGGGAAACAGTCATTTGCACACTTCGGGCAAAAGGGAGCCCAGGGCTGCGTCAGGTGGCGCAGCTCCTCCCGCGTCAGAAATGGCCAGGGGGATGGGCCCTTGTGAACACAGCTCTTCAGATCTGCCAGGGTGTGTCCCTTCCCTGCTTGTTCTCTTACTAGTCTCCTCTCTTCTTTCTGCAGATGCACAGAAATTCAAAACAAAGTTTGAAGAATGCAGGAAAGAGATTGAAGAGAGAGAAAAAAAAGGTACTGGGTGCCCCATGGGTTGGGGGCTTCCTTGCAGACTCACTCTGCACCCAGCTGCAGCCCCAGCCGGGCGCTTTTTCCGTCTGCCACAGAATCATTCCAGGGTGCTGTGACCGCCTTGACGTGTCTAGGGTAATGCAGCCACCCGGGGACACTGCTCTGGCTGGCCAGCTGGTGGCCAGGGCCCGAGCTCATGCTCAGCAGCGTTGCCTCATGGCACTCGGGCTGGCGGTTGAGTCGCGGTGCCTGATTAGAACCCACCAGAGGCAGAAGGGGCTTTGAGTGGTCCTTGTAGTCACCTGCTTACCTGGGGCCCGATGATGGCCGTCATAGTAAGAGGTTGGGCGTAACTGAGCAGCCCGACCAAGGTCCCAGGCACAAGCACGTGCTTGCTTGGGTGACCCCAGAGGCTGGCTGGCTGGCTGGCATAGGAGAAGCAGCCTGTCCCAGGGTCCTTGGAGGTGGGCCTGCCCCGCTGCCAAGGGGGCAGGGAATGGCTTTTCTCTTACTTTACTGTCCTCTGGGTTTTAGCAGCATCAGGCAAAAATGAGAACGCCGAGAAAGTGGCTGAAAAGCTAGAAGCCCTTTCAGTGGAGGAGGAGAGCGAGGAGTCCGAAGGAGAGAAGACCAAGGAGAGAGCTGGAGAGAAGCAATAAGTCGTCTTGCCCCTGTTTTCTTTTCCTTCCATTCTCTCCCGTTTTCTTTTTTTTAATTTTGTCCTGCCCCCGTCTTTTCAGTTTGTTTTTATTCTGTTTTGTTTTTACAAGGGACTTTATATAAAGAACTGAATTCCAACATGCAGGTTGTTTTTTCTGAGTTTCTGCCTGTTGAAGATGACTTCAGCGAGCCCATTCCCCAGGCATGAAAATGCACTGTTTCTGACTTTCTTTTCCATAGTGGAAACATTTATTTATAGTCATCAGAAATAGTGAATAAACAACACATTTGAAACCTGTGCGGAGGGCAGGACCGTGTGTGCGCCGGCCCGTCGGGTGAGTGCCACCTCGCTCGCTTACAGGGGCTTTGGGCTGCTGGGGGCCCTGGCGTGCCAGGCGGGGCTGTGCTGCTCCCCTGGGGCAAGAGGGGTAGGTGGGGTTTTTTTTTTCCTGTTTGTGGGAGAGAAGACCACCAGAGGACCTTACTGCTTTGGCACTTGGAGGCCCGATGGGTCTCCAGGCTCTGCTCAAGGCCGTCTTTGGTCGGCCCCCAGCCCTGTGGAGAGAGAGGCCAGTCCCACAGTGCATAGCGGGTGGTGCAGTTTCTAGGCGGGGCACAGCCCCACCACCCTACTACCATCCTGGAGAAAATTGACCCATCTGCTGCCTCCTGGCTTCTCCGTCTGGGTGGGGTTGTGGACACCTGTGTTGGCTTGTAAAGGGACTTTTCAAGAATGCAGCTGTGTTAGTGCCGTTTGGGAGACTGTCTCGTAGAACTGGTCGTCTGTAGACATACCCTGAGTAGGACAGGAGGGTTTGCCTTGTGCCGGCAGGCTTCTTAAAGCACGTGGTCACTGTCATGATGACGGCAGTCCTGGGGAGCCTCCAGGGCTCTGAGGGCCACAACCGCCCCCCACCCCCAGCAGGAGAGAAGCAGCTGAGGACAGGGCCCCGACAGCCACGCACACGTTTTCCCTGGCTGTTGCCTTTCATACCTACCAGGGGTGCTGTGCGGCGTGGCCCATCTCCCGGCTGGGCCCTGTCCTGTCTGACCTGCCCTGGTGCCGTGTCTGGCTTCAACCTCGTGTCCTTGATCCCTCCGAGGATGTAGCTCCAGAGGAAGCTGTTCTTGTTTTAAAAGCCAAATCGATGCTTCCTGGCAGCCTTGGGCCGTGGGGCGCACACCCAGCAGCACGTGACGTCACAGGGACTGCTGGGCCTTCCCGCCCAAGGGAACAGTGCGCTCGCCCCCTTGGCCATCCTGATGACCTGGAATTGTGAATCTAAAAGGCAGCTGTCGCTTACTTAGCTGTACGTCCCTGTTTAATGTACCCACGTGTGTGAAATGGTTGTTCCAAGGGCTTGATCCCTCTCCTGCGAAATCAGAAACGCCCCCTTCAGCACAGAATTGACATTTAACACTGTTTGCTTTGGGCTGCAATACAAGATAAATCCCACTTGATGTAAAAACCCCAAGCCAACTTCTTTCCTCCTGGGTAAGATGTGTCTCCTGGAGGGAAGTGGGGAAGGCCCCTCGGAGTGGCTGGGGGACAGCCATGCCCCGACCACTGGCTTGCGCTGAGGAAGGGGAGTGACAGTCCCACTAGGATAGGCAGGGACACCTCCCAGCCCCCCAGCCAGGACATTACCATGTGGGCCTCCTGCAGCTCAGCACCAGGGTAAGCCTGAGCTGAGGTGCTAACATGTTGGGGGTGCGGCGGGAAAGGCAATGTGTGGCCTCTGCAGTCCACTGGGCTGCAGGCGAGGCAGGCATGCTGCCCCTCCTGGGGTCTTAGCTCCCCGCCGAGAGGACACCTGGGTGGTGGCCTTGCTGTTCGCCCCACCCAGGACCCTGCCCAGGCAGTCTGCGGGGATCTTGCTAAGGACGCACAAGCACCCTTCCCGTGACCAGTGTCGGGCACCCAGTTCTCCACCCTTGGCCATCCTGGCACCCCCTGCACAGACCTGGGCTCAGACGTGGGAGGAGCCTCTCCTGACAGGCCGCTGTGCGCAGGGCTGCAGGACAGGAGCATGGGTGAGGCATGGTTTAGTGGGAGTGTGGTGTCCCCGGCCCACAGGGTCCATTTGTATGCAAAGACTCAGACCTTGGGTCCCCAGGCTACGAGGCCACCAAAGGGCAAGGGTGAGGCAGCTTGGGCCGAGGGAGGGTGTCTGCTCCAGGTCCCCTTTGCTCACTGTGCCTCGTGTCTCCACTGCCTCAGACCCCCGCCTCCGCTGTCAGTGCTAGGGTGCCTGATGCAGGGCTTCCTGGAGTGGGTACCCTGAGGGGTAGGGGCAACACTTGGGGTGATGTTGGAGAAAGCCTTTGCCATATGCATTGTCCAGTGGCTGCATTAACGCCCCCATTCCAGTTCCTTTCTAACTGCTCCCATCTCGGAGCTGGGTCTGTGGCCCTCATAAGGACCGTGTCCTCC